>JAWDJE010000012.1:23793826-24278826 GCA_035047345.1 Bradypodion ventrale
AACGAATTGTCCCGGGAACAATAATGTATTGAAGACGCCTCCGGTTGTGACGGAAAAACATTTGTGAATGGCCAGATCCGGAATTGGTAATTAAGAGCCATTCGTTTTCTTCTTCTATGTCCAGATCAATAGAAAAGTAGCTGCCTGTAGATTCTTCTTTTTTCATCTTATGGTGGACTCGATCGACGAAAGCTCACATTTGAAAACAGGACTTAGTCTTTTAGGTGCCACAACATTTTTTGGGGTCTTTTGTTTTGTTTACTCCCTGATATGCTTGAACAGACTAACATGGCTACCACTTCAAAAGTTTTCTTTTTTTGGTGTCTTGGTCCAACTCTGGACTGCCACGAAGGAAGCCACTTTCTTGGCTTTGTTGTTGGCCAAAAATCAATTCATCGGTACATGCTTTTGGCAACCGTTGGCAGACCAGTAAATGAGCCGGATTCTGCATCTCTCCGCATTCATGTAGCATATTGTTGTCCATTGATGGCACCCACTTGAGCATGTTGGTCTTGCAAGTACGGACTCCGACCCTCAGCCTAGAACAGGGGTTCCCAACCTAAGGCCCGTGGGCGGGATTCGGCCCCCAACGTCATTTCATGGGGCACCCCACCCCACCAAGGGCATCTGAGAAACCAAATGGCCACCCTCTTGAAGCTAATGAGACAAGATGACCACCCCCCATCATGCAGGCAGGGCGAAATGGTTGTTCGGCCCCTGAAGCTGACTGAGATTGTGTGACCTGGCCCCTGGCTTGAAAAGCCTGGGAACCCCTGGTCTAGAACCTGGATCTGGATTAACACCTGGAAGGAGGGATTTTTCCCCTTCCATCCTCATTAATACATTCCTGGTTACAAATCAGTTGGTGTGGATTTTAAATGCAAGGTGGTTTAGAAGCCAACGTTGAATAAAAAAAGGAATGAAATACAACAGAAAATCAACAAGCTGTTATTTGAAAGGAGACATGGAAAAGATGCTTACCAAAATCTATATCTAATAGTGCAGCATTTGCGCCTTCGACCAGGATTTTCTTTGGCGGGCCATGCAAAGCTTGGTACATGAAATAAACACCATCCTTCACTAACGGACGGATCTTCTCGGCATAGACCTGACAATTAACAATCACAGCTGTCATTGGCAACAATTCCCCAAGAAAACAACTCTGGGCTTGATCCAAGAAAGGAAAGTGGGGCGGATATTGTCCAGCCAAACATATCGGAGGCTGCAGGTGGTCATATAGCAGGCATGACTAGGCACTGGAGCGCATGGAACGCCATGACCTATTTGCCCACTTGCAATGTCTTGCATTCGAACTGCTCGTTTGGCAGGAGCTGGGGCAGAGGATAGGAGCTCACTGCACTGCACAGCACTCGGGTCTCAAACTGATCTGCCAACCTTCCAGGTGTCAAGCCCAGCATCTGAACTACGAAGTCACCGCAAAGTAATAACAACTGCGCCCCAAGATAAAGTTTTGTCCCCTTCCCAAGAGTCACCTTCAGTTGTTCCAACTCAGCTTCCGTGTCAATATTGAGAGTCGGATACGTTGCTTTATAATGTTGGGCCAAAGCCCTAAATCTGCCAAAGAAAGAGACAAGGAATGCCGGTAAATTAGTTACCTTCCTGCACACTTTGCTAACATCTTTTCTGCATTACGTGAGAAATTGGTGAAGTTCACACTTAAGGTGGATAAAAGCAATAGCAAAGGATATGCTGGTTTAACTAACATACTCTTCTGTTGTGGCAAAGGGCCACAACAGAAAGACCCTGTCCTTTATAGGTAGGGTCGCCCTTGCACAAAAGCCAGTCATATCCAACTTTAGGGTTCAGTGGTCATCTCCTTTTACAGCCAAAGAGCCAGCGTTGTCTGCATCTGCAGATGTTTCCATGGACATGTGGCAGGCATGACTAGACCCCGGAGTGCACAGAATGCTGCTACTTTTTCCTATTTATCTACTTGCAATTTCTTGCTTTCAAACTACTAGGTTGGCAAAAGCTTGGGCAGAGAACATAAGAACAGCCTTGCTGGAACAGACCATAGCCCATCCGGTGCAGCATTCTGTCTCACACAGTGGCTCACCCTTTGCTTCAGGGTATTCTTCCCAAGGAGATGCCTTCACCTGCTTAGGATTCCCGGGAAATGGCATTTATTGAGAGATAACCTGCCTTTCTCTCCAACCCAGAGGTCGTCCTTAGGTATCCATAATTAATAAGAACATAAGAGCAGCCTTGCTGGAAGAGGCCACAGGAGCCCATCCAGTCCAGCATTGTGTCTCCCACAGTGGCTCACCCTTTGCTTCAGGGTATTCTCCCCAAGCAGATGCCTTCACCTGCTTAGGATCCCCTGGAAATGGCATTTATTGAGAGATATCCTGCCTCTCTCTCCAACCCGGAGGTTGTCCTTAGGTATCCATTATAATTATAGCCATGGATCCCCTTGTCCTCCATGAACTTGTCTAATCCTTTCTTAAAGCTGTCAAGACTGACAGCTGTCACCACGTCTTCTGGCAGGGAGTTCCATAGACCAGGGATCCTCTGGGTGAAAAAGCTCACTCCGTCACGCAGCACTTGGGTCTCAAAATGCTGACCTTCCAGTCATCAAGTTCAACGTCTTAACCACTAAGCCATCAGAGTCGCTTATGCCATCTCAATGCTACCATTTACCCATTGAGTGGCACTTGTGCTAGGAAAGCGGGGGAGAAATTAAAACTTATTATATTATTATTATTACTATTATCTCACAGCTCTTATTACTTGGCAAAGATCAGAATCTTAAGATAATGATCTTAACATTCCTGGTTCAAACCCACTCAACCGCAGCCCTGTCCCCAAAAAGATATCCCTCCTGCCAGTCTTTTCCACCCATTGGCTCACTTCTTGGAAAACTCGTTAAAATCAGCCAGAAGGTCACAGATGCGCAGGCCGGTTCGCGAAGCTTTGGCGGCATAGGCAGGACCGATCCCCTTCTTCGTAGTACCAAGGCTGTAAGAGAATTAAAGTCACATGAGCCATTTCCCAGGCACCTTTAACTCCCCCAGCATCCAATATCTAGCTGAAATAAACCTGCTCAAGTAGCTAAGACGCTGACTGGGAAGCGGAAGGTCAGCAGTTCGATTCCCGAGTACTGCAGGACGGAATGAGCTCCTGCCTTTGTCCCAGCTCCTGCCAACCTAGCAGTTCGAAAGCAAGAAATTGCAAGTAGATAAATAGGGACCACTTTGGTTGGAAGGCAAACAGCGTTCCGTGCGCTCCGGTGTCTAGTCATGCCTGCCACATGACCACGGAAATGTCTGCAGAAGCAGACAGCGCTGGCTCTTCGGCTTAGAAACAGAGATGAGCACTGCACCCTAGAGTCAGATACGACTGGCTTTCGAGCAAGGGAAAGCTTTAACAAGCTATATTCTGGGAGTTTTAAAAATAAGAAGGCTAAAAAAAATAGATGTGAATCGCAACTTCCAAAAGTTTCTAGCAGATATCTGAAACCATAGATAACAGCAAACCCTTTATTTTACGTTGCAGACAGTGGCCTCTAGAGGCCAGCTCTAGTAATGCACCCTAGGAATATGTATGTACAGTAGTACGGTATTTCAGGATTTTGTAATTGAATATTTTTAGACCTAGGGGTAACTGGAAATGGGGATACCGAACCCGCAGATATGGGGTGGCGACCTGTATATCTCTCCTTGCCTCCCCTGGGCTCAAGATGGATAGGCCACCTTGTAAACCTGATCGCTGAACGAGGATCCGTAAATACAAAACACTCTTTTGTGTCTGGTTTCACACCCAATTGGCACTAGGTCACCCATCAGAGAAGGGTTTCCTTACTTCTTTCCTGCCTGTTGTTGTCGTTGTTGTTCCTGGATCCCGTCCACAGCCTGGTGGAAATTAAACACTGGTCCACAGGGGAAAAAAAGAAAAGCACACATTAAGAGACGTGGGATTTCCCGAGTTTTATCTTTCACTCAATTCCTCCCAGACCACAGAAGAAGGGAAACCAAGGGCTCACCTAGGTGGGCTCGATCCGAGATCACTGTCCGAGTCTCCCAGCCTTCTAGTCCTAGAAAAGGAGAAGAGTCCATAAGTTAAATAATAATAAAATAAAATTATTATTATTATTATTTCGTGTAAGAAATTATTCTGGGTTGAAAGGATTTTTGCTGGAGGAATTCCGCTCGGAGGATGCCTGAATGAGGCTCCTTTCATGTCCCCGAGATCTTTTCCCCACTGAAGTGGTCTCTATTTATCTACTTTGCAATTTCTTGCTTTCGAACTGCTAAGTTGGCAGGAGCCACAACACATTTTGTCTTTCGTTGTTGTTTTGTTTACTCTCTGATGCGCTTGCGGAGAACATGGCTACCACTTCTAAAAGCATTTCCCCTTCCCAGACGGCAGCGGAGGATGCTGAACAGAGGGGGGACCGGCTGTGGTAGATGTGGAGCCACGCCGTTCACATGGGGAGGGAAGTCCTCTTCCCGGTGTGACTGTGGAGAAGATCAAACGATGGACCGCACGATATTTAAGTGCCCCTTATGCGCATTTAAAGACACATTGGAGGACTTAGGTAGTGCCACAGATGAAGCCCTTCAATGGCTTTCAAGCCTCTAGTGAGGAACTTGAGCTGGCCAATTCGCACTCACCGTATATATCAGCACTAATGTAGACAACTGACGTTCATCATACTTGCAATTTCATGCTTTCGAACTCCTAGGTAGGCAGGAGCTGGGACAGAGACGGGAGCTCATTCCGTTGTGCAGAACTCGGGTCTCAGACTGCCGATTTGCTGCCTTCTAGTCAGCGTCTTAAACCACTTGAACCACCACAATCAAATAAACGAAACTTCTAAAATACATATGTATTTATGTGGCGCATTATCAGAGCTGGCCACTAGAAGCCACTGTCTGCAATGTAAAATAAAGGGTTCCCTGTTATCTGTGACTTCATGTATCCACGGAAGGTCCCATAATGTATGCCACGGATACAGGAGAGTGACCTATACAGCTCCTTTGAACTATCAACATGCATAACAAATGCTGGTCTTAATTATCGGCTCTCTGCAGTTTTCTGTCTCACTCATTGATCCTAATAACGAACCTCCTCCATCTTTCTCCCTCCCAAACTATGCGCCCAATGCTTTGGGTCCACTGCAAGACGAACCGTCTGTTTACCTGGTCCTTTCTTAAGGTTCTTCTCCGCTTCTTCGAACAGTCCTGGCAGGTGGATAACAACCCCATTCCCTGGAAAGGAATAGCATCATCATAAACATCCTCACAGAAACAAGGAGCCAGGATCTCTCGCTCTTGGCCATGCGCTCTTGCTTCTGTGCACAGAAGCCCTGTTCTGACATGTGAGGTATCCCAGCCCCAATCCTTCCATCATCCTGTCCCACCTGGGATAATGAGTCAGTCTCTATGTGGCTCTCCATACGAATCAGGTTCTCATGGATGATGATGAAACTGATGAATGGGCATTTGCCACAGTCCCTAAAGCATGAACGGGGTTAGAGAAACAGAACCTATGGCAGGAGGAAGCCCACAGTGGGAGTAATTGTAATAGTAGGTAAGATCGGGTGTCTAGCCAGGTTATCCTGATATGGTAATAGAATAGACCAGGGGTTCCCAACCTAAGGGCCATGGACTGGATCTGGCCCATGGAGGCATTAGATGTGGGCCTCCACCAAGCGCATTCGAGAAAAATGGCTGCCTCTTTGAAGCTGTTGGGGCAAAATGCCCCCCCCCCCCCCCCCCCATTGTGCAGGCAGGACAAAACGGTCGTCCAGCCCTCAACGCTGACTGAGAGAGTGTGGGCCCGCCCCCAGCTAGAAAAGGTCGGGAACCCCTGGAGTAGACCATGCCGCCAGCGACTCAACGCTGAGTGTCAGGATGTGATTAACTAACCTGACCACCCTGAGGACTAACAGCTTTGGGTAGCCAAGTCCACAGGGAAGGGTGATTAAATCCCACTTGGATCCCTCTTGAGGGAGGGCAGCAGCTTCATCCATCCAGGCCTGGGGATGATGATGAGGACTTTGTGTGCCAAGAGGGTTCAGGACCAGAAAGCGACTCATGGAAAGTGGATCAGTGGTACTATGGGTGTCATGCTGCATACCTGTCAAGTATCCCGGATTCGCCGGGAAATCCCGTATTTTGGCGCTCGTTCCTCCCCTTTCCCGCCCCGCATTTTGAATGGCAAGGAAAGGAGTTACTGCGCATGCGTAGAACCCGTATGTGCATGCGCAAACGTGTTCTGCGCATGCGCAAATGGGTTTTGCGTGTGTGCAGGCGCGCATGTGCAGAAATTTCCCGCATTTTTGGGACCCGCGCTTGACGGGTATGGTCATGCTGCGATGTGGAAGGCAGATGGAAGGCCACGGCATTCTATTCTCAGGACAGTCTTTGTGGCTGATCGCCACGAGGATCGCCACCATTCGGATTCGGCAGAAGAAGAATCACAACCATGGCATGGTGCCAGATTTCTCACCAATAAACGACGTCGCACTGTGGTTGATAACTCCACTGGGTAGGAGATGGAAATCATATTCAATCGAATCCACCACGACGGTATGGCCGGCATTATTGCCACCCTGCGGAGGGAACATAAGCAGACAGACAGATATATTCGGACTTTCCCTTTTGCCCTGGGGCTAAGAGAGATAATTATTTCATTAATGGAGCTGCGCTGGTTCAGTGGTTAAGAAGTTCAGCTTGCTAGCTGGAAGGCCGGCAAGTCGGCAGTTTGAGGCCCAGGTACTGCATGACGGATGGAGCGCCTGTCTCTGTCCCAGCTCCTGCCAACCTAGCAGTTCGAAAGCGAAAAATTGCAAGTAGATAAATAGGGACCATTTCCATGGGAAGGTAAACAGCGTTCCGTGCGCTAGTCATGCCTGCCACATGACCACGGAAACGTCTGCAGAAGCAGACAGCGCTGGCTCTTCGGCTTTGAAACAGAGATGAGCACTGAACCCTAGAGTCGGATATGACGGGCTTCCAAGCAACGGAAACCTTTACCTTTACTTATTTATTACATTTCTTTACTGCCGAGATGAGCACTGAACCCTAGAGTCGGATACGACAGGCTTCCGAGCAAGGGAAACCTTTACCTTTACTTATTTATTACATTTCTATACTGCCGAGATGAGCATTGAACCCTAGAGTCGGATACGACTAGGGAAACCTTTACCTTTATTTATTAATCCCATTTCTATACTCCCCAGAGATGAGCACTGAACCCTAGAGTCGGATACGACGGGCTTCTGAGCAAGGGAAACCTTTACTTTTACTTATTTATTACATTTCTTTACTGCCGAGATGAGCACTGGACCCTAGAGTCGGATACGACTAGGGAAACCTTTACCTTTATTTATTAATCCCATTTCTATACTCCCCAGAGATGAGCACTGCACCCTAGAGTCGGATACGACGGGCTTCCGAGCAAGGCAAACCTTTACCTTTACTTATTTATTACATTTCTATACTGCCAAGATGAGCACTGAACCCTAGAGTCGGATACGACTAGGGAAACCTTTACCTTTATTTATTAATCCCATTTCTATACTCCCCAGAGATGAGCACTGAACCCTAGAGTCGGATACGACGGGCTTCTGAGCAAGGGAAACCTTTACTTTTACTTATTTATTACATTTCTTTACTGCCGAGATGAGCACTGGACCCTAGAGTCGGATACGACTAGGGAAACCTTTACCTTTATTTATTAATCCCATTTCTATACTCCCCAGAGATGAGCACTGCACCCTAGAGTCGGATACGACGGGCTTCCGAGCAAGGGAAACCTTTACCTTTATACTGCCCATTTGGTCTCCCCCCCCCCCCCCCCCACCTATAGCTAACACATCCTCCAAAGCGGGGGTTGGATCACAAGGCCCATCCTTTCCCACGGCTGGAGGTGGTGTGTGCCTGATGGGATCTGTAGTCCAAAATCCGACCGAATTAGGCGGTTGACGGCTAATCTCGGAAAGGAAAGGAAAGGGATGGGGAGAGGCAGGAAACCCGAGAGGGGCGGGGATGATGGGGCTTGTAGTCGGAAGGACAAAAAAAGAAGAAGAAGAAGAGGGGAGCACAAGTGGTAGAAAACGTGGTTTTAAACTTGACGATGAAGAGAGGAGGAGGAGGAGGAGGAAGGAGGAGGATGTTAAGCAGGGGAGCGTGGGCTCACTCACCTGGCACCTGCAGACCAGGTCGGCGTCCAGGCTAAGGAGGTCGACCACCTTGCCTTTGCCTTCGTCCCCCCATTGCGCCCCCAAGACCACCGTCACGCGGTTCCCACGGGGGGCCGAGGAAGAGGAGGAAGCCGGGTCGGGCCCCAGCCGGGGTCGTTTCCCTTCGGGGCTGCCTTCGTCGCCCCCATTTAACAAGCCCTTCTTCCCCGCCGCCGCCGCGATCATCTCAGCCCCCGCCATGTGAATGCCGCCCTGCCGCCGCCAACCCTAACATGGCGGCTCCCGGAGGGGGCCTCACTGCCCGCTTCCAACATGGCGGCGGCCGGCACCTTGGCTGCGCATGCGCACAACATAACGCTAGACTGGGCGCTGCGGTGGCTCAGTCACCTTGTCAGTTGGGAGGCCGGCAAGTCGGCAGTTCGAGACCCGACGGGGGCTGCATGACAATGGCCTGTTATCTCAACTCCTGTCAGCCTAGACATTGCAAGTAGATAAATAGGGTCCACTTTGGATGGGGAAAAGATTTGGGGGGCATGAAAGAAGCCTCATTTGGGCATCCCCTGAGTGAGTTCCTCCAGCAAAAATCCTCTCAACCCAGAATACTTTCTGAGATGAAATTATTATTTTTGAATGGTTCCTGCACCGGTCCGGAGCAATAAGATCATGCTTGTCGTTTCAGCTGAACCAAAGCACTTCTTAGACCTGTGGCAGTGATGGGCGAACCCTGGCACTCCAGATGTTCTTGGACTTCGATTCCCAGAAGCCCCGATCAGCAGGTGTGCTGGCTTGGGCTTCTGGGAATTGAAGTCCAAGAACACCTGGAGTGCCAGGGTTCGCCCATCACTGACCTATGGCATTGAGGGGAGCAGAGTTTCTATTGGAGCTGAAAAAGAAGTTGCAATGTCATTTTAAAACTAATTTTGGTAGTGTTGCTAAGGATCTAATTAGCTGCTGGTCAAAGGGTGCTGTTTCTAGAAAGCTTGGTTTGATTTCTTTTTAGAAAGAGATCCTATATAAATGGTATCGCCTTCCTCCTGCATTTGTTTGATTTTTTATGGGTCACACAGCTTAATTTTGCTTATTGAATAAAGTATAATTTCTTTGCTGGATAGGGAGATCCTTTGAGATGGAAACCACTGCTTAACAAACACCATAAAATATCGTTCCAGGGATCCATAAAAGCAGAACATTAAAAAAAAAAAGCAAACCAGACTTTTAATTTAAGTTCATGGAAGAATATATCCAACTAAAAGTCACTTTATCTGATGGGAGTCTTAAAATACCGTATTTGCTGGTGTATAAGACCCACCCACCCACCTTAAAGTCCAATGGAAAAACAGTGCATCTTGTATTGTATATAATGGCCTATAGTGGGTTATGTTGGTAATGCTGTAACTGGGTGCGTTACAAGGAGATAAATAGGGACCACTTCGGTGGGAAAGGTCAACAGCGTTCCGTGCGCTCCGGTGTCGTCATGCCTGCCACATGGCCACAGTAACATCTGCAGAAGCAGACAGCGCTGGCTCTTCGGCTTTGAAACAGAGATGAGCACTGAACCCTAGAGTCGGATACGACCAGCTTTGGAGCAAAGGAAACCTTTCTCTTGCATGCAGGGAAATATGGCAAGTCAGAATTTCACACTGACCGTTTTAATTACAAGCTGCCCCAGCCAAACGTCTCTAAAAATATTTAGATCCAACGATTCATGGAAGCTGGAGATCCCAAAGACTGAATTTGAATCATCTCTTCCCCTCTTTTGCGCTGGAGTAAAAAAAAAGCCATTTTTAACCAATGGCGTTAAGGAATCACCAAGAACAAATTTTTGGTCCCTAGCTGCTGTCTAGGAAAACAGGGCCGTGACATTCAGCATGGAAAGTTCCAAGCAAACAGAGAAAGTTTGGCTAAGACCAAAGAAAGCCGTCTGGACACAAGAGGCAGAACATCTCTGTCTGAAAATATAATGGGTGTCTTAGTTGACACGGGAAACTAAGATCATAGCTGTCAAGTATCCCGTATTGGCCGGGAAAACCCCTTATTTTACCCTTTCCCGCTGTCATTCCTTATTAATTAGACTGCAATGCCCTATTGCCACCATTGGAGGGCGGCAAAGGATAAGCATCGCTGTCAAGTATCCCTTATTGGTCGGGAAACCCCCTTATATTACCCTCTTTCCCGCTGTCATTCCTTATTAATTAGACTGCAATACCCTATTGCCATCACTGGAGGGCAGCACAGGATAAGCATAGCTGTCAAGTATCCCTTATTGGTCAGAAAAACCCCTTATTTTACCCTCTTTCCCGCTGTCATTCCTTATTAATTAGACTGCAATGCCCTATTGCCACCACTGGAGGGCAGCACAGGATAAGCATAGCTGTCAAGTATCCCGTATTGGCCGGGAAAACTCCTTATTTTACCCTTTCCCGCCGCCATCCCATATTAATTAGACTGCAACGTCCTATTGCCGCCATTGGAGGGCAGCAAAGGATAAGCATAGCTGTCAAGTATCCCGTATTGGCCAGGGAAACCCCTTATTTTACCCTCTTTCCCACCGTCATCCCGTATTAATTAGACTGCAATGCCCTATTGCCACCACTGGAGGGCAGCACAGGATAAGCATAGCTGTCAAGTATCCCGTATTAGCCGGGAAAACTCCTTATTTTACCCTTTCCCGCCGCCATCCCATATTAATTAGACTGCAATGCCCTATTGCCGCCATTGGAGGGCAGCACAGGATAAGCATAGCTGTCAAGTATCCCGTATTAGCCGGGAAAACTCCTTATTTTACCCTTTCCCGCCGCCATCCCATATTAATTAGACTGCAATGCCCTATTGCCGCCATTGGAGGGCAGCACAGGATAAGCATAGCTGTCAAGTATCCTGTATTGGCCAGGAAATTTCCCTCATTTCCAAATCCAAAACTTGACAGGTATGACTAAGATACACGAGTAGTAAGTATCACATTAAACAGGAGTTCTCAACCTTTTAAAGCCAGGTCACACTCCCTCAGACAGCTCTGGGGCCCAGATGGCCATTTTGCCCTTCCTTCACCACATGTCACTTTCCCGGTGTGGTGGAGGTGGCGAGGGGCCACACGAAATGGTGCAGCAGGCCGCACGTGGCCCACAGGCCGCAGGTTGAGAATCCCTGACATTAAAACTGAAAGATCATACATTCCTGACCCCAACCAAGTATTAACAGCTGTATCGACGAAACAGCCCTCTAATGACACTTGTTTGTTAAATCCATGGAGCTGGGCTGGGAAAAAAAATCTACATTTCAATGTCTAAAAACACCATCACCCATAGTAGTGGCAAACTGGTCAGTTTCATGTCCCTACCAAAACAGTACGGCGTGTGGAAAGAGGAAGTTTCAACACAAACGACCAGGAATCAGTTTTTGGTCTTTTAAGAATGCTTCTTCTTGGTGTGTGTTAGTGTCCATGTGAGCAAGCAGACACGCTAAAAGTGTGAAATGACAAGACTTAAGAAGTCAGTCCATCACCAGAAGGTTGTGGAGTCAAGCGAAGGGTTATTTATTCTAAAAATGGAAGGTTTTCAACCCCTACATATGGCAGAATCGTTAAGGAAAAGAAAGTTACAGATGTAAACAACCACACGGTTACAGAGTCAATGGCAAAAAAAATAAAATAAAACCCCCTTTTTTTTTAACTGGCCACTTAAACGTTTTACAGTTTGTAAAAACATTTACAGCCTCCGTTTTCCTTGACCTTCCGATTCTACAGCAACTAAGACATACAATCATGAAAAACACTAACAGATTTTAAACAGGCTGGATTTTTTTTTTGGGTAGGTTTTTTTAAGCATTTTTTTTCTTTCTTCTCATCCTTTTTTTTTTTACAAAAATGTGCAGAGGGAAAAATAAAAGAACTAAAGATCTTTCGGTCTGGCGGTCTTCTAAGAAGTGGACGTTGTCATCCTTAGCAATCTCTCTATTCCCTCCGCGCCCCCAAGATCCAATTCAAAGAGCTGCCCAAAGCTCTTCAATTTAACATTGACTGCAACGTCTTGAAGGTACTGAAGCTATGGGGAGAACCCCACCACACCCCATGCGCTGGGTCCACCTTGTCCCGTGATCTCAAGATGTACATCTGAGGAACTGCTTGACTTGCATCAAGGCAGCTGACATTGTGCATGTTGGGTTCGAATGCCCAAGATAAAACTTTTCAGACTCACTTCTCACAATCCCACACAAGTTCTGTTACTGAAGTTATGTGTGCATTCTCTCTCTCATGCACACCCTTTCGCCCCGTCCCAGAAGAGTTATTTCCTAGTGGCCTGAAGCATTTAAAATACCAGTTAACTTTGTTATATATAAAAAAAGTTTTTTACACAATCACACATTCTGAATACACACATGCACAGACTTCAGAAGAACCCTGCTTCTCGCTAACTGAGGGGTTCTCAGCCTTTTAAAGCCCTGGGCCAGACCACGCCCCCTCCGACAGCAGAGCGGCCGGACTAGTGGTTCCCCCGCCATAAACGCGTCTGCTGTAAACGTGTCCACTTCCGGTGGCGGAAACATGGGCCACATGAAATGGTGCCGTGGGCCAAGTCTGGCCCATGGGTTGAGAACCCCTGCAAGTCTAACTCCTGTATGTTTTTAAAAGAAGAGGTGCTGTTCTGTTCCCTTCACATTCCCTGTCATTCCACATCAAAAACCCCACCATCTCTATTCTACAGGTACAGTAGACCCTCAAATAACGCCACTACTTGCTTCCCCAAGTAGCGTCGCTATAGGGGAAACGTCGTTGTGCGGTTTTCAATGGCAGCTGCGCCATCTAGCGGCAAGAAGCTGTCATTATCCGCACAACGACGTTAAAAAACCATCGTTAATCCGCACGACAAAAAACCATTGTGCGGATAGTCATGTGGCGAGTGATGATGCGTCGTTAAGCAGAAATGACGCTATTCGAACGCGTCGTTAATCGAGGGTCCACTGTAAGTGTATTTTTGGAGTCAGAAAGCTCCCATTCATTTTGTCTGGCTGGGAAACAGGAACCGGATCATCCTTTATTGGGGAAAAACGGGAGACAAGATCTACTTTTGCAAAGAACTGGCAACAGAATTTCTGAGTATCTATTCTAAATAATAATAATAATAATAAAAAGAAAGCAATTAACAACCACCAAACATTTTAAAAGGAAGAAGAAAAACCCCAAAGTTTGAATTTCAAACAGTGAATCACAAGGAACAGAGAGGCAAATCTTTAATCCCAGCGGCTGGGGAAATCAGACATAATTAGCAAGCTGGAGGCAAATGGGAGGAAAAACAGAAAAACCTCCCACCCACCCTTTTTATTTATTGTATTTACACAATTCATGTCGGAGAAGGAAATACATTGCTTGGTAGAAAGTCTCTGCCCCCGCCCTGCTTTGTGGAGAAAAGCTAATGAGGAAGCAGAAGTGATTGCATCTTTAAGTAAAATGGGGAATATGTCTATTGCAGGGGTGCCCAAAGTACAGCCCGTGGGCCAGATCTGGGCTCCACCACCCTTGTTGCTTCCGGCTGGATGAATTGGCAATGGGGGCCGGATCTAGCCCATGGTCTGTAATTTGGGCACCCCTGGTTTAAGCAGAGAAAGTGGCAGCCTAAAATCTATCTCATCCTGTTGCAAAACAGATTGCAAAGGCGTGTTTTACTTCCACTTCTGGTGGGAGGAACCACGTGACCGGCCCGCTGAACCACGACCAGGGGTGCCCGAAAAGTGTGGTCACCCCTGGTCTACTGCCTTACTCCAAAGAAAACCCAACCGCTCAACCCACTTGGATACAGAAGGCGTTTTTCTTTTGCCTCCACAGTAAGACGGATGCTCGAGACAATGATCAAGTCTCAGAGCTGAGCAAACCAATCTGGGGGCAAAAGAGAAGGGGAATCCATCTCTGGGAATCAAGACTACCAAAAGGACCAGGACCAAAATGCCGATATTTTCCAAGCAAGGGACACACACACACACACCATGGGTGCCCCCCGCACTCCCCGCAAGCACAAATCTTTCCCCCCACCCGCCCGTTCCTATATACAGAGGCTAATAAGTTTATCAAAACCACAAGAAGCACAGAATTATGTCCGCCCTCCCCACCCCACCCCGCTGACTATAAAACCGGCTATTCTCAGCACTAAGCTCCTCAAAAAAGGTGAACGTTACACGCTAGCACGGGTTTGCTTATATACACGTTAGGTGCTAACCATGAGAAGATCCTGCAGAAACCCCTGAGAAAAATGTTCTTTCCACTCCAATTTAAAAAAAAACAACAACAGGGGAGAAGGAAAAAGAAGAGGACAGGCAACTATATGGAGAAGACCAAGCCAGTGATAGCGAACCTTGGCTCTCCAGCTGTTCTTGAACTTCAATTCCCAGAATTCCCTGATCAGCAGGGATGCTGACTTGAGCTTCCGGGAGTTGAAGCCCAAGAACACCTGGAGTGCCAAGGTTGGCCATCATTGAGCTAAGTCTTAGGAAGGAAGTAAAAGGAGGCGGTTCCCACCCCCTCCAAGGCAGACTTGCTCAGAGGCAGGGGAGAACTTGGGAAAGAGGGCAAAGTAAGCTCCTGGGCTTCTCCCTGCTTAAATGGTTCACAAGTATTCCCATTGCCATTATGGATTCGCCAAGCTTTCACTGCAAGACGACTGGAGGGACAGGGAGAGGTTCTGGGATATGCAACGGATGATTCACTGTCTGAAACCATCGGCAGGGAAACTGGACGACTGTGGTTTCTCTCTCCCTCTCTCTGGTTTTGTAGCCTTTCCTTGCGGATCAGAATATATGCCACGAAGCACCCTCCCCTGGGGAATCAAAGGACAGAGGGGCAAGCATGAACCCTACACTGGTTTTGAACACACTGGAAAAGCCATAAGGCGAGGGTTCTCAACCTCCGACATGCAGTGCCCCCCCCCACACCTCTCCAAGGGCATTTGAGGAACAAAACGGCCACCCCTTTGAAAGGCAGGTCGCTTGCTTACCTGTAACTGATGTTCTTCGAGTGGTCACCTACCGTTGTGACAAACAGTAGGACAAAATGTTCGTCCAGCCCTCAAAGCTGACCGAGGGAGCGTGACCCAGCCCCCAACTTGAAAAGGTTGGGAACCCCTTGCCATAAGGTGTCATCTCACCCCAATCTGCTTTGGCCCTATATATAGATTTCCCTGCATGGCCCTCCTCCGTACCTCCTCCCCATCTGGTTTACAGACCCCCCCCCCCCCAATCGCCTTACAACCTGTCCCCCCCAGCTGCCAGTCTAGCAAACTCTATGGTGACACGCTTTCCTTACCTCCAATCATACACTTAAGTGCTGTTCTCCTCTTTACGCAAAAGAACGCTGATTACAAATGTCTAAACTAAGTTTGAAATGGTTTTTTTTGTTTTTTTATAGAATAAGACAATATTGTTTTCAACAAACTTTTAAAAAAAATTTACAATTTCATTTTTTTTAAACCTCACCCGCCTGCCCACTCCCTCCCACCCCCACCCCCACTTAAGCCTACAACCACTCTTCCCCCAACAGCCTTATTTCCACTGCTTTGGGTCTTGGGAAGTGGTAGGCATACCCCACCCCACCCCTCGGTAGAGCCTCAATGCTTGGCTGAAGGGCAGAGACGGTCAAGGCTTCACCGGTAACCTTGGTATCCATAGTAGTTCCTGTAGTATCGGTCTCTGTCTTGGTAGTAGTTCTGCCACTGTAAAGGACAAGAAAGCAGCTCTGAGGAGTAAGTTCTCAACTTCCCCTGTTTTTCTTAAGAAACCCAGGGAACCAGACTTCTGCCTGGAGTCAAAGCTTCTATGCTAGTGTACAAGGCACTGTCGTTCGAAAGAGCAAGAATATGGTCGGGAGACCAAAAAATACCTACTCCTAGCAGTTATAAAACACAGCTCACAGATGCTTACCTCTCGATTGTAGTCCCTGTAATAATCTCTGTATCTGTTGTACTCATAATCACGTCCGTAGTACCGGTTGTAGTCGCCCCTGTATCTGTCATAGAAGTTCCGGTAACCCTGAAAGTTTAAAAGCAACAGGTTTGATCCAAATTCATCCAGACTCCATTAAGCTTGGCCAACAACAAAGCCAAGAAGATGGGCTTTGTATTGGCAGTTTAAAGTCTGACCTAGAGAGGAAAGGAGAATCCACTCCCACATGCCACGATCTATTAAAACTAAAACCGAGCATTAATCTCGGCTTTAAAGTTAGCCAGGTGGGGTTTAACTTACCCTTGAAGTCACAGGGATTAAATATTAGGTAAATGTATAGGTTGCCCTTGCTCGAAAGCGTCGGATCCGACTCTAGGGTTCAGTGCTCATCTCTGTGGATAGCCATAAAGCCAGTGCGGTCTGCGTCTGCAGACATTTTTGTGTGGCAGGCATGACCAGACACCAGAGTGCACGGAATGGTTACTTTTCTTGCCAAACTGGTATCTATCTATTTCAGTTTCTTGCTTTTGAACAGCTAGATTGGCAGACAGCTCACTTCGTCGTGCAGTGCTCAGGTCTCGAACTGCTGATCTGCCGACCTTCCAGGCGTCTAGTTCAGCGTCTTAACCACTAAGCTCCCGATTAAATACAATAATACCTTGGATAACGTTTGAATCAGATAACGCTAAAACTGCATAAGGTTAAGCAATCTGGGGGGGGGGGGGATTGCATTGCATGTTAAAATCCTTTAGGATGCATCGGATAACATTCGCTAAATCCTGTGCCAGTTACAATGTAGCTCTATGGAGTTTTAACGTTATCCAATGCTTCCCATAGGATTTTAACGTTATCCGATGCATGCATTGGATAATGTTAAAAATCGGAAAACACTAAGACTTGTGGAACCAAGTTTTAGCGTTATCCGAGGTTTTGTGGTATTCGCCTTTCTGTAAAAACTGGTTCAGAGGCTGATGAACAGCAATTCCTGTCACTTATCCTCAATGGTTCATTCCTTTTCGTGCCAGAGATTACTCTGGGTTGAAAGGATTGTTGCAGGGGAGGCCCGAATGAGGCTCCTTTTTCATGTCCCCCATCTTGCAGATCTAGCCTAGTGCCTGAACCACTAAGCCACCGGGGGAGCTGAGTCAACGGTAGGAGCATAAGACAAGGACCCACAATGTGACATGTCTTTGACACAATCTCCGCCTTCTTGCCCAAGAACCCAGTTAACATGTGAA
Source organism: Bradypodion ventrale (assembly GCA_035047345.1). NCBI lineage: Eukaryota > Metazoa > Chordata > Lepidosauria > Squamata > Chamaeleonidae > Bradypodion > Bradypodion ventrale. The sequence goes on from JAWDJE010000012.1 coordinate 23,811,158, forward strand.
GCGTGATAAATGGCCATGCCAAAGAGAGATACTCACGCCTCGGTTTCCAGGTTGTCCCCAGTACTGCTGCTGTTGCTGCTGTTGTTGCTGCCCATAAGCCCGGTTGTTGTAGCCGCCCCGGCGCTGGCTGCCAGCTGAAGAAAACACAGGACAAAGGGTTAGCCAAAGCATAGCGCCGTGATGGCGAACCTTGGCACTCCAGATGTTCTTGGACTTCAATTCCCAGAAGCCCAAGCCCCCATGAATCTGCATGAATGGGTTTACTGTGATTCATCCGGCCCCCGCCGTCCTGGTCGCTCCTGGAAGTGGAAGTAAAACGCGCCCATACAGAACATCTGGAGTGCCAAGGTTTGACATCACGGGCGTAGCGTCTACTCAACGAGAGAGTTGACTCAACTGAGTAAACTTTCTTAAGGATTCCCTATTTAGTAATAGGGTAAAGCTTTCACGACCAACTGAGTAAGCTGACCTGGTGCCGCTCCTGTCTGTAGAGCTGCAGGGGGAGAGGGGACACCTTTATAGCACAACGGTTGAGGCATAGGTGAGGGGAACTGGTCCATTCATTATTCTAGGAAACGTCTGGCCAGGTTATCCTGCTATGGTCATAGAGTAGACCCGACTGCCAGTGACTCAATGCTGAGTGTCAGGCGGTGGTTAACTAACCTGACCACCCCAAGGACTAAGGGCCTTGGGTGCCAAAGTCCACAGGGAAGGGTGAGGGTCCCCAAGTGGATTAAATCCCATTTGAATCCCTCTTGATGGAGGGCAGCAGCTTCATCCATCCTGGCCTGGGGCTGATGATGAAGACTTTGTGTGCCAGAAGGGCTCAGGACCAGAAAGTGACTTTGTAGAAGTGGATCCATGGTACTATGGGTGTCACACTGGGATGCGGAAGGCAAATGGAAGGCCATTGCATTATATTCTCGGCACAGTCATCATGGCTGATTGCCATGAGGATCGCCAATATTCGGATTCGGCAGAAGAAGGAAACGTGAGTCAAAATTGGAGAACAAATGCTAAGGAAAAAAAGCATTAGGGTCAGGCAAAAGCTTCTTAGTGCAAGGTAGTAGCCCGATGTGTCGCCTTTCCTAAAGTCACAACTGCAGGTAAACTTGTGGGAAACTCCACCCACCTGACCAAAGGTAACCTCTAATGCGGACGGTTTGAATCCTGCTTCTCTGCAAATCTGATTTTATTTCAGTCTCTTGCTGCCTCCCTTCCCGGGCATCTACCCTAGTCCACATCACTCGTTTCCCCCTTCCCACCCAAGAGCATTTGTGCTACTCACACAGCAGCCCGGGAGGGTGCTGAATACTGGGGCGCCTGGGTTGAGCTGCCAGAAAGAAAAACAAAGATTGCGCTCAGTGAGGATTTTTAAGATTCGCCACCCCCCCTCCAAAAAATAAAATAAAAACCTACTAGCCAAAAACTCTATCAGTATACAGTCAAATCTCGAGATAAGAACAGCTCAACTTAAGAAAAACTCGAGATACATCCGGAAATGTCAAGAAAAATAATAATCAGGTTTGAGATAAAAAATTTTAATAGGATTTTTTTGAGATAAGAAATTCAATGCATTCCTATGGGAACTTGAATCCAATGCATTCCTATGGGAAATCCAAGCTAAGAATTTTTCGAGATGCAGTACAACCAACCTCAGGGAATGAATTAAATTGGTATGTAGAAGTTTGACTGTACAGTATAGCCTATTTCTACTAGTGAGTTAAGCATGGTGGCTCAAGCGGTTAAGACGCCTGGACTGGAAGGTTGGCAGGTCAACAGTTCAAGACCCGAATGCTACACGACAGAGTGAGTGCCCGTCATCTGTCCTGAGCTCCTGTCAACCTAGCAGTTCAAAAGCAAGAAACTGCATGTAGGTAAACAGGTACTGCTTTGGTAGGAAAGGTAGCAGAAGCGCTCTATGGCGTCTAGACAGCAGTGGCTCTTTGTCTGTCAGCAGAGTTAGAAAGAAGCTGCACAGGGGAGCCCAGAAAAATAGCCATGCAAAAAAGGTGCGTGAAATAAAACCCAAGGTGGTTCATTCTCAGTGTGTAGCAAGAACAAATTGGGGGGTGGGCAGAGATCTAAAGCTAAATAGAGACTCCTTAAGAATCTGGGCCACCGTGTTGAGGGGAAGTCTAAGAAGAACTTTCATGTGGGCTCCCCACCCCACCCCTCCAAGGGCATTCGAGAAACAAAATGCTTTCCCCTTTGAAACTGTTGGGACAAAATGGCCACCTCCATCGTGCCGGCAGGGCGAATTGGCCGTTGGGCCTTCGAAGCTGACTGAGAGGGCGTGACCCAGCCCTCGGCTTGAAAAGGTTGGGAACCCTTGCACTAGACTAAGCATCATGAAAAGGAAGGCCAAGGAGATGCATTCAGGACAACTGAGGAATGGGAAGGGAGGGAATGTGTTGACGAGAGATGGAAGCGCAGTTCTCAAGAGGGGCAAACATTTCCCTGGGGCTGCCCAAGGCCGTCAATAAGGAAGCACCAACAGAGGGTCCTGTCCGAGAGCGGCCCTACCGACCCCCCCCCCCCCCGAGCCTCACCGTATCCCTGACTGCGGTTGCGGTTCTGGCGGTTGCGCTTGTTGCGGTTGTTGCGGCGGTTGGTCCGCTTCTCGGAGGGCGGGAGCAGCTTCCTGGCCTCTTCTTTGTATCTGGTGACCAGGGGCTGGGCTTCGTCCTTGGCAAGGTCTTGGAACAGGACTTCGTCGACATAATCGCACTTCTCCGGAAGAGAGAAGTTGGCTGAGATCGGGCAGAAAAGAGAAGAAGGATCAGGAAGGGTTCACCTCTGACGACCGGACACTCCACCCTTGCCTACCGTACCTGCATGGTGCTAGCGTTTGCCCCAGGTGGCTCTAGGCCTTGTGAAGGAGCCTACCTTTCATTTCTAGCATCACTGACTCTGGCACATCGTCTCCTTCGGTTTCCTTCCTCTGCTCCAGCCTCTCTTTCCAGGCCTCTTCGGTCGGGACCAGCACAATCACCTTGCGGACGAATCCCTTGAAGGGGAGCAGCTTCCGCCGCTGCCCGGAGTTATACACGTTACACTGGGGGGGGGGGGGGGGGGAAGGAAGGGTGACCGTGAGTCGGCATTTTTAAAAACCGTGTCAGAAGCACACAAAGGTGCTTTCTGGGTTGACAGGGTTTTCGCAGGAGAAACTCTGCTCAGGGGACGCCCAAATGAGGCTCCTTTTATGTCCACAAGATCTTTTCTCCACCCAAGTGTCCCTGTTTTATCTACTTGCAATTTTTTATTTTTTTTATTTGCTTTTGATCTGCTAGGTTGGCAGGGAGCTCAATCCATCATGCAGTACCCGGGTCTCGAACTGCCGACTTGCCAGCCCTCCAGCTAACAAGGCAAGCTTCTTAACCACTGCAGTCGGCATTAAGGAATTCCTTCCAAACAGAGAACAGTCAAAAATACATTATGCCTCCACCCCTCTTTCTAGCATCTGAATTAATCCATCGTCCCCCCCAAACCACTGCCAGCAACAATAGCAACTACACTTCTATATCACCCCATATAAGTGCTTAGTGCACTCTCTGGGCGGATCACAAGTTAATGAGCATCTCGCCCCCAACATGCTGGGTCCTCATTTCACTGACTTCGGAAGGATAGAAGGCTGAGTCAACCTAGAGCCCGGGTCAGGACTGAACTCACAACCTGCTGGCTACAGTAAATCTTAAATCCTCAGTCTCTATTGATGAAAAATATTTGACTCTCCACATCCGTCTCCCCAAAGCAGAACTGAAGTGAAAATACCTGATCAAGAATGAAGTTTCTCCTCGTCCTGGGGGCGATCTGGACAAGCTTGCTAACACATCGGGCGGCTTGCTGAAGCAGCTGGTCTCGAGCGGCAACGTCCAGAGGTTCTTTGGCTTCAGGACCCCTTGTCTGAGGAGGAAAAGAAACAAATGCCGTCATAAAAAAGGCACTGCTAAAACGCCCAAAGCAATCACACTTCTATACTGTCCCTCACAGGGCTTCGTGCCCTCTCTGGGCGGTTCACAAGTCAATTAGCATTTTGCCCCCAACATGCTGGGGACTCACTTAACCAACCTCAAAAGGATGGAAGGCTGAGTCAACCTTGATCCCTGGTCAGGATCGAACTCACAACCTTATGGCTGCAGGACAGCAGTTTAACCACTGCGCCACCAAAGTGCAAAGAGGACCTCTGATCATGTGAAGTGTGTGTTCCCTGATCAAGAGACGTAGTAGAGGAAATTAATCTAAGGAGAGATTAGATTTCTGCTATGCAAGCGTATGTTCAACCCATATGCTACTGCTTAATAATGGAGAATTCAGACTGATGATCCCTGCCTCCCAGGTGCATTTTTACCGTGCGTTTCAGCCAATGCTTTAGGGCCGTGATGGCAAACCTTGGCACTCCAGATGTTCTTGGACTTTAATTCCCAGAAGCCCAAGCACCCTGCGAATCCACACGAATGGGTTTACTGCGATTCATCTGCTTCCGGGAGCAACAAGGGCAGCGTGGACTGGATGAATCGCCGTAAACCCATTCGTGTGGATTCACAGAGGCTTGGGCTTCTGGGAATTGAAGTCCAAGAACACCTGGCGTGCCAAGATTCACCATCACTGGACCACACCTACCCTGGCCTTGGAAGACAGCAGGTACTTCTTACCTTCATCTGGTAGAGAACAGCATCCGTCCCCAAGATGTTGTAGCGCTTATCTGGATTCTCCTTGATGTGATTTTGTGCCCAATGGGTTTTCCCACATCCCGGCAGCCCGACCATAAGTAGCACCTGGAATGGAAGTGGGGAAAAGAAAGAAAATATGTCCACCAGTTCAGAAAAGTTAGAAGGAAACTTATGCGAAGAGAACAGCATCCTTTAGATCAGATGATTCAACAAGACATCATCCGCTGCCAATGTTCCCTTAAGAACAGTGTGGAATAATTCCCACTCCAAGACCCCTACATTTATTTAGTCTGTCTTTTCATCCTCAAGGCAAGATAAAGGACTCTTGCCTTCCCCACCTCAGGGCCACAGCTAGACTGTAAGGTGCCACAACAACCCTGAGGTTGTACAAGCACCCAAGGCAACTCGTCAAGAAGAGATAGGATTTCAAATCTCCCAAGTCCTGAACCAACAGTCTATCCATTATATCACAATACTGGCTACTACAGACTAGCCTTCCTGTCGTCACTCCGGCAGGAACGAGAAGTTAGGAATCTCTAAGACAACTTTCCAATGAAAGAAAAGTGGAAGATCCCGTCCTCCATCAATGTCCATCACGTGGACTTTTAACACAGCAGTGCTACAAATGGAAAGAATTCAAACGTGGGGTCCACGCCCCACACGGAGACTTCAATTCCCAGAAGCCTAAGTCAGTGCATTGGCTGATCAGTGCTTTGGGATATTGAAGTCCAAAAAACAAAGGTTAGGAAACACTGTTCCAACCCGTAGATCAGTGATGGCGAACCCTGGCGCTCCAGGTGTTCTTGGACTTCAATTCCCAGAAGCGCTCATCAGCAGGAGTGCTGACTTCTGAGCTTCTGGGCATTGAAGTCTAAGAACACCTGGAGTGCCAAGGTTTGTCATCGCTGCCCTTGGTAATATTCCTAAATTGACTTTGATTTGGATATAATTGGCACAGCTAGTGGGCAAACCCAAAAATTTCCCGTCCATATTTCCTGATGAAGCGCATTGGAGTTTTCATTGCCCCTTTCTCTGGCCACAAAAGAAACTAAAAATTTAAAGGAGGTCCATCTAGGGTAGTGATGGCGAACCTTGGCACTCCAGGTGTTCTTGGACTTCAATTCCCAGAAGCCCAAACACCCTGTGAATCCACACAAAACCCATTTGAGTGGATTCAAAGAGACTTGGGCTTCTGGAAATTGAAGTCCAAGAACACCTGGAGCATACATGCAGTAAACCCGTTCATGCGGATTCACAGGGACTTGGGCTTCTGGGAACTAAAGTCCAAGAACATCTGGAGTGCCAGTGCTCGCTAGCATTGATCTAGGGCAGGGATTCTCAACCTTGGGCCCCCAGGTGTTCTTGGACTTCAGTTCCCAGAAGCCCAAGTCAGTACAGATGCTGGCCAGGGCTTCTGGGAATTGAAGTCCAAGAACATCTGGGAGCCCAAGGTTGAGAAATCCTAATCTAGGGGGAAAGAGACATACAGAAGCCTGGTGTCCTGTGTTTGTTGAATGGGGAATAATATCAGGTGCCGCCTGCTGCTTGCCACAACTCACCTCTAAGACACAGAGCCTGGCATAACATCTTGCCATGAATTTTTGGAACTTTCATTGACAATTTTTCTATCCTATCCACAAGAAAGGCAAAGAATTGGAACAGAACTTATCTTGCACTACATACAGAGACAACAAATAAAGTGGATAGAAAGTCTTGAACTTCCATACCTTACAGGGCATACATGGAAAGAGGAGACGGACAAAGACCAAGAGGCAGACCCAGAGGAAAGTAGAGAGATAACGTCAAGAAAATATAACAAGAACGCCAAATAACACCGTGGAGGCCGCAAGATGTGCCATCGACACGGCGAAAAAAGGAAGCAAAGAATAAGATCCACAAGAAATTGATGCATGCATGCCTGAAGAAGTGATCTTAAATCACGAAAGCTCACACAATATTCATTTTCTTAGTGATACAATAAAGCAGGGGTGCCACCTGACTGGCCCAAGGCCCAAAAGGTTGGGCACCCCTGCAATAAAGGGGTCGCCTTTCTCCTGCATTTGTTTTGAGTATGGCTCACACAGATGTCTTTGTTTATATCCCATCATCTGATATTTTAAAAGGCATGTAAAACCTAAGATCCTTCTGTCTGGAGGTCATCTTGACCCGGCAGACTGATGAAATGTAAGGTGAGGCAGAACATACTGAGGAAAAGAAGTAAATAAAGAAGAGAGAAGGCTTTGCTTTTCAGCAAATTAGCCTGGCTAGATATCTCAGAGCGAGAGATTGAGAATTCAGTTTCCAATGTGCCTATCTGGTGGTGGTGGGGACAGCCTGTGTGGCCTTGGGAAGTTGCGCAATGCACGCTAGATGAAGGGAACAGTTTATCACATCTCTGTACTCTGAAAAAAGTTGCCGTAAGTTAGAAGTGATTTTAGGGCCCATAATTATTATTATTAAGCATATCAGAGAGCAAAAACAAAGCCAAAACATTGCAGCACTTTAAAGACTAACTGTTAAGGCTTTAAAGCCAGGAGTCGGCAACCTATGGCCCATGGGCCGAATCTGGCCTGTGGCACCAAATCATCAGGCCCTGCCCTTGCTCCTACTGCTGCACTGGGGGGGAGGGGGGCAATGGGACCACCAGTCCAACCCCCTCAAGTGTCTGAGGGAACGTGACCAAGCCCCCGACTTAAAAAGGTTGTCGATCCCTGCTTTAAAGCGCTACAACATTCTGGCTTTGTTTTGTTTACTCTCTGATATGCTTAAAACTCAGACTTACACGGCTACAATTCAAAAAAGTTCAACTATTAAGTGACCCAGAGGGGGGTTTGCAAGCAGATGCCAAATGCCTAAAAAAGAGACCAAATAAAGCGTCATCTCCAGCTCACCACCACAACCAGCTAATTAGGACACTAATCATATTTCGAACCCTTTACAAATAACCGAAGGGACTGTGGTGGCTTAGTGGTCAAGACACTGACGCCTGGAAGGTCAGCAGTTCGAGACCCAAGTGCTGCGTGACAGAGTGAGCTCCCATCATCTGTCCCAGCTCCTGCCAACCTAGCAGTTCGAAAGCAAGAAATTGCAAGTAGATAAATAGGTAGCTTCGATGGGAAAGGTTAGAATCATGCCTGCCGTAGGGCCACAGAAACGTCTACAGGCGCAGACAGCACTGGCTCTTTGGCTATAGACAGAAATGAGCACCAAACCCTAGAGTCGGATACGACTGGTTTTCAAGCAAGGGCGGCTTTTAGAAATAACCATTAAAAGGTACAGCTCTTCACCAACCAATGACAAAGATGGGAGAAAGAAACAGCATCAAAGAGGCCACGGTCTCGCGGGTCTAAGCAGGGTTACCTCACAATCTCCGGAGGTTTTCGGTGGCAGCGGAGTGCGCACCCGATCCTCAACGGGGAGGGCATGCATGAAGATGTAGCCTTCGGGAACGGGGAAGAAAGGTTCCTCCTTCTGGCCAAAATTCAGCTCCACGGCACAGTTCTTGCACAGCACGTGTGGGAGCAGGACCCGGTCCCCGAGACGCTCCTTGCTGACCCGGAAGGCGACACCCAGGTCCTCCCCGTTCTTGGAGAAGGACAGCTCCACTTCTTCGCCCTCAAAGTTCTGCAATGCAGGGGAAACACAAGTGTCAGACTAGCGACCGCTCGGGGAAACCTAGCGGGTTCAGCGCTCACACAAACATGCACGGTCTAAGAAGTTACAATTCAGGAGCTTCCTGGAGGCAAGAGAACAGAAGCCAAGGATAGCTTGTCGGTGTCCTGATTAGCAACGCAGCCAGCGGCAAGGAGAGTATAGCACAGGGGTTCCCAACCTAAGGTCCACGGCACCATTTCATGTGCCCCCCACCCCACCCCTCCAAGGGCATTCGAGAAACGCTTTGAAGCTGCTGGGACAAAATGGCTGCCCCCCATCGTGCAGGAGGGGCAAAATGGCCATCGAAGCTGACTGAGAGAGCACAACCCAGCCACCAGCTTGAAAAGGTTGGGAACCCCTGGGCTAGCAAGAAACATCAAGGTGGCAACACACGGCTGTCCCCCAACAGGTAGAGCAAGAGTTAAACTTTGCATTACGCGTTCATCTTTAGTTGTACAGGGCTTTGTTTTCCCCTACCCCAGCCTACTCCGAAGATCTCGAAGAGGCCCCTCAAGAGCCGGCCCAAGGCCTTTGCTCACTGCACTTACAGCAAAGCAACCGATCACATCATTCTCCCCAAAGGGCTGGCCAAATTCTTCGAATGGCCCATTTTCCGCCTTCAACCCTCGTCCATCGTAGCCATAAGAAAATTCATCCTCACCTACAAGAGAGCAACACTTACTACCGCTGCCTCTGAAAGCACTGGACTTCCCCCAGGCAGGCAGCAGCAACTGAGCCGGCGCTGTGGACGCTGCCTGAAAAGAGGGGTTACTTACCTAGCTGTGAACGAGAGAGATCAACAGACCACCCAACGCGGAGCAGCTGGTTCTCTGCGGAGCCTTCTTTCAGGGGGAGATTTTTGGCCACCTAGAGTGAAATAACAAGAGGTCTGTTAGAAAGACAGAGAAAGAGGATTCGGGGGACAGTCAGCTTTTTCACCCTGGCCGAACAATATACAGCAGTGGTGGCAAACCTACGGCATGTGTACCAGAGGTAGCGCTCGGAGCCCTCTCTGTAGGCACCTGTGCAGTCACCCCAGCACAGAGTTCACCCCGTCCCTCTGCCCAGCAGCCCAATGGGAACATTTCCTTCCTCCCCTGTTGCTGTGTTGGCAACTTTGTGATAAATAAGTGGGTTTGGGTTTGCAGTTTGGGCACTCGGTCTCTAAAAGGTTTGCCATCATTGGTATATAACAATTACACTTCTATATCACCCCACATAAGCGCTTAGTGCACTCTCTGGGCGGTTCACACGTTAATGAGCATTTTGCCCCCAACATGCTGGGGATTCATTTGATCGACCCTGGAAGGTTGGAAGGCTGAGTCAACCATGAGTCCTGGTCAGGATCGAACTCATGTTTTGGCTGCAGTACAACAGTTTAATCACTGTACAGCCAGGGCTCTTTTATATCTCTTTAAAAATATGGAATAGACTATACAGTCATTTAATTAGCATAGTAAGTGCAAAAGCTCTGGGGGAAAAAAATCTAAATATGGATCGTGGTATTTCAACCTCACCTTTGCTTCAAAACAGATCTTCCCCTTATTCACACCATGAGTGCTCCTGGCCCCGGACCAAAGGTTGGGGAATTTGTCAGAGAACAGAGGCTGGCCTCCATAGCGGTCTTTGCTGACTTTGAAGTGGAGATCAGATGTATCTGGGACAAATGAAAACAAGAGTGCAGTTAAGCCTAAGGCTTCCGAAGCATCATAAAGCTGCCTTAGAATCAAGTCTTTCAATGTGGGTGAGCTGCATTTACAAAAGGTGAAGAAAACTAAGTCAGCTGATGCAGAGAATAATTGGATTCCAAGCTCTATTATCATCTTTTATTCTCCCTCAGTAACAAATTTTCATCTGATTTCTTGGTCTCCAGTTCTTATCAAATAGGAGTCCTGGTTGGTTGTCGATGAGTCTGGCCAGGTTACCCTGCTATGGTAATAGAGTAGAACGTACTGCCAGCGGCTCAACGCCGAGTGTCAGTTAACTAACCCAACAACCCTGAGCTGAGGACTAACAACCTTAGGTGGTGAAGTCCACAGGGAAGGATGATGGCCCCAAGTGGATTAAATCCCACTTGAATCCATCTGAATGGAGGGCAGCAGCTTCATCCATCCTGTCCTGGGGCTGAGGAAGACTTTTGGTGCCCAAAGGGCTCAGGACCAGAAAGGGACTCACAGAACTGGATCCGTGGTACTATGGGTGCCATGTTGCAATGTGGAAGGCAGATGGAAGGCCACTGCACTATATACTTGGGACAGTCTTCATGGCTGATCGCCAATATTCAGATTTGGAAGAAGTTCTTACTAAGTGTCCAAACCAGTCAAGACCTGTATGCAAGTCTATTAAACCATCCACATTAAAGTAAAAATTTATTATATCCACAAGCCTTTCTATTTTGCTAGGAAGAAACCAAGGTTTTTTAACTCTCATTGAAGCTGCCTTCAATGCATAATCTTTACTGTAGGGAAAATATTTTCTCAAAAAATATGCATGACTCACGCTGCTCCTAAAAGATACTAACGTTTACATGACAGGCTAAACCATATTCTGATACATGCTCTTCCCTGCAGTAATGTCTGAATGTGTCATTATATAGAAAAAACTAGGACACACAACCTGCCTGCTTTACAAATTTTGGGACTACACGCTCGATAAACTCCACTCAGAAGGACCAATGGATGTGGATTACAGGTATTAGAATTGCAGTCTAGAGTATATACAGAGCACCAAACTATCCAGTTCTCAATAACTGGATAACTCATCAAATCAATACATACATGTGTCCAGGATTACAAGTGTTTCATCTTCTTCTTCCTTTGACTCTTCTTCTGGTGGCGGGGGAGACTTGGATCTAGATCAGAGGAAAAGGAATAACCAAACACAAACATTTTAAAAATGTGGGAGGTCAAACAATACATCCGCTCACCATTTATTTTCTTACCTCTTCAGCGCTGAGTTTCAAAACAATTAAGGAATAGATGATTGTTGGGAATGGAATAGATCAGGGTGGCCAAACTTTACACAGCACAGGCCGGTCACATGGTTCCTCCTGCCATAAAACACATCCGTGGCTGTTGCAAATGCATTTATGACATCCACGGGTGATTTATGGCAGCGTTTACAGCAGGCGGGGTGCATTTACGCATGCACGGATGCATTTTGTGGCTGTCATAAGCACGCCTGCATCCACCTCCGGGAGCAGCGAGGGCAGCATATGAAATGGTGCCGCAGACCAGGGCCAGCTTGTGGGCCATAGGTTGGTCACCACTGGAATAGGTCATGACTCAAATAAAATCTACCCTGCGCCCTAAGATGTATTCATTCATAGCAGTCGTTTTGCTCAAGGGGTGCTTGCCCATGAACCATTAAACCTGGAGATCACATTGCTGTGTCCTGATATCCCAGCATCAAATGTATGAAATTCATTACACTGAATTAAGACCACGGGTTCAGCAGGTAATTCTGACTGGCGACAACTCTCCTGTCCTCCTAGCCAGGAGAACAGGAGTTAGTCTGACAGAGCCAAGATTGAAAACCGGCACCTTCTACATGCAAATGGATGTTCTGCCACTAATTTAAAGAGAGTGTCCCAAGTTCTTTGCAGAATATTGCCACCTTGCGCAGTCTCACAACAGGGGAAGATACAGGAAAAGTTAACTAGATAGAGAAGCTGTTTCTTCAGGGGGTAAATGTTCTGGTTTCACAGATCTAGAAAGAGAAGCATGGGAGGATGAGAAGGCTTCCCAATATTCACATTTCTCCAGCAGTTCTTGCAAATGACAATGGAGAAAGTGGTCAACACCAGCAAAGGACCTTTGTTTGTTCAGAGATTTCAACTCTACATATCTGCTTTCCAAACGTAATAATTATCATTAGATAGTGGGATTGTAAAAAAAGGAAGGTAGAGTGATTAAGCAAGACTGGCTAGATTCTGCATCGGCTATTGAGTCCTATCCTATAAGTCTGAGTCACATCTAACCATTTGCCTGCTGGAAACCCCAGCCAAACGTTTCCCCCACAACTCACCGGCTATTGTAAGCCTCCTCACGGAACTCAAAATAAGCCCGGCCATGCTCCTCCTTCTCATCCCGTTGTCTTTTGACACCTTGGCGTTCACCGTCTGCACCAGCCTGCTTTGCTTTCTCATCTTCTTCGCTTGCTGTATGGAAGCAGAACATAAGAGATTTTGTTGAGAAGTAATCTAAAACTAACACACCCTTCTGCTGCTGTATCCGATTCTGAATATAGGTGATCATCATGGCGATCAGCTGTGAAGACTGTCTTGAGAACAAAAAGGGAATATAGATCAATAGCATTCTTGCCATGCTAATTAATTTGCAAAGGCATTCCAGAGTACAAAAAGATCATTATCTCTAAATAACTATTTCAATTATGTAATCAAATTCGTTAAAAAATATATTTCAAACTGCAATATATTTCAAACCTACACAGATAGATATGACAAGAGAGGCTTTGCAACCAGCAATACATAATTCTTTCTACTTAAAAACCCAATGTAAAAAGTAATTGTATACCACAATCCTATACTGTCATTCATCAGGTTGGTCACAGCTTGGCCCCAGGACGATGGGACCGGCAAACCACTTCTGAGGACTCTGTACCTAAGAAAACCCTGGAAAGGGGTCACTATAAGTTGGGATTGACTTGACAGCACACAACTAATTATTTTCAGTGGGGATTGCTATCTAATAGTGCTGTTTTGTGTGCCAAAAGGGCTCAGGACCAGAAAGTGACTCATGGAACTGGATCAGTGGTACAGGTGCCACACTCCAATGCAAAAGGGAAACGAACAACAATCTTCATGGCTGATTGCCATGATAAGAGCCAATGTTTAGAATCGGATAAGCCACTTGAAGAAGTGCTGTTAAGTGATAATCTTGAATAAAAAAAACAACCCACTCAGTTTTCCTAAGGATAACAAATATTTACAGCAGACTTCACCAGGCTACCTGGGGATAATGGGAGTTGTAGTTCAAAACATGAGGACGACACTAGGCAACAATTATAGCTTTCCCATCAGATCTCCTGTCTCATCTCTTCATTTCACACATCCAAATATCATAAGGCACTAGTTGTAAACTACAAACTCCAAGCACCTAATCCAAGATTTGACTGAGCTTAGCATCCAAGTAATCCATGAGTACAGATGCCATCAATATGTTTCAAATGGCTAAGTCTGGAAAACACATCCCAGGAACTAAAAGATAATACATGAGATAGCATCGATCCTGCTATGCCTGGATACCAGCTTCCCACCCACCCCCATTTTTAATCAAGCACTATTTACTGAAGAGAGAAAAACTGAGAAAAGCCAAAAGTTGGAGAAACTCTTACTACTGTACTTTGATTGGGGGGGGGGGGGGGGGGGATCCCTAAATAGATATTGCACATCAGTGCTTATCAGCTGTCCACTTTTGTAAAACCCAAACTTAAATAACAATTTATCATTTTACACCTTTGCTCAGAAAACTGATGCTCCCAATTTCCTTTCAGCAGTAACAATACAAATGATAACCCACAAACCTAAATTCAAATCTCATCTCTGCTGTGAGCTTTGACCTTAAAGCACAACATTAACCAAATGCCTCAAATCACCCCTCAGCAACAAAATGGTGATAACATTTACTGCATCTCTTTACTGAACACCAGCATGATTACTGAGATGACATTCATGCTTTCAGCTTCTAAAAAATCTTAACATAAACTGATAAAGTTTTCAAAACTGAAAAAACTATACAGTACAGGCAACTCTCTATTTATCAACCAAGAACACTGCAATAAAAGCAATTATGTCATCACTACTACAGGCCATGCAAAGTATGTGGCAGAGATTCATAATGAGGCAAGAAACTAACACTTAAGAATTTAATATTGGACTTTCTAAGCCTTTCACATTTTATTCCACCTGTTTTCAAGGTGGTATGTATGAATGCCTCTAGTTATTTTAATCTCACAATAGACTAGTGAAAGTGGTTTGATTGGGAATAATGTGATCCATGGTCACATCCAGAATGCAATTCTGACAATTTTGCCATTTCTGATGCCAAATTTATATCCATTAATTCCTTTGTGGACATCAGGAATGATAATACACAGAAACTTGTGTCAGTCCTTTCAGTCTACCTGGATGCTCTTCACAGGATTTGAAAGTTGTGATCCAGGGAAATATTACAGAACAAGGTTCCAAAGGAAGCTGAGCTAAAATATATACACATGCTGGTTACCCATCTCATCAGATTAAATACTAGTCAAACGTTCTTATACCATTACCAAATGTAAAATACTACAGGTCATTGTTACCTGCTGTTATTTTTCACAACCGAGATTCCATCCCAAATAACTGCTGCCTCTTTTTCAGATCAAGCTTCCAAGAACAAAGCTAATTAAAAAATAACAGGATATCATACTAGAGTCTGGAAATATGACTAGGTGGGAAATGCCACACCGACTCACACAATTTGCATCTGTGTTGTTATTTGTAGGCTGAGATTCCTAAACCCACCTAACCATTGTTACTGAACTAATCTGTATAGGAAAAGAATTGAATATTAACTGAATATTAAAAAGGGATCTTAAGTCATTACAAGGAAAAGACAGAAAATTCACAGTTGATTTACACAATTTGCAAACTGTGCATAACCGGTCTCTCTTCCTTTTGGAGCCACGTTTAAATGACTGCCATTCAGTCTCACTCTGAGAAATCCCCAAAAGCTTGCATTAAAATACAGCAGCTAGTCTTTAAGATGCCACATTTTTGTCTTCATGTTTATTTCTTGTCTAATAGGCATACCTTTAGCCGACCTCTCTTATCAGCCCGTGCTACAACAACCAATGTTCAAAGACTATAGAAGTTGCAAAAACATCTGTAGTCACATTTGTTCTAGCAACCTCTGTGGTAGGGGCAAAACTGGATTGGAAACTTACTGGTTCAAAATCTGAACCACAACAATGATTATTTCTTTATACAGTGGTACCTCGCTTAAAGAGCATAATGCGTTCCACGGGATTGCTCTTTAAGTGAAACTTCATTGTAAGTGTCCAGTTGTGACTTCTGGTGGTGGTGGGGGGATTGTGAACCCCGATTTAGTTGTTAAGCAGATTTTTGGTTGGTTTTAGTTAAGCGAGGCAAGCAACCATTCAGAGAAAATTCTGCTCATTAAGCAAGATGCTCTTTATGCGAGGTTTTACTGTACAGTACTTCTTTATATAACGTGGACAACACTTTGAAGAATATTTCCACAGACCACCTGATGCCATGAGATGGTTGGGAAACCTTACAAATATTATTTTACCCGGAAGAGAACTATCAACATCAACTGCATTTTTAGTAGAGGTAATACAGCAGAAAATCCACCAGGCAGAATGAACTGGATGTAGATTTTACCATCTTTACATCAGACCCACTGAAATCAATAGGACAAAAAGTATAAGCAACTTTGTACTGTTTGCTTCAGTGAATGTATTCTAAGTATGACTTAATCTAGACCAGACACTAATTTTGTGATACTTTTCAAATTCATACAAACTACATTCTGTAGCAATTCACAACCACAGGGATTACTGAATTGGTAACAATGTTTTACCCACTACTTCCTTTAACAGAGAATGTTTCTTTTAACCCACAATAAACCTGTTACCTTTGCCCAAACCATAAAACAACCGATTCTATCTAATAATCTCCAACACACTATCTGCTGAACTATAATCTCATTTTCACTCTCTTGCAAAACATAGATCTTGCATATATTTGTAGCCCAAATTCTGTGTGCTTTCTCAGAAACAAAGCCCACAGTGTTGATTAGGAGCTTCTTCCTCAACATGGGTAAAATGTGCCAGTCCAAATCACACACATGTTGATTAGGCTCAAGGGGCTTGTCATTACACTCTAAAGTGTGCAATCTGCACATCCTCACCTGGCACAAAACTTTTGATTTATTTCATGTGAGTTACTTCTAAGAGAGAACACAAAACCATTGCCTGTGCCACAGATTAATGCTGGAAATGGCTCTTAATTAGAAAGAGGATGACAACACATAGCTCGCAACATCAGCATCAGTGTTTTGTTTTTTTAAAGGAACAGTGTTATGTTAACTGTGCCCAAAAATACGTTTGAAATGGTAGCCATGTTAGTCTTTTAAATACAGGTAAGGTAAAGGTCATCCTCGCTCAAAAGCCAGTCATATCCAACTCTAGGGTTCAGTGCTCATCTCTGTTTAGAGCAAAAAAAATATTGCTTATATTGTGTTTTTGTATTTATTGTACCTTGTAATTGAGAATTTGCCATATTGTGGAAATTTCTATTGTACCACATGTAATTTATTTGTGTTTCTGAGTTATATTGTATCTTTACCATTTGTTTCTTAAATGTTGTAAACCGCTGTGAGTCTCCCATTGGGATGAGAATAGCGGTATACAAATCTAAATAAATAAATAAAATAAATAATAATAAAAAGAAGAGCCAGCACTGTCTGCGTCTGCAGGCGTTTCCCTGGACATGTGGCAGGCATGCCTAGACACTGGAGTACATGGAGCACTGTTTACCTTTCCACCGAAGTGGTACCTATTTATCTACTTGCAATTTCTTTCTTTCAAACTGCTAGGTTGGCAAGATTAAATACAGGAGTTAAGTCTTTAAGGTGCCACAACACTTTTTGTCTTTTTTCCTTTTTTGTTTAATCTCAAAAAGATCATGCTAATGAATGTGTGTGTGTGTGTGTGTGTGTGTGTGTGTGTGTGTGTGTGTGTGCACAAAACAAATCCAATGTTTCTAGATTCACACACCCTGCTGGCTTGTTACCTCCCATCCAAAAAACACTGCTAAGCTCCGTCAATGCACAAATAGTCCTCATTTGAATGTACTGTATAAGGTGATCACAAAGGTAAGGAACTTTAGGAACCAAGTAACCAACCTAACTAAATAAATAAATATAAATAAACTCATATCCTCTTCAATAGGGGTTCCGAGAAGCTTAAGTCAATTCCCCCGAAGCACAGCTCAGCCAATGTGCTGACAGAGGCTTCTGGGAACTGAAGACCTCCTGTGGGGCCAGGGTCCCACTAATGTAGAAAAGTGTTCCCAATCTTTTTTTTGGGTGGGGGTGGGGAGATTTCAATTCCCAGAAGCCTAAATCAATTCCCCAAAGCACCGATTCAGCTTAATGGACTGACTACTGAGGCTTCTGGGAATCAAAGTCCAAAAAAACCCCCAAAGGTTGGTGGTGTTGTTTTTTTTTAGTATTGTAAGCCGCCTAGAGTCCTTATGAGCAGTGGGGCTATAGAAATATGAAAATTAAATTAAATTAAAGCACAGCGTGGTGGAGGCAGAGACGAGAAACGGGAATAGTATAAAGCCAACCCCAACCCTCCATCAATAAATATACCACCTATAAATGGGGGAAGATCAGTCGTCTCGTCTATCAAAATCCAAAACGACTTGAGAGACAAAAACGAGATGCAACTGAGCATCGAAACATGCGCCAAGAGCAAACTGAGCTTTTTCTCCGCGCGACGCGGAGGGAAAAACGCTCACACACGGCCGCCACGGGAAGCGGAGGAACGGAAAGTAACGAGGCCGGGCAACGGCAGAGAGGAACGGTTTTTGAGAACGGCGTTTTCCCGCCTCTCACCTTCTTGCTGCTGCTCCTCCTCCTCCTCTCCTTCTGGCTTGGTGTCTTCGGTCCCCTCAGCGGCCTCCTCCTCCTTCGCCTCGGCCATGTCGGCTTCTTCCCCGCCGCCGCCGCCATCCTCCGAGGCCTTGGGAGCGCCGTTAACGCCGCCCGGCTGAGGCGAGGCCTGGCCTTCGCCCGCCGGCTGAGGTAAAGGCTGGGCCTGGCTTCCGCCTCCTTCGGCCTTTTGTGGCTCCTCTTCGTCAGCCAGGAGCGCTTCCTCATCTTCCTCGTCTTCCTCATCATCCTCTTCCTCGTCGTCGTCGTTTTCGCCGCCGCCGCCGCCCCCTCCCCCCAAGCGGCCTAGGCCCTGCCCGGCCCCTCCGGCCTCCGCCCCGGCCTCCTCAGGCCCGGCCGCCAACATCTCGGCGTCTAAGGCTTCCTGCAGCCGCTGGGCCAGCTCCACTTTCAAGCCGCGCGAATCCAGGCCTCGCCGCCCGAGCTCGGCCCTCAGCTCCGTCACCTTCAGCCGCTTCACGTCCATGGCGCCCGCGCTCCGCGGATCTGAGGAGAGGAAGAGAGGGGGGGAAGGGGAGCGGGAGGCGCTCTCTGCCCCGACTACTGCGCCTGCGCGGCGAGGCCGCTCTCGCGTTCTTGGCTGACGAGAACGGGAGCGAAAGGCGTTCTGGCGGGACAGCGCCTGCGCAGTGGGGCCGCTTTCGCGTCCCTGGATGACGGGAACGCGAGCGTTAAACGCTCTGGCGAGATTGCGCCTGCGCAGTAGGACCTCTCTCGCGTTCCTGGTTGACGAGAACGTGAGCAGAAAGCGCTCTGGCGAGATTGCGCCTGCGCAGTGGGGCCTCTTTCGCGCTCTTGGCTGAGGGGAAACAGAGCGAAAGGCGCTCTGGCGAGACTGCGCCTGCGCAGTAGGACCTCTCTCGCGTCGCGCTCCTGGCTGAGAAGTGGAGCGAGCGAGGCGCTGGTCGGACAGGACTGCGCCTGCGCGTGGGAGCCGCTCTCGCGCTTACTTGCTTACCCTCAAAGTCGCGGGCCCCCCCAACGCCAAGTCCCGTCTCCTTACGCGCGTGCGCGAAATGAAGTAATTATTTTCCCTTTCCTCCCCCCCCTTTTACAAACCAGTGTTCAGTGAAAGGGCGCACGCGCAGAACGACGGTTGTGAGACCACTGCGCCGGCGCAAAAGGACGGTACGGGTGGGAAACCGTAAAAAAAAAGCACAAGCTCCGAGGCAAGGCTTGGCGCCCAATTCCCGAACCGTGCATAGCGCATGCGCAGGTGTGAGAAGAAAAGAGTGGCGCATGCGCAAGAGAAAGCGTTGTCTCTATTCACCTTTTTAAACCAGAGTCAATAAAACAAGACAAAAAAGCTTTGCGGTACCTTAAATATTAAAATACTGTATTTTAATGTTAGGTTCTGTGGATCAAGTTCACTTTTTTTAACACACACCCCTTAATTCTTTTTCTCTGCTTTTCTCCATTACCTCGTTACGCATGCGCAGCATCGCCATACTTGGGAAGGGCTTTTTAAAAAATCCGTACTGCGCGTGCGCACATTCTGCTCCCCGGCGCCGCGTCGTACGTGCGCGAGGGTTGAGTTTAGGCGGGCTCCTTAATGTCCCTGAAGAGAGGGTGGGGACTGGGGGGGGGGGGTTGTCTTAAAGAGACACGGAATGGGAGTTTGTTTTGATTGGTTGAAAGGAACCAATCGGAATCGAGAGATTCCGCACAAGCTATTTTTTGATTGGCTGTCTTCGCACGAGCTTCTTTTTACCTCAAATTCAGAGCGCCGCCATTTTGGCTCTTAAAGGCTCAGAAGAGCGAGAAAGAAAGGAAATAATTCTCTCAACCAACCACCAAATTTTACATTTTTCTGAATAACTGTCTGACAGGCACATAGTTTTCCGGATGCAGGTTGGCAGTTGATACTGTACGTTGTTATTATTATTACTACTACTACTACTACTACTAAAGTAAAGGTTTCCCTTGCTCGAAAGCAAGTCGTATCCGACTCGGGTTCAGTGCTCATTTCTCTTTCAAAGCCGAAGAGCCAGTGTTGTCTGCTTCTGCAGACGTTTCCATGGTCATGTGGCAGGCATGACTAGACACCGGAGCGCACGGAACGCTGTTTACCTTTCCCACCGAAGTGGTCCCTATTTATCTACTTGCAATGTCTTGCTTTCGAACTGTCAGGTTGGCAGAAACTGGGACAAAGACGGGAGCTCATTCCGTCCTGCAGTACTCGGGTCTCGAACTGCTGATCTCCCCTCAGCGTCATAGCCAATTGAGCCACTGCAGTCCTAGTACTACATTTATACCCCGTCCATCTAGGAGATTTTCCTACTCTGGACTGCTAATAGCACAAAACTCACACATTAAAAACGGTCACACATTTTACATATACAGTATATATAACTTAGAGTCGGATACGACTGGCTTTTGAACAAGGGAAACCTTAATGTGACCAAAGCCAGCTGATGTTATTTAGACACTTGATGCCAGGCTAATCTAAACGAAGCACCTCAGAATTCAAAGCTATAAGAAGAAAAAATTATTACATTTTTATACCGCCGATTTGGGAAGTTTCCCACTCTGGGTGGTGTAGATGCAAATATCAAATAGCATAACAAAACACACAACAAATCAAAAATAAACCAACCAAACAAATAGGTCCCAAATTAAAATAAAATTATCGCCTTGGGTCTAAGAGACTGGACAATTAGTTTTCTCTAGCAGCCTGGTGGTTGGATAGTGGAGGCTGAGAGCTTTCTTGCCTTATCAGCTGGCTTTGGTCACATGACTTTCCTTCCAGAATCTGCCTGCCATGTTTGTAGTCTTTTGATTCGCCTTTTTATTCATTTTGCTTCCAGGTCACAGAAGGGGTGTAGCACTCCCATCCCATCAGAGAGAACAGCTGAGCTCTGCAATGGTCGCTTTTAGCTGCAACATCTGATCGCAATGGCAGCAGTAAAGGTAGCAAAGTTTGGTGCTCGAGGGAGAAGGGTGGGAGACAGGAAGGGTGCGAGTGAGAGAGAACAGTTGCTGGAACTTTGCAAATTGAACTCTGTCCAGCAAGTTTTCATAAAATATTGAAAATTTGGGAGGGTGGGGAAGGAGAGAGGCCATAATATATGGATTTATTGAGGCTTTCTATCAGAGTTTAGCTCTAAACAGCAAAGCAATCGCACTTCTATACCACCCCATAGCGCTTAGTACACTCTCTGGGCAGTTCACAAGTTAATTAGCATTTTGCCCCCCCCCCCCCCAACATGCTAAGTCCTCATTTTACAGACCTCAGAAGGATGAAAGGCTGAGTCACCACTGAGCCCTGGTTAGGATTGAACTCACAACCTTTTTGTTGCAGGATAGCAGTTTAACCACTGCACCACCAAAGCTCAAACAAAACAAAAATATAATATAAACTACCAGGACAACATCATAGGCTTAGTAGTAATTGTAGCAAAATTAATTTAAAATACTAATTTTATAACTCCGAGCAGATACGCTCCTCTTAAAATACATGTTAATTCCCCTCATCTTAACTTCTGTCTTTGCTGAACTATGCCGGCCCTGGATCATAATAAACATTTGATTTGGTTTGATTTGAAGCAAGACCTCATTCCTAAGGGATTAGAAAGTAGGGTGGTAGGTATGGATACTTAAGGACAACCTCGGGGTTGGAGAGATAGGCAGGATATCTCTCAATGCCATTTCCAGGGAATCCTAAGCAGGTGAAGGCATCTCCTTGGGAATACCCTGAAGGAAATGGTGAGCCACTGTGTGAGACAGAATGCTGGACTAGATGGGCTGTGGCCTGTTCCAGCAAGGCTGTTCTTATGTATGTCTGCGCCTGACCACTGCTCTGGCAGCTGTACTGGTTGCCAGTGTGTCTCCGGGTGCAATTCAAGGTGCTGGTTTTGACCTTTAAAGCCCTTCAGGGTATTGAACCAGGCTACGTAAAAGACCGCATCGCCACAAGAAATTCAGCCCGTCCTACCAGGGCAGACAGGAGGGGCTCAGTGGTGGTCCCATCAATGAGAGGTACATCTGATTGGGGCCAGGAAGAGAGCCTTCTCCGTGTCTGCCCCAGCCCTGTGGAACCTTCCACCTGAGGTGCGCCTCCAGACAGAACTACTCCCCTTTAGGAAGATGCTGAAGACATGGTTGTTTCAGCATGGGTGGGGCATGAGTGCCCCCACCTCTCAGGCCTGCTGGCTTGTCTAGCTGGGGAGACAGACCTGTCCTGTCTTGGATCTCAGTTTTAATTGTGGGTAGTGGGTGGTGAGGGTTGTTTTTTTAATGTTTACATAGGTTTTATGTGTTTTAATGTGGATTTTAGCTGGAGTTTTTAGCTGTGAATGTTTTTAATTGTTTTATATTTTATTCTATTTTTATTTTTATTTTTCCTTTTTCCTCTTTCCTCTTTTGTTGTTAGCTGCCTTGAGTGGTGTTTCCCACCAGGAGGGCAGGATATAAATTACATACATACATACATACATACATACATACATACATACATACATACATACATACATACATACATACATAGTATGCAAAACGAGGAAGGGGCCTAGATAATACCAAACAAAAATTAAACAATGCTACATTACAATACAAAACCAAACTCACAATACAATCATATAAAATAGCATAAAAAACAAGAAAAAAACATTTTCATGTTCATTATATTGAACAATTCTTATTTTGATCACTTATTTATCCAATATATGCTCCTTATGTAAATATTTTTATAATATACTATACAGTATATCCTTATATATGTATGTTTCTTTAAATGTTTGTTTTGTTATTTCAAACATTCTAATAATATAAAAACACTCACATTATACCCCATTAGTAATATATAAACAAGAAAAGCAA
Organism: Bradypodion ventrale; assembly: GCA_035047345.1. NCBI lineage: Eukaryota > Metazoa > Chordata > Lepidosauria > Squamata > Chamaeleonidae > Bradypodion > Bradypodion ventrale. The sequence continues at coordinate 23,834,007 of JAWDJE010000012.1, forward strand.
AAACCAAAAATAAATCACCCATGATTCCGGCCGGTCGGCGGGAAGCGAAGACAGCTGTGGGCGATGCGCGCCCTCAAAAGCGCTGCCGCCAGCCCGGACGCCGAAGCTCCGCGCCCTTCCCCCGGCCCGGCCGGTCGGCGGGAAGCGAAGACAGCTGTGGGCGATGCGCGCCCTCAAAAGCGCTGCCGCCAGCCCGGACGCCGAAGCTCCGCGCCCTTCCCCCGGCCCGGCCGGTCGGCGGGAAGCGAAGACAGCTGTGGGCGATGCGCGCCCTCAAAAGCGCTGCCGCCAGCCCGGACGCCGAAGCTCCGCGCCCTTCCCCCGGCCCGGCCGGTCGGCGGGAAGCGAAGACAGCTGTGGGCGATGCGCGCCCTCAAAAGCGCTGCCGCCAGCCCGGACGCCGAAGCTCCGCGCCCTTCCCCCGGCCCGGCCGGTCGGCGGGAAGCGAAGACAGCTGTGGGCGATGCGCGCCCTCAAAAGCGCTGCCGCCAGCCCGGACGCCGAAGCTCCGCGCCCTTCCCCCGGCCCGGCCGGTCGGCGGGAAGCGAAGACAGCTGTGGGCGATGCGCGCCCTCAAAAGCGCTGCCGCCAGCCCGGACGCCGAAGCTCCGCGCCCCTCCCCCGGCCCGGCCGGTCGGCGGGAAGCGAAGACAGCTGTGGGCGATGCGCGCCCTCAAAAGCGCTGCCGCCAGCCCGGACGCCGAAGCTCTGCGCCCTTCCCCCGGCCCGGCCGGTCGGCGGGAAGCGAAGACAGCTGTGGGCGATGCGCGCCCTCAAAAGCGCTGCCGCCAGCCCGGACGCCGAAGCTCCGCGCCCTTCCCCCGGCCCGGCCGGTCGGCGGGAAGCGAAGACAGCTGTGGGCGATGCGCGCCCTCAAAAGCGCTGCCGCCAGCCCGGACGCCGAAGCTCCGCGCCCTTCCCCCGGCCCGGCCGGTCGGCGGGAAGCGAAGACAGCTGTGGGCGATGCGCGCCCTCAAAAGCGCTGCCGCCAGCCCGGACGCCGAAGCTCTGCGCTCTTCTCCCGGCGCGGCCAGTCGGCGAGGAATGAAAATAGCTGCTCATTTGGCAGCCGTTCAGAGGAGGAGGTGGGGAGGAAAGTTTATTGATTCATATGCTCATTGATATGTGTTTTTTTTTTTCCTTTTGGATATGTCCTTTTGATATACTGATTGTTGATATTTTTGATTTGTTGTACTGATATATTGTATTGTGGAATTTATTGTAATTGTATTGTAAGTGTATTGATTGTTTACTTTTGCATTGTCATACTGTTACATTGTACTTAACTTGTTGTTAGCCGCTCGGAGTTGGCCTGTGCCGAGTTGAGCGGGATATAAATCTAAATAATAAATAAATAAATAAATAAAATATTTACAGTACCCTGGAGGTTGTGGTTTTCCATCACCAATTCTTACTACTTCCAAAAACTCAAATTCACCTGGTGCTGGCCTGACACTTTTACCCTCAGTCAAAGTATACTCCAAAAATGGAATTGAATACAATTACCCATAGGAATGCACTAAACCAAAATACATTAACCAAAACCCGGGTTCCCATTGAAAACCAATTAATCCATTCCGAAAAAAATTATGTAAACCGTGCTACTGTTTTCTCTAGATTTCCTTTTGTTACGCAATTTTTATGTTAACCAAGCCGTTTGTTAATCGAGGTTCCACTGTATATTTATTTTATTGATTTTTCTTTACAGCCGCCTTCCGAGGCTACTGTGGAGCTGCGTCTGCACCAGGCCCAAGCTTTCAAGGAAGAAGGGAATGGTTGTTACAAGGAAGGCCGTTTCCGGGATGCTGTGAGCCGCTACCACTGGGCTTTGCTGCAGGTGAAAGGCCTGGATCCCAGTGTGCCTTCACCTTTGCAGGAATTTGGCGCAGAAAAGGCCACCCTGATGCCCGAACAGGAGCAGGTGTTCCATGCCATCCAGTGTGACTGCTATAACAATCTGGCTGGTAAGCCAATGAAGACGTTCATCTATTTTTTTAAACTAACACCAAGAGTTGCTGAAGCTGGGGTTGGCTTGTCGTTTGAGGGGGATCTGGCCAAACTATTCTCTTACTGTTCATTGATCAAAAGCCAATCATGTCTGACTTTAGGCTTCGGTATTCATCTCCGTTTGCAGCTAATGAGTCAGTGCTGTATGTGTCTGCAGACATTTCCATGGTCACGTGGCAGGCATGACTAGATGCATGGGACACTGTTATCTTTCCTGCCAAAGTGGTACCTATTTATCTACTTGCAGTTACTTGCTTTCGAACTGCTAGGTTGGCAAAAGCTGGGATAGACAGCAGGCACTCATTCTGTGGTGCAGCACTTGGGTCTGAAACTGCTGATCTGCCGACCTTCTAGTTGTCAAGCTCAGTGTTTTAACCACTAAGCCACCATGTAGAAGACCCTGATAAACTTACCTGGTAGCATTTTTCTGAGCAACTTTGCTGCTGGAACTGAAACCTGCTTTAATTTCTTTTAAGGCCCCTTGCATGAAACCACATTATTGTGAGAAGTCAGACCAGTCATTAGGATGGACTAAACAAATCTGTTATCTGATCCCAGCACAGCTCCTGTGCAAGAATACCTAAATCCTTGACCCTAAAACTATCTGGAAAGGATGCTTGAGAAATCTCTCCTCATTCTGGTTTTGCAGTGGCTGTGGTGGCTCAGTGGTTAAGAAGCTCGCCTTGGTAGGGGGAAGGCTGGCAAGTCAGCAGTTCGAGACCCATGTACTGCATGACAGATTGAGTGCCCATCTCTGTCCCAGCTCTTGGGGACATGAAAGCGTAATTTGGGCATCTCCTGAGTGTAGTTTCAGCCCAGAATAATTTCTGATATGAAATAATAATAATAATAATAATAATAATAATAATAATAATAATAATAATAATAACAACAACAACAACAACAACAACAACAACAACAACAACAACAACAACAACAACAACAACAACAACAATAATAATAATAATAAATTATTATTATTATTATTATTATTATTATTATTATTATTATTATTATTATTATTATTAATCAAGAAGTGAATAAAAGTACTGTATGATTAGACCCAACTCTGGTGCTGCTTGCATTTTTAAAATTAATTATGCATTCATGGTAAAGAACTTCCTTCCCACCCCCTCCTAAATTTCCCATTTTATGTCTTCCATAAAACAGAATTGTATTTCATGTGTGTGTTTTTTCCTGCCTGTAGACTAGCCAGTGGCATGAGCACCTTTAAAGCATGTGCAAGGAAGTCTTAAGTCTTCTGGTTGAGTAACCAGCCCAGCCCACCACCACTGGTCCCTTATTTCTGATGCTGTGCTGTGTTCCCCTGCAGCATGCCTCCTTCAGATGCAACCCGTGAACTATGAGCGTGTGAAAGAGTATAGCCTCAAAGTCCTCGAAAGACAGCCAGAGAACACCAAGGCACTCTACCGTGCTGGCGTAGCGTTCTACCATCTGCGGGATTATGATAGGGCACGGCACTATCTCGTGGCAGCGACCTATAAGCAACCAAAAGGTAAGAGAAGACTTCAATATTGCCTGTACTATGAAGCCAAAGGTTCCCAACCTTTTCAAGCCAGGGGCCAGATCACACTTTCTTAGTGAGCTTCAGGGGCCGGACGGCCATTTTGCCCTGCCTGCACAATGGGGGTGGCCATTTTGTCCCAACAGCTTCAAAGGGCGCATTCATTTTATTTCTCAAATGCCCTTGGAGGGGTGCGGGGCCACATGAAATGGCCCAGAGGGCCGGATCCAGCCCGTGGGCCATAGGTTAGGAACCCCTGTATTAAGCCTTGCAAAGGGAGGCAGTGGCTGTGTGGTTTTAGTAAAAACAAGATATAATATAGTTGTGTAGATTTGAGCCTGCTTGCTCTCAGACGCCATCAGGTACAGTATTTAGTTAAAATTTATTGTTGTTTGTTGTATTGTTATTTGTTTATACAGTAGGGATTTTTTCTCCTAGGGGGCGGGATATAAGTGTAAATAATGAATGAATTAATAAATACACTGCCTAGAGTAGGAAATATCCCAGATGGGTGGTATAAAAATGTAATAAATGAAATAAATAGGATATAATCCGCCTGATTTGACTAGAGGAAACGAGTTTCCTTTCAAGTACAACCCCTTCAGTCTGGCCTGGTTATCCTGCTATGGTCATAGAGTAGACCCTACCACTGACTCAACGCTGAGTGTCAGGTAGTGGTTAGCTAACCAGACCACCCTGAGGACTAACGGCCTTGGGTGGAAGCCCACAGGGAAGGGTGAGGATCCCCAAATGGATTAAATCCCACTTGAATCCCTCTTGATGGAGGGCAGCAGCTTCATCCATCCTGGCCTGGGGCTGATGATGAGGACTTTGTGTGCCCAAAGGGGCTCAGGACTAGAAAGTGACTCTCGCAGAACTGGATCAGTGGAACTATGGGTGTCACGCTGCCATGCGGAAGGCAGATGAAGGGCCATTGCATTATATTCTCAGGACAGTCTTCATGGTACAGGTACACAGAAAGTACCTCCTCGAAGACTGTGTTATTTTTGAACCACAATTGGGCGTACCCTGGTAACAGCCACCTTGTGTTGCCAGCTAATCTTTCTCACACTAGGTCTGGCGAAAGGAACTGCAGAATGGACTCACCAAAATGTGGCTTCATTTTGGCAGTTTCACATCTGGCCTAGACAAGTTACATATCCACATGATCACATTGTTATCATTTTCTCTGTTTTTCGCAATGGGAAGACACCAATGTGAAGCGTTACCTACAGTTGACCGAGTCCCAGCTGAGCAGCTATCACCAAAAGGAAAAGAAATTATACATGGGAATGTTTGGCTAGAGGTGATGGCTCCTCGGAAACACCGTGACGTGGTACATTCTGGGCTTCCGGGTTTTAATAAACCTACGACTGAGTTCTAGCCGTGTCAAAGACAGAGTGTGTGCCTTGGAAAATGGGCTTAATGACCAATTTATCCTGGAAATAATATACAAACCATCGGAAGGTCCCATTTCACGTTTTCTCCAGTTCTGCCACTTTGTGGCGGCCAAGGATGGGGTAAAGGACTGCTCAGTCCCAGAAATTTTTTTCTTCTGACTCAGTGCTGTAAAAATAAGAACCGTTGGATGTATTTGTTGTTTGGATGAATTGGAGATTTTTTTCTGTTCTTCCTCCTAATCTTTTTCATAAAGCGTTACAGAAAATACAAGTTTGCCTGACTATGTGTTTTGTTTTGCCAAAGGGGGAGAATTTTTTTTTTGAAGAAGTACAATGTCCATCATGGTTTTAATTGATCACTGAAATCTGATCTTTTGGTCATGAGAAAATTGTAAATGTAAAGGTCACCCTTGCTCGAAAGCCAGTCGGATCTGGTCACGTTTCTTATGGCGAAAATTACTTTTAACCAAATTTTCCATAGGAATGCATTGAATGCAGTTTCCCATAGGAATGCATTGAAAACCAATTAATCTGTTCCGAAAAAAATCCGTAAACCGAGTCACTATTTTCTATGGATTTCCTTTTGTTATGTGATTTTATGTTAACCGAGCTGTTTGTTAACCAAGGTTCCACTCTATCGATCTATCTAATTGATCTATCTAATCTATTTATCTATCTAATCGATCTATCTATCTACAGGTGAAACTTGGAAAATTAGAATATCGTGCAAATGTTCATTCAGTCCAGTAATGCAACTTAAAAGGTGAAACAAATATATGAGACAGACTCATTACACGCAAAGCGAGAGAGTTCAAGCCTGACTTTGTTATAACATTGATGCTTATGGAAACTCCAAACCCCCAATCTCATGTACCCCACAATCATCACATAATCTCATGTACGCTGTACGTCATGATCATCACAATTAGAACTAATTAAAGCATGACATATCTCGCTTTGCATGTAGTGTCTATCTCATATTTGTTTCACCTTTTGAGTGAAATGAATGGGCATTTGCACAATATTCTAATTTTCTGAGTTTCACCTCTATCTATCTATCTATCTATCTATCTATCTATTCATACATACACACTAATACACTTACTTATTTTTAAATAAATAAATAAATGTAACACCAGATGTAAGCTTTCTGTGTATTGCAGTTGTCTTTGATGAAGTGGGCTGCATTCATAAATTTCAGCCCAATCATGTTTTTAAATGAGATTATAGGTAAAGGTCTCCCCCTTGCTCAAAAGCCAGTCGTATCTGACTCTAGAGTTTAGTGCTCATCTGTTTGCCACCAAAGAGCCAGTGCTGTCTGTGTCTGCAGATGTTTTCGTGGTCATGTGGCAGACACAGAACACTTTACCTTCCCATCGAAGTGGAACCTATTTATTTACTTGCAATTTCTTTGCTTTCACACTGGTAGTTTGAAAGGAGCTAGGACAGAGATGAGAGTCTTAAACTGTTGATCTGCCAGCCATCAAGTTCAGTGCATTAACCACTAAGCCATTACAGTCCCATTGAGGAAATTGTAGTTTTTGATTTTATTATGAAAGTCTTCTCCCACCCCTGCATAATCCAAGCCAGGCAGGTGAATGGACAATGCTTTGTTAGCCTTTTGGTATGTTACTATAGTGACCAGTGAGGCCTCTCTTGGGGTTTGTTCCTATGGCAATGGAGCCCTATCCCCTCAGCTATGCTCGGCATCTCCTTGTGACCTCCCCACTCCAGTCATGTACCAGACACCTCGGCCCAAAGGACAGCCAAGAAGCCTTTTTTTGTGGCAAATAACTAAAGTTCAGGGAAACTTTTGCACATTCCCTTGCTTGACTATTGCACATTCACAAGGCTGGTCATCCGTCCAGTGGCCCAAAAGATGGGATTCATTTCTCAGTCTGTTGAACCCAAGTTGGGGTTTGGGTAGCAAAATTCCTCTCGCTGAACACAAAACAAGGAATGCCAGAAATACAACGAAAAGGCACCTAATGGGGGGAAGAAAGACGAAGAACTGCTGTTTCCAAAACTTAATTTGAGTTGGTAATCAGATATTAAATAAGTTAGTACATAATTGCGCTTAAGATTAAAAATTGGAGGATAAATGAAAGTGTATAAAGTATGATATAAATGTATAAAAGGAAGAATTGAAATTTATGAGGAAGATGGAAAAATGAAAGAGATGTCTGATGATAGGTGTAGCTTATCTTGTTATTATTTTATTTTTCTTCTTTCCTTTTAGTATGTCTTATGTATGTGGTTTGCTTATTTTCTTTGTTATTGTTGGTATTTTTGTTATAATTCTTTAAAATCTCAATAAAATGTTTAAAAATACCTCAATTTGAATGTCGAGCATCCACTGGCAGAAAGTCAATAGATTTACTAATCTGGTGATTTGTCTTCAAGCAGCAAGAATTTGGCAGCTGGTTCAATAGAAAATAAGTAAAAATTCCCCCTGCAGTTCTTTAACACTTTGCTAGGAAAGAGCAAAAGTAGGCTATAGTTGACAATAGCTCGTGTTTTCATGTATTTTGATCCAGGAGTTCGATCCCGACTATGGCTCAAGGTTGACAAGATTGTTTTTTTTTTTAGCCCTCTAGCGTGGCAAATTTTCCAGATGGGTTTCCCCTGCCCCCAACTCCTAGAAGCCATGGTACAAACACAGCCCTCTTTATTTATCTACTGTCAATGTCACCTCTTTCTAGTCTTTCCAGCTGTGACATCCCAGCAAACATCCTTCATTCCTCCAATCTCTCCTCCCTTGCTCTTAAGTCAATACTTTTCTCCCTGTCAGCAGATGAGAAAAGGGGCTGTTTGTTTTTCTCAGCTGCCCTTTGTGACCTTGGTTCTGCAAACAAAGGACAGTAAAGGAGGTGGGGAGAGAGCTAAAGAATGGGGTTCCTGTAGTGCAGGGGCCGCCAAACTATGTCCCATGGGCCAGATCCAGCCCCCAATGCCAATTCAGCCTGCGCCACTCTCCTCCCTCCCGAAAGCAGAAGTAAAACACACCCGTAGGGATTCGTTTTCTGCTTTTGGGAGCGACGAGGGCAGCGCAAACCGGATGAATTGGCATTGGGGGCCGGATCCAGCCCACAGGCCGTAGTTTGGGCTCCCCTGGTTTAAGCAGAGAAATTGCCTGCTTAAAATTTTATCTCATCCTGTTGCAAAACAGATTGCAAGGCACATTTTACTTGATTCCGGTGGGAGGAACCACATGACTGGCCCACTGAACCATGTGACAGGCCCGCGGCCTGAAAAATTTGGCACCCCTGCTGTAGTGGTCTGCTTATTACTTATGACTGCCCATGTAATTCCCTTGTTACCTCTTGGTCAAAGCACAAAAGAGGGGGAAATAGTAAGTACAGTATTCAGAATATGGTTTTTAAAGAAGCCATTTTTTTTGTAAAAGGTAAAGCTTTCCCTTCTCGAAAGCCGGTCATATCTGACTCTAGGGGGCAGTGCTCATCTCCATTTATAGCTAAAGATCCAGCGCTATCCATCTGCACATGGTCATGTGGCAGGCATGACTAAGCAAAGCAGTCACACTTTTATACCACTCCATAGCGCTTAGTGCACTCTCTGGGCGGATCACCACTTGATGAGCATTTTGCCCCCAACATGCCGGGGACTCATTTGGCCGGCCTTGGAAAGACAGAAGACTGAGTCAACCTGGTGTCCTGGTCGGGATTGAACTCACAACCTGGTTTGCTGTACAGCAGTTTAACCACTGCGCCCCCCAGGGCTCTTACAAAACTAAACACACCAGAGCGGTACCTATTTATCTACTTGAAATTTCTTGTTTTTGAATTGCTAGGTTGGCAAGAGCTGGGGCGGAGACAGGAGCTCACTCCGTTGTGCAGCACTCGTGTCTCGAACTGCGGACCCCTCCCTTAGTTATACATCAATAAAAAAACATCGATTAAACTCCCTACAGTGGAAACCCTGCAGTCCCCTCCAAGGTAAATTTATATTTTTAGACACAAGTCCTAAGAGGAAACAAACATTAACAAGCCCCCCCCCCCCCCCCCCGCTTCTGCCATTTTGTATTTTGGATAGCTAGGAAGGATAGTTTCAGATAATTTCTCCAAGTGCCAGGGAAAATCTAGGCTTGGAGCAGACGCATGCAGCACCCTTAGGCAAGCTCTAGCTTGCTGATCTTTATCCCTCCCATCTCCTGGTTTCTTTAATTACTGTGATTACACAAAGTTCACTTCATCCTTCAGGAGCAGCACCTTGGTGTCAACAATGAAAAACTGTGCCCCTGGGCAGACGTCGCCTCTGATATCCCCTCCTCTCTTTCTAGGCCCAGGGCTGGCCGGGCATGTGTTGTCAAAATATGGATTTAATTACAGGAGGGGCCCGGGCAGACTTTCTTTCCCCCCAGGCTGCCTTAAATCACAGGACTGGGAGGAAAAAGCTTAGCAAGTGCAGACAGAATTTAAGATGAAACAGCAGCCAATATGACAATAAGAAATTCATTCTTGCACGGGGGACTGCGGTGGCTTAGTGGTCAAGACGCTGAACTTGACGACCGGAGAGACCCGAGTGCTGCGCGATGGAGTGAGCGTCTGTCATCTGTCCCAGCTCCTGCCAACCTAGCAGTTCAAAAGCAAGAAATTTCAAGTAAATAAATAGGTATTGCTCCGGCAGGAAAGGTAACTGTGTTCCTTTCCGGTGTCTAGGTCATGCCTGCCACTTGACCATGGTGAAGTTCCAGAAGAAAGTTTGGAGAGTTTTTGAGAAAATAGACAAAGAGACACCCCACCCCCCCCAAAATGGAGGAAATCAGGGTAAAGATGATCCTCACATAGGCTGGTTTTTAGGTTTATGTTTATTTTGGGAGATAGGAGTACTGTGTGAGTATTAATGTCAAGACTTGATTGGGAAGCCGGATTACTTTTCAACTTCCAGACCCAATTTCAGACTAAAATAGACATGTTTCAATATTTACCACTGCATCTTCTGTAACGTCGGGGGTGCCACAAATTGGCCAACACCAGGGGAAAATAACTTACAAGATTTTTCATTCATTCGGATTTACCAGGTTTTCTGCTTCTATGGAAGGCATGAACAACGCTATGCGCCTTTTGGTTGATGGTATGATCACAGCATTGCAACAATTTTATTTGTAGGAAGTTAGGGCGCTTAAGGACATCTTCTTGTCTCCTGCCTATTTCACATTCTTTCTTCAGCATTCTTTTTTCTGAGTATCCTTAATCCTGGAATAACACGCTGTATTATGTCTGGCTGGATATCCCGCTAGGTAATAAGAGTAGGGCATAGAGCCAGAGACTCAACACCGAGTGTTGGGCAATGGTAAATAACCTGACTCCCTAAAGGGGCCAACGGCTACGGGCAGATGAGCCCCTTTAGGTGGGGTGAGGATCCCCCTCAGTGGACGAAATGCCACTGGAAACCATCATTTCGGGCCCAAGGGCAAAATGAGCAGAGGAGGAACCGCTTCCCTATTCTGATTCCCAAGGATCATGGAGGCGTAAGAGGCTATGTCAGATGAACTGGCTGTGAAAGCGCACCTAGGTCAATATCCTCAAGGCTGCGGCAGTCCGTTGCATGTCTCATTTCATATGTGCCGCAGGAGAAGGCAGCCGTGATCGCGGTGTGTGGGTCACTTCATGGCAAGCTGGGATCCACCTTAAACAAATTCACACTAGTGACACTTTTCCTGTAATGATGTCCAGGAAAAATTAAAAACATAAAGAGCAGCCTTGCTGGAAGAGGCCACATGAGCCCATCCAGTCCAGCATTCTGTCTCACGCAGTGGCTCTCCGCTTCAGGGTATTTATTCCCAAGCAGATGCCTTCACCTGTTTAGGATTCCCTGGAAATGGCATTTATTGAGAGATAACCTGCCTTTCTCTCCAACCCAGAGGTTGTCCTTAGGTATCCATAATTAATAAGAACATAAAGAACAGTCTTGCTGGAAGAGGCCACATGAGCCCATCCAGTCCAGCATTCTGTCTCACGCAGTGGCTCTCCGCTTCAGGGTATTTATTCCCAAGCAGATGCCTTCACCTGTTTAGGATTCCCTGGAAATGGCATTTATTGAGAGATAACCTGCCTTTCTCTCCAACCCAGAGGTTGTCCTTAGGTATCCATAATTAATAAGAACATAAAGAACAGTCTTGCTGGAAGAGGCCACATGAGCCCATCCAGTCCAGCATTCTGTCTCACGCAGTGGCTCTCCGCTTCAGGGTATTTATTCCCAAGCAGATGCCTTCACCTGCTTAGGATTCCCTGGAAATGGCATTTATTGAGAGATATCCTGCCTATCTCTCCAACCCGGAGGTTGTCCTTAGGTATCCATAATTATAGCCATTGATACCCTTGTCCTCCATGAACTTGTATACCCAGATACGAGTAGCAGCCGATGACAACCACTCTGTATATTTGTATATTGTAAAAGTAGTGGCAGTATATATATTAATATGTAATAATAAAAAATCAACAGCAAAAATTATTTGACCATTGGAAGGTGATGGACTCTAACACAGGTGATTTTAAAACAAAGTTTGAAGATGTTTTACCTATGGATTTCCCACACAAGCAAGGGGCTGGACTAGATGACCCCCAAGGTCCCTCCCAGTCCAATTCAATGGTGACCCACACAGATCTCCCCTCCAGATCAACATAAGAGTTTCAAGAACCTCTTTTAATTTTGTCAACAGTTTGCAACGCTGAAGAAATAAAACCAACCAGCAACGCCGAGGACTGTTTGCAAAGATTTGGCAGGTTCGGAGGTGTTGTTTTTAAGCAAGAAGAAACTTCCATACTTTCCCCAGTACGGCAACAGCAGAGAACAGGAAAAAACGATCAGTAATTGGGGGAGGTTGAGAAATCCACAGCTCTGTCCCCCTCCATCTTTTACCTTGGCAAACAGTCAGAACAAAGTCAGTTTGAGGGATAGAAAGTGTGCCAACACCATTTTTTTTTAAAAAAAAATCAAAAATATCTGAAGAGTGCCAGCTTTCAGTGTCATTCTTTGGCTCTCATTAAGGCTGGTGGGTCTTCTGAAGCTTTGGTGTTCACGGCCGGATCGGCACAACGTTGAGTTGAGATGTTTTTTGCTTCAAGACGCTCGCTTAAGTAAGAGAGGCCAGGCAGCGTGGCTCCAAACTACGCAGGGAATTCGGAGCTTGTGGTTCCAAAAACAAAATAAAAGTAACTTCTAAGTGATTGGATTTCTGGAATTTTAGGCTTTCTAGCTCCCAGAAGTAAGTAGCCTAGAGTCCCCTAGGGCTGTGATGGCAAACCTTGGCACTCCAGATGTTCTTGGACATCAATTGCCAGAAGCCCAAGTCAGCACACCTGCTGATCAGGGCTTCTGGGAATTGAAGTTCAAGAATAGCTGGATTGCCAAGGTTTGCCATTATTGCACCTAACAAAACCTAATTAGAAGGTGGAGGAAGGAGCTCACCGGACAAGGAATAGTATAGGTGGACATGGCTGAGGAACTCGACTTCCCCAACGTCACTTGGAAGACCCTGAACCGGCTGAGGGTTGGAGTCCCTAAATGCAAGACCAACATGCTCAAGTGGGGGCTGCTGGCGGACAACAACACACTATGAATGTGAAGAGGCACAGGCTCCGGCTAATTTGCTGGTCTGCCGATTACTACCAAAAACATGTACCGATCGGGATTTAAGTTTGGCCAACGACAAAGCAAAGAAAGTGTCTTCATTTTGGGAGTTCAAAGTTTCATCTGGACACTCCTTTCATGTCCCAATCAAACCGCAGGGCATGATTCAGGGAGAAGCTCTCCCTACTGAATGGATGGAAAAGGACAATTCTCAACAAGTAGACATTCTTTTCTTCTTCCCAGGCAATGCACGTGAAACGAAGTAGACGAGCAATAGAAATAAATCTTTTGTCTTTAATTTTTCTGCTCAGAAATCTGTCTGAGGGATTCTAGGCAACTTCTGGGAACGGGAGGCCTAGGATTCTGAAAATCCTCGTAACCTCTGGCGAAACGGGAAAGGAGACAGACGACCCAGGAAGTGACAAACGAATAAATTCTCCCGTTTGGTCCGAAACAAACGAGAATAAAAGAATTCCCCTCCTCCTGAGGATAAAGTTATACAAATTACAAAGGTCAAGAACAACCTCACCTTTTCCCCTTTATTGATAACCCAATAGATTTTTCCAGCCATTTTTTCCTCTAACGGGAACGGGGGAAATGAGTTGTGTCATTTGACGGTTCGGGAGCCGCGGATAGAGCGCACCATCGCTTTCTTGAGCTCCTTAAAGGAACGGCTGCGGCGAAGCTTGAAACTGCGGACTTGCAGGTCGGCCGAGTTCAAGGTGGCAGAGGTACGGACCCACCTCTCCCCCAGCGGATGGAGCACCCACTCCCCATTCAGACTGACGACGCTGGTGGCTTCCACCTTGCCAAGTCCGGCCCGTTGCCAGAGAGGGAGGTCAGGGCGGCTCTCGCCCACGAAGCAGAACGTCGCCGGCGAGTCGGAGGAGAAAGCGAGATGGTGGTTGGCGAGATGAGGTGGAGGGAAAGGGCCGGCCTTGGACCGGTGGTGGCCGGGAGCCTTGCTGGAAATCTCCAGGACCGAGGTCCATTTCGGCTTGACCGCTTTGCCTTTGCCGGATTGGGGGTCGCTGCGGCATGCCGTGTGGATGTTGATTTCTGAACTGGCATGGGCCCTGTTGCCCATGCGCGATGACGACCTGCGGCGCAGGCTTAGCCTCCGCAGTAGCTCTCGAGGGTTCAGCCAGCTCCTCTCGGACCCCTTCTCTGGCTTATCTGAGGTCTTCACCAACTCCCGAGAAGTGTGTTTACCTTTGTACAGCTTATTGACGTCAGTGGCCTGCTGCGGCAACGAGGCCTCTTTCTTTGGGGGTGTCTGTACCTGGATAACCGCCTGCGGGAAGCCATTGATCCAACCGAGTCTCCCCTTCTCTAACTCACTCAGTTGCTTGTTTGGGTAGCTGACGACAGATGGTTCCGGATACATCGGAAGAGTTTCGGGAAGGGACCTCACCGAAGGCTCGCTGACTTTACTGAGGTTGGTGGCATTCGCCGGAACGGAGCTGATCTCCGGGAACGGCGCAAGGTCCCCTTGGGAGTCCAAGATCCGAGAGTCTCGGTTCCCCTCGGACCCTTCTGGAGAGCGCGTGTGGGAGCAAGTGGAGATGCGCCGCCGGATCTTCCACCCAGGCCCTGGAGCGAGGAGCTGGCTAGCTCCCAGCACGGAGCTGCAAACGGAGGACATTGATAAGCTCTTCTGACTCCCTGCGAAGTATCCGCTCTCGGTCCGGCCGGCTGCCGAACGGCACTTGTAGCGGAGCACCAGCTTGGCGACGTATTGGTCAAGCCGCACCCGCTGTTGCTCGGGGGAGCAAACGGCCCCACTCTTTGGAACGTCGGCTTCGGCCGCCCCCAGGGACTCGTCGTAGAGGTCTTCCTGGGACGAACACTGCGAAAGACTGCTGGTGAAGAGGGGGCTTTGCAGGGCGACCGCATGCAATGGGCTCGGGTAGTGGTAGATTTCATTGGTGTTGCGGGAGACGAGGTCGGACTTGTAGCGCAACAGCCGGAAGGTGAGATTCTTGGAGAACGGGAGGGACACGTCCCCAAGGCCCAGAAGAAACTCAAGGTCACCTGTGGCAAACCATCAGACAAAAAGAGCATACAGGTAAATGAACCCAAGGGAGGGCCCTGTCGCCAAGAAAACATGAACAAATTAAATATAGAAGGCAATATTTTCATTTATGGGAATGTAATAATGTGATGAAAATATGGAATTTTTTTGGGGTGGTGGTGGAATCAATCAAATATAGTCTATATGCTAGTATAGTCTATAAAATTGGAGATCAGTGTTCCTAAAACAGTATTATTAATATACTTTGGAAATATACAGATCAAATGGAAGAAGAAAGAAATGATTATTATTGGTTAACAGCTTTCAGGTTGATTATTGTTAAAAAATGGAAGGTGGATTAGGAATTAGAATTGGATGATTAGTATAAAGCAGGGATTCTCAACCTATGACCTGTGGGCAAGGTGTGGCCCACAGCACCATTTCATGTGGCCGTCCCCCCCCCACCACACCAGGAAGTGCCATGTCGTGGAGGAAGGGCAAAATGGCCATCCGGCCCCCGAAGCTGTCTCAGGGAATGTGACCCGGCCCCCGACTTTAAAAGGTTGAGAACTGCTATAAAGGAGAGCTTAAAAGGGGGATTAGTTCTTTAAAACCTGATTTTAGAGAAATATGGGGAGAATTTATAGACTATGCATTAGTGTAAGGCAAAGGAGTAAAACTAGAGTAAGGTTTTCTTTTATCTTTTTGGAACAAGGGGACAAATATATGAATAAAATGTAATGATGCAGAGAATAGTTAAATGAAGGTTTAAATAAAGTTTGTGGGACTATTCAAGCGGTTAAGACGCTGAGCACGAAGGCTGGAAGGTCGGGGTTCAATACCCGAGTAGTGCACGACAGAGTGAGCTTCCATCTCTGTCCAGGCTTCTGCCAACCTAGCAGTTCCAAAGCAAGAAATTGCAAGTAGATAAATAGGGACCACTTCGGTGGAAAGGTAAACAGGTTTAAATAAAGTTTAGTTTATACGTAGTTTATATAAGTTTCTTATGATTTTGTGTATTTTTTCCTTATAGTTCTCTGTTGTTTTTCCTATGTTTATTTTGAATAAAAAAGGAAAATAAATGAAGGTATATAATGTCCCACTTATGGTGGGAGCACCTAAGTTATATATTCATTTTTCTACATTTGTATTTTTATGTTTTTGTTTATTTAATTTTAAAAAACTGCACAATATTGCTCAAATTAAGGGTTGCACAAAGCTCTTAGCCCAGCCTTACCGGTTGAGACAGGTCTCCGGCTGTCACCGCCGTGAGCGTTCATGCAGCTGAGCCGCTGAAGCTGAAGGTCAAGGAGGCGGACGGAGGCTTCGTCAGTGGAATGTGGGCGAATGCAGCCGTTCTCTGGCATGCCCGGAAGATGAGACAGAGATCCGACACTGCTGCGGGAACCCCCTGGCCCCTCACTGTGCACGGAGGCGCAGGAATCAGAGAGCGAACCCATCTCACTGGTCTCATAGAAGCCTGGAAAGTAGGGAATAAAACAAGGGTTGGCTGAATTTGGTGCCGAAAAAGCAAATACATTCGCAAACATGGAAATGGAGAAGTCCGGTGAAGCTGAATGCAGAGTGGGCAAAGGGCAATTATTGCAATTATACTTAGGTGGCTTAGTGGTTAAGACACTGAACTTGACGGCCAGAAGGCCGGCAGGTCGAGACCTGAGCGCTGCACAACAGAGTGAGTGCCTGTCCCAGCTCCTACCAGCCTAGCAGTTTGAAAGCAAGAAATTACGAGTAGATAAAGTACCACTGTGGCGGGAAAGGTAACAGCATTCTATGCGCTCCGGCACCTAGTCATGCCGGCTGCATGACCACATCTGCATCGAACCCTAGAGTCGGATACGACTGGCTTTTGAGCAAGGGTGACCTTTTTTTACCTGAGCCCGAAAGCACGTGCGTCCTGGAAGCTGCATGAAACAATTCTGGGTAGGGTGGCCACATGTACTCTTTTTATGGGGGAACAGTCCTCTATTTGAACAATGACAAAGATCTCGATTTTGCCTTTTATCTCCCATAGACCGCAATCTTAGTAGATCACCTAGTCCTGTGTCTTCACCGCTTGAATTCCCTTATTGTGATTCGTAATTTGCAACAGTCACTAATAATTTTGCATCTCCACCTCCTTAGTTTCTTATTATTTTAGTCACAGATCCTCCCCGGATGATCGGAATTGGTCAACCCAAGTCTGGTCAGGTTCACCATATGATGGTGAACCTTGGCATTCCAACTCTTCTTGACCTTCAATTCCCAGAAGCCCTGATCAGCACTCCTGTGGATCAGGGTTTCTGGGAACTGAAGTTCAAGAACAGCTGGAATAGACCCTACAGCCTGCGACTCAATGCTGATTGTCAGGTGGCAGTTAACTAACCTGACATCCCTAAGGACTAACAACCTTGGGTGGTGAAGTCCAGAGGGAAGGAGGGATTAAATCCCACTTGAATCCCTCTTGATGGAAGGCAAGAGCTTCATCCATCCTGGCCTGGATGATGATGAGGACTTTGTGTGCCAAAAGGGCTCAGGACCAGAAAGTGACTTGCAGAACTGGATCAGTGGTACTATGCGTGTCACGCTGCGATGCGGAAAGCAGATGAAACCCCACTGCATTATATTCTCAGGACAGTCTTTATGGCTGATCACCATGAGGATCGCCAATATTCGGATACGGCAGAAGAAGACGAAGAAGAGTTCTGGAATATCTTCATCCCAGGGTGACCTACCTGAGCTTGGGCGGGAATCAGCCTCCGGCATCTCCTGAGTCTCCCCTCCATTCATTCCTGCCTTCTTGGCAACAGGAAGTGGTTCATTGATGATCCGTAACCCAAGACACTCCTTTTCTGAACCTTCACGCGGCGACCTGGGATCTGCCTCGATGTTTTCAGACGAGCTGTACGAGGCATGGGGTATCTTGGGGGTCCGGAAAAGGTCTTCAGATTTACTTCTGTCTAAGCTGGAGGTGGCGGGAGGCAATCTTCTTTCACCCAGGGGTCTTCTTGGGTCTTCTTCTTCCTAATTGACAAGACAGGGGAGCAAAGTTGATGTAAGACAGACTGTATTTCTATACCAGTGGTTCCCAACCCCCCCTTTTTTTTGGGCTGTGCCCCATCTAGGTAAAGGTAAAGGTTTCTCTTGCTCGAAATCCAGTCGTACCCGACTCTAGGGTTCAGTGCTCATCTCTGTTTCAAAGCCGAAGAGCCAGCGCTGTCTGCTTCTGCAGACGTTTCCGTGGACATGTGGCAGGCATGACTAGACACCGGAGCACACGGAACGCTGTTTACCTTCCCACCAAAGTGGTCCCTATTTATCTACTTGCAATGTCTTGCTTTCGAACTGCTAGGTTGGCAGGAGCAGGGACAAAGACGGGAGCTCATTCCGTCCTGCAGTACTCGGGAATCGAACTGCTGACCTTCCGCCTCCTAGTTAGCGTCTTAGCCACTTGAGCTAAGTGGCTCAAGTGGTTAATGTGTACATGGTTAAAAACAACTTGAGAAAACACAATTATAAAACAATGATTAATTGAATAGACAAATAAAAAAATATAGACTCTCTACTGTGCCAGGTTCCATCTTTATCTATATTTTAAAAAACTGAAATCATTTATTTTTAAAGAAATATTTCCAATTGCTGAACAATAGGTTTAATTAACTATTACCATTGCCAATATGTCTCTCCCCCCCCCCCCCAAATATTGGTTATTGTTTTTTGTCTGTGGCATTTTTTCCGTTTGGTTTCTTGCTTGTTAGATTTTGTATATTACGTTTACATTTTATATCATTCTTGGTAGAAATCTACTGTACACTGCTCAGAGTCGGATGATATCCCAGATGGACGGGATATACAGTAAAGATAGATAGATAGATAGCCTATGTATCTATCTGTAAATATGGATGAATGGTGGAAGCAACAGATAGAGGGATGGATGGATCGACAGCCACAAAGGCAACAGTCTCTCCACTATTTTCTGGACGGAATGAGCTCCCGTCTTTGTCCCAGCTCCTGCCAACCTAGCAGTTCGAAAGCAAGAAATTGCAAGTAGATAAATAGGGACCCACTTTGGTGGGAAAGCACTGTTACTTCCATCTATGCAACATTTTATTCTGTTTATCCAAAATGTTTCTCTTATCGCTCCTCAGCCCAACAACAAAAAGCTGGAAACTTTATTTTACAACAAATGTAAAACCAAACAAAACGTAACAATTGTAAGACCTAAAAAATAACAAAATCAAACAATGGTAAGACCTAACAAGTAATAAAATGTAACATTACGCCATTTGCTACATCTGGGGAAAAACCACACACAAAGAGAAGCCACGTGGGGAACTATATTTGAAATTGCTTTTGGACTTTGCTGTGTTACAACTCATACATTCTTGGGATATGAGCATATGCTAAGAAGTCAATGCTTTCTTAACTCTCAGAGTTACTGGTCTGCACGAGCCATCGTTTTGCCCTCGTTCATCGTTCTTGTCGTATCCGAATCCGAATATTGGTGATCATCATGGCAATCAGCTATGAAGATTGTCCTAGGAGCAATATCATGCAATGGCCTTCCATTTGCCTTCTGCATCACATTATGACACCCATAGTGCCACTGATCCAGTTCCACAAGTCACTTTCTGGCCCTGAGCTCTTTTGGCACACAAAGTTCTCATCATCATCAGCCTCAGGCCAGGATGGATGAAGCTGCTGCCCTCCATCAAGAGGGATTTGAATGGCATTTAATCCACTTGGGGACCATCATCCTTCCCTGTGGACTTTTACACCCAAGGCCATTAGTCCTCAGTGTTGTCAGGTTAGTTAACCACCGCCTGACACTTGGCATTGAATCGCTGGCAGTACTCTATTACCATAGAAGGATAACCTAGCCAGACATCCATTCCAAAAACTGCTCACAGCAAATTAAAGCATTTTGACTGCAATGGCTCAAGTGGTTAAGATGCTGACCAGAAGGTGGCAAGTCAGTAGTTCAATACCCGAGTACTGCACGATGGATTGAGCAACCTTATCTGTCCCAGCTCCTGCCAATTTAGCAGTTTGAAACTAAGAAATTGCAAGTAGATAAATAGGGACCACTTCGGTGGGAAGGTAAACAGTGTTCCGTGCACTCCGGTGTGTCTAGTCATGCCTGCCACATGTCCACAGAAACATCTGCAGATGCAGACAGTGCTGGCTCTTCGACTAAAAACAGAGATGAGCACTGAACCCTAGAGTCGGATACGACTGGCTTTCGAGCACCTTTCTCCTAAATTTCAACCCAAAAGCCTCCCAGGGTGGGTGACTTAAAGCTCGACAGAACTCAGCTAGGCCTTCCCTGCATTAAAATAATAAATGGCTTTTTAACATCAGCAATCTGATTAAAAGGATGGAGGTGGGGATTTTGGTAGTCAGTTCCAAGTGGGTTAATCCAGTTAATCCAATCAATTTAAGTTCAGAGGCTTTATTATCATCCAGCAACTCATTTTTCCACTGCCCTGCTGTTTAGATGCTGAGGCCTTTTCCACATAGATGCACCTTATAAACCAAAATTGGGATTGTTGTCGAAATCCAGATCAGTACATAGTAAATAAGCTCGTGTACACCTAGGGTGAAAAAACAGATGCACAGTTACAAGATGGGGAATACTTTGCTCACTAATACAAGTGAGGAGATTCTTGGAATTGTTGTAGATCACGAGCTGTACATGAGTCAACAGTGTGACGCCACTGCATAAAAGGCTAACGCTGTCTTTCGGCTGCATTAACAGAAGTCTAGTCTACAAAACCCATGAGGCACAACTAGTCCCCTTCTCTTCAGCACTAGTTAGACCACATCCGGAGTCCTGTGTCCGATCTTTAAGAAAGATGCAAACAAATTAGAGCAGGCACAGAGAAGGGCAAGGAGGAGGATCCGAGGATACTGGAAACCAAACCCTAAGAGGAAAGACGGAAGGAACTGGACCTGCTTAGCCTTGAGAAAAGGAGACGGAGAAGGGAGACGATGGTAACAGTCTTCAAATATCTGGAAGATACTCATAAAGAGGAAGGGAAGGATCTGTGCTTGAGGTGCAGGACACGTAAGAACGAGCTCAAACTACAGGAAGCCAGATATAAGCTGAACATGAGGGGGAACATGTTAGAGCAGTACGACAGCGGAACCCACTGCCTCGAGAGGTGGGGAGTGCGCCAACACTGGAAGCATCCAAGGGAGAATTGGACCACCATCTGTCACATCTGATTCCTGCACTGAGCAGGGGTTGAATTCGACGGCCTCTTTCAATGTGGATATTCTAGGGTTCAGTGCTCAAGAAAGAAGTAAAAGCCATGCTTCTGAGGACCATGGTGATTGTAGGAACATCAAACACACACCCCAAAACCCACATATATAATGCTTATTTCCATGCTGCACCTGGATAGCTGTGAAAGATTTAATTGATCTCCATGCGGCATTAAGGGGTGGCGGGGGAAGAGGAAATCGTTAGAATATGCCCAGGGAAAACATTTGTCTCTCTGTGTTGTTGTGAGCAAGGAAAATAAAGAGTGAGGGGTGGAAATCCCCATTTGCTGAGACAGCAGGAACGAAACACAGTTTATTCTTTCCCAACTTCCTTTCTTTGCCTAAGCCAGACAGCTGTTGTCATTGTCTGGTCGGTCTCCTCGTTTTCCCATTCAAACCCAGAGCCAGCATAACTAACACATGTGCAACATGTTCGCCCGGCCCATCACGGCCACGGTGGATGGAGAGCAGATGGCTATTCATCTTTTCCTCACATTCTTCTGCTTTTTCTAGTTGGCTTTTTGGGACTCAGTGTTTAGGAAGCTTGCCTTGTTAGCTGGAAGTCCAGCAAGTCGGCAGTTCGAGACCTGGGTACTGCATGACAGATTGAGCACCCATCTCTGTCCCAGCTCTTAGGGGCATGAAAGGAGCCCAGAATAATTTCTCACACAAAATTATTATTATAATTGACTTTCCAGGGGCTGCCATTTTACCAGCCTAATTCCTTTACCTATAGTTATTTTAAAACCTCCAAAAAAGAAGAAACCTGTTCGTCATGAAGATCGCCAAATATTTGTATGCGGATATGGCAGAAGAAGAAAATGTATGTACTATATCTAGGGAACAAAGCAGGAGAGGAACACATATATCTTGTCATAATGGAATGTCTTAGCCTCCCTGAGTGGTGTACCCACCAGGAGGGTGGGATATAAATGCGCAAAATAAATAAATAAATCTTGCGATTTGCTGTTGTTATAAGTCAGCCACCATTACCCCCACGTCTCGCAAGAACACCTTCCATAAACCAGCAACCTGGCTTTGTGAACAAAAGCACTTCCGTGTGCGAAAGCCAATACACAACTTTAAGGGCAAACTGCTTCACACCAGCCTTGTCTAATCTTTGTTTGCTTTCACGAGAACTTTGTGAACTGGTCAAAGTTCTCCCCATTTCTCAGATAAGGCGATCCAAGGTAGCCTAAAAATGCAGATATCTAGCTTAGATCTATGACAGGTGTTCCCGACTTAAGGCCCGTGGCCTGGATCTGGCCCACAGCACCATTTCATGTTTCATGTGGGCATTCGAGAAACAAAATGGCCATCCCTTTGAAGCTGTTGGGACAAAATGGCCACCCACATCAAAATGGCCATCAGGCCTTCGAAGCTGAGAGAGCGTGACCCGGCCCTTGGCTTGAAAAGGTTCGGTACCCCTGATCTATGAGAATTAGGGGTACACAGAAAGAACCTCGAGGAGCATGGTATTTTTGAATCCCAACCGGGGGTATTACCCTAGTAATGACCACCTTGTGTCGCTGGCTAATCTCTCTCACACTAGGTCCGGCGAAAGGAAGTGCGGAATGAACACACCCAAAGGTGGCTTCGTTTTGGCAGTTTCATGCCTGTCCTAGACACGGAAGAAGAATAGTTGCTGTAATCGAATATGACTGGAATAAAGCTGCATTGACCGACAAAAGCAGTTTAAGGCACACACTCAAAGCTCAATTTAGGGATACATTAAGCCCTGCTTAAAGGGACAGTAATTACAGAAATTGTTTAAATGGATCAAGGCTAGGATCAAAAAGAACTATGCAATTCTGCTCCATATGTCTAGTGGGGTCGGCTCATTTTCACATGTAAAATAATCCATGTAGGATTACTGCCATGCTTTGTACCTGTGGCTGACTTTGAAACTATTTGAGAAACTTCAACCAATAATGAACGTGGCTTCTAAAATTCTAGCTGGCTTCTTCCTGTAGATCAGGCAGATACGTAGCCTTCCAGATACTACCGAAAGACAGCTTCCATCAATGCTTTAAAAAAAAAACAACAACATCTGGAACATCACACATTTCTGGAGTGGAGAATGCAAACCATACCCAGCAAGAAACTGAGCATGGCTAATACTGTAGTAAAGGTAAAGAGCGACCTTCCTTGGAAGCCAGTCATATCCAACTCTAGGGTTCGGTGCTAATCTCTGTTTCCAGCCACAGAGCCAGCGCCGCCTGCATCTACAGACATTTCTGTGGTCATATGGCAGGCATGGCTAGACACCAGAGTGCACAGAACGATGTTGCCTTTCCTGCCGAAGTGGTACCTATTTATCTATTTGGAAATTCTTGCTTTCCAACAGCGAGTTTGGCAGGAACTGGGAAAGACGACGGGAGCTCACTCCGTCGCGCAGCACTCGGGCCTCGATCTGCTGGCCGGCCGACTTTCCAGTTGTCAAGCTCAGGGTCTTAACCACTAAGCCACTGCACATTCCTTAGGCCACCACCTCCCAACTCTTGAAGATAACACTGTTTGTGCAAGATTAGAGCCATGGGTGTATGCGCCAGCCTCTCCCCTCCATGGGTGGCCACAGCTAGGCCCTGCCCAATGGTTCCTTCTCCCATAAAGAGTGTTCTGCTTATGATGGGTGTATCTGCCCGCATGCATGGGTATGAAGCATAGGAGAGAAATGAGGACAGACCAGGGCCCACCTTCTTTTGAGGGAAAGAATAAGAGCATAGAAGAGAGGATAGAAGGAAAGAAGAGAAAATACAAGGGAATAATATTTATTTATTTATTCATTCATCCACTCTTTCATTCATTCACACTTATACCCCACCTTTTAATGTGAGCATCATTCAGAGCGGCTTATGATAGATAGGCAGGCAGGCAAACAAGCAATATGGAAACGATAGACAGAAACACATATACAGTACAGTAATTATAAAATACTGATTTGCCATAAAGTGACCATTCTGTGGTTTTTATTGGTCCTTGGCTTAGAAAAGGCCATGACATAATGTTGGTCCCTACAAATCTGTTTGGTTGACAGTCCGAGAATATATAAACGGGCGCGTTTTACTTCCACGAGCGACGAGGGCTTCGCGGGCCGGATCTGGCTGCTGTAGTTTGGGCACCCATGGTTTAAAAGTACAGCAATACCAATTGCTGTTGTCCAGGGAAGGACAGGTAGGAGGTGATCAGGGAGTAGTCTATCCCAATGCAACAATAACGCTAGACCAGTGATGCCGAACCTTGGCACTCCAGCTGTTCTTGGACTTCAATTCCCAGAAGCCCAAGTCTCTGTGAATCCACACGAATGGGTTTACCACAGTAATTAAGCAATGATCTATTTGTGTGGATTCACAGAGACTTGGGCTTCTGGGAAATGAAGTCCAAGAACAGCTGGAGTGCCAAGGTTCACCATCGCAGTGCTAGACCAAATAGAAGACTGAGCCATTTGGGCAAATTTGAGGATATGTCCAAGCATATAATAACTACTGCTGAACTAAAGTATCTTTAGTTAAATCCTCAAAACTAGTAAGTAAGCCATGGGGGGATTAAATCTAACAAACTAATTGGATAACCTTAATTTAGGACATGTTCTCTGTTTAGGCAAAGGAACATCTGGAGGAGCTTTAAGGCTGTTTTTGAATCAAACATCCCATTCTATAGTTGGGTGGGCAACATCTAGGCTTTGCACTGTTGCTTGGCTATAGATTCTACCATTCAACACCATTCAGTGTTTAAAATAAATTGGATTTTTGTGATTTAAGTTGGGAGTTTTATGAAATGAAATGCTTTTTGAGGAAAAGTCTATCTAAAGAGTTGTTTATTAAAGATATATTACTGTCCAAAAGTTATGCATCATGAAATAAGGATTAATTTTTACTGTTGTTGTTATTGTTGTTGTTCAGTCGCAGTCGATTCCAACTCTTTGCGACCCCATGGATCATTTTCCTCCAGGCACTTCTGTCCTCCGCCATCCTCAGCCCGCCCAGCTCTGTGCCCATTGTGTCCACAATACCATCTAGCCATCTCATCTTTGGACACCCCGTTTTTCTCTTGCCCTCCACCTTTCCCAGCATCAAGGCTTTCTCAAGTGAGTCCTCCCATCTCATTTGATGTCCAAAGTACTTTAGCTTCATCTTCACTCTTTGTCCCTCCAATGAACAGTCAGGGTTGATTTCTTTAAGATTGACCTATTTGTTCTCTTTGTTGTCCAGGGGACTCTCAAAACTCTCCTCCAACACCACATCTCAAAGGCGTCTATTCTTCTGCGCTCAGCTTTCCTAATGGTCCAGCTCTCACACCCATACATTACCAACAGGAATACCATTGCTTTGAGTATGCAATTTTTTTGTTTTCAAGGTGATGTCTCTGCTTTTCACTATATTCCCCAGGTTTCTCATAGCTTATCTTCCCATAATCAGTCGTCTTTTTATTTCATGGCTGCAATCCCCATCTGCAGTGATCTTATATCCTAGGAAAGTAAATCTGTCACTGCTTCCCCTTCTTCCCCATCTATTTTCCAGGGACTGATGGGACCTGTGGCCATTATCTTGGTTTTCTCGATATTAAGTCTCAAGCCAGCTTTTGCACTCTTCTCCTTCAATCCAATCAAGAGGTATATTCCTACAACATTTAAATTTTTTTGGTAAATGAATTCCATCAATCCATTCACAATGTCATACTCCTCCAGAAGCTTCTGCAAGATAATGAGTCAATTTTTCTGTCTAGAAGATATTATCCCAGATGCTTGGTTTTACAGTTTTCAAAACTGTGAATTTGTGCCTGCAAGACATCATATGCCTCTTCTTAATAACAAAATATTATAAACTAAACACACAGGATTGAGCAAAAAAGACCTTAATCCAGGGATTCTCAACCTGCGACCCATGGGCCGGATGCAGCCTGTGGCACCATTTCATGTGGCCCACCTCCACCAGGAAGTGCCATGTGGTGAAGGAAGGGCAAAATGTCCATCCAGCCCCCAAAGCTGTGTGACCCAATGGCCCCCAGCTTTAAAAAGTTGAGAACTCCTGCCTTAATCCCTTTGTAAATCCATGTACAGTACCCCAAATCAACCCCATACCTCTTCAGTGCTAGGTTTCAAAAATATATATATCAACAAATAGAAGAAGCTAGTTGGGAGTGGAATAGATCTAAACAAGAAGCTAAGCATGAAGAGGGCCCAACATTAAAAAAATGAAAGTGAAACCTAAAACTATGATTTCAGTCTAGTCTTACTGACTAGTGATTTACATCAATTTGATTTAAATGCAATGTTTAAATGTGTTGGTAAATGAATCCCATACATCCATTCACACTGTCACACTCTTCCAGAGGTTTCTGCAAGATTATGGGTCAATTTGATGTAAATCAAATCCATCCTGACATCATCGGCTATGCTCACTAAGGCTGATGGGAGTTGTAATGCAACAATACCTGCCAGATTAAACTTTAGCTGGCTGCTACTCAGTAATACCAAAGGACTCCACAAAGTTTTCCGCTTGGGATCATGCTCTTGCTAAACCAAACAAGACTCAACTTGAGTGACGCATACACCAGGAGTTCTCAACCTATGGCTCGTGGGCCATGGCATCATTCCATCCAGCCCATGCCCTCACTCCCACCACCACCACCGTCCTTGTCCCCTATCTGGCTTGGCATGCCCCTAACACCGCTCCATAGCAGAAGGCTTACAACATCCACCCTGCTACAGAGGACATGCCAAGCCAGGTGGAGGGGACAAGGATTGAGGCGGCGGTAGTGGAAGCAGCAGGCGGCCGCTTGCGTCTTTCCTGGGGGCTGCTCTGGCTGACCACGGGCAAGGAGTCGAGACCCCTCCTTCACCCACGGCAGGCCAGTAGGCAGGGAAGCAGGGTTGGCGTCAGCGGGGGTGTTAGTGCGCTGGACTAGTGGTGTGTGGGCGAGCATTGGTGGTGGCAGGGGGGACACCAGTCCGGCCCACCAACAGTCTTGATCCGGCCTCTGGCTTAAAAAGGTTGAGAACCCCTGGCATACACAGCCAAGTATTCCTACAACTCTTTGTAACTCGCCAGCTGGTCAACCTTATTTTCCACACTGAACCAAAGAAAATCTGAAAACCACAGCCATTTCCCCACTGACATACGTGGGTTTTTTTTGCAAACAAAACAACAAGGAAACTTGTGGCCTCGTTGGCATCATCGGCAGGAACGATGCCAAGCAGGAAGTTACTACCTGAAACAGCAGGTGCTTTGTTTTGTTTAACTCTTCCACTCCACCCAGTTGACACACGGCATGTCAGGGAATTGGCCGTGCAGCCAACGCCCAACACTTCAGAACCAAAACCATGTCGGGAAACAATGTACCTGGGAGGATTTCAATGCAAAGATTGTAGTGGTGGCCATGGGGTCAATGGGGTTTTGGAAACCATTGGGATCTTCTTATTTCGTGTCTAGGTCAGACTTTAAAGCAGGAGTTCTCAACCTTATAAAGCCGGGGGCCGGGTCATGCTTCCTCAGACAGCTTCGGGGGCCGGATGGCCATTTTGCCCTTTCTCCGCCACATGGCACTTCCTGGTGTAGTGGAGGCGGTGTGGAGGGAGGCGCATGAAATGGTGCCGTGGGCCGCAACTGGCCCAGGGGCCGCAGGTTGAGAATCCCTGCTTTAAACTGCTAAAATGAAGCCACCCTCTTGGCTTTGTCACTGGCCAACATTAAATCCTCATTGCTACAAATTTACAGTAGTAACCCACAGACCAGTATACAGTGATGCCCCGCATAACGAACGCTTCGTATAACAAAAAAAATCCGTACAATGAAGCATTTCTGTGCGATACCCTGCATAATTTTTTTCGTTATACGGTAAAAACCCAACTTACATATGCCTCGATTTACATAAAATTCTTCTTACATAATGCTTTTTGCACTAAAACCATGTCCCGATTTCCATAAATGTCCTGATTTACATAACACAATTTCCTATGGGTTACGTAAAAAAAAATCATTTTCCTATAGGGTTGCTTCGATTTACATAAATATTATTTTCCTATGGGTTTGCTTCGTGTTATGTAAAAATTCATTTTTTTCCCATTGGTTTGCTTTGAGTTAAGTAAAAAACCGGTTTACATAAAAGCCTATGGAACAGACTTTTTTTGCATAAGTAGGGGTTTTTCATTAACTGGGGTATACCCCGTATAACGTAAACCCCGTATAATGATTCCCCCCCCCCGTTATGTGGGGTATCGCCCATTTGATCCCCATAACGAAGAGCTCTGTGGAACGGAGCTTTTCCGTTATGTGGGTTTCTACTGTATGAGCCTGATTCGGTCTCTCTCCACATTCACACAGCATGTTGTTGTCCGCCAGCAGCCCCCACTTGAGCCTGTTGGTCTTGCGTCTAGGGACCCTCAGCCTATTCATGGTCCTCCCAAGTGACGTTGGGGAGGTTGAGTTGCCAAACTGTCTCCTCCTTTAATGCTCTTCCTTGTCCAGTGAGTTCCTTCCTCCATCTTCTAATCGGGTTTTGCTCTTGCGTCCCCTCAAGCATGTTTGTTCTTGCCATAAAGCTCTTCCTGAATCTGAGCTAGCAGATCCTCTCCATTCAGAGGGTGTCGAGGGTCCTTCTCATGCTTAGTTCTCTCGGCGTCAGCTGCTCCTTCTCTCCTGATCTTAGGTGGAGCGATACCAACCAGAGGGTCTATTTCCTCAACTGGTGTATGTTTGAAGCATCCTGTCACTATGCGCATGGCTTCATTAACAGCAATGTCAACTTCTTTTGCATGTGTGGATATGCTCCATACTGGAGCAGCATACTCTATGCTCAGGGCCACAGCTGATGTATGCAGCCTGGATGCCTGAGCTCCCATAGTTTGCTAATTTCCTGATGCTAATTGCTGCCATTGGAATAATTTCCATAATAATGGAATAATGGAAGCCATTGAGATAATCTCCCACCACTTATTCTTTGCATTTGGGTGCCTACAGGTCGGTGAGGGTGGATTAAAGGTAAAGGTTTCCCTTGCTGGAAAGCCAGTCGTATCCGACTGTAGGGTGCAGTGCTCATCTCTGTTTCAAAGCCGAAGAGTCAGCGCTGTCTGCTTCTGCAGACGTTTCCATGGTCATGTGGCAGGCATGACTAGACACCGGAGCGCACGGAGCGCTGTTACCTTCCCACTGAAGTGGTCCCTATTTATCTACTTGCAATTTCTTGCTTTCGAACTGCTAGGTTGGCAGGAGCTGGGATGAAGACGGGAGCTCATTCCGTCCTGCAGTACTTGGGAATCAAACTGCTGACCTTCCGCTTCCCAGTCAGCGTCTTATCCATTTAAGCCACTGCAGCCTCTTAGGTTTTTACCTTTAGGTAAAGGTTGCCCTTGATCGAAAGCCAGTCGTATCTGACTCTAGGGTTCAGTGCTCATCTCTGTTTATAGCCAATGAGCCAGCGGTGTCTGTGTCTAAAGATGTTTCCGTGGACATGTGGCCTGCATGACTAGACACGGAATGCCGTTAACCTTTACACTGCAGTGGTACCTGTTTATCTCCTTGCAATGTCTTGCTTTGGAATGGCTAGGTAGGCAAGAGCTGGGACAGATGACGGGTGTGCAGCATACAGGTTTTGAACTGCTGACCTGCCGACCGTCCAGTCATCAAGTTCAGCGTCTTAACCACTTATTCATGGCAGTCCCAGATTTTTTGCAGAAGGAAATGATGCATCCAGGTTAACGAATGCCATCAGCCCCATAAGAACCTTTTAAGAACTGTTAATGGGATCTGAGAAAGGCTGAACTATCATAAAATATTCATCTTCAAAAGCAGCAGTAAAGTGTTTGAAATCCTTGTCTAGATATTGATGAACTACTATCATTTTTCAAGCTGGGTAGTGACTGAGTTCATTTTTGCAATTCTAAATGTGGCGCAAAAGCCAGCCCCTTCTAACCCTCAATGGGTTAAGTCGTTTTCCAAAATGAAATTCCTGGGTGACACAAACAACCACAGGTATCCGAAACTTCCTGCTATGTAAACAGAATCGCACCCTTTTGTAACCCTAGAAAGTTGTTGTTGGCCCAGATATACAATAATAGAGCTTGGTAGACAAACAAGAGCAGCACACTATACTTTTCATTTTAATCCATCAACATCCATTGTGCGCCAATGCAGGACTTTGGGTACAAATGAACGCTTCAACAAAGGAGCCTCATTCGGGCGCCCCGAGCGGAGTTTCTCCAGCAAACATCCTTTCAACCCAGAGTAATTTCCAACATGAAATTTATTTATTTTATCAGAATGACAAGTGAAACTCAGAGGTTTGCATATTCCCTTTGCTTTATATCAAGGGTGCCCAAACTTTTTGGGCTGCGGGCTGGTCGTGTGGTTTAGCGGGCCGGCCACATGGTTCCTCCGATTGGAAGCGGAAGTAAAACGCACATTGCAATCTGTTTTGCAACAGGATGAGATTGATTTTTTAGGTTGCCATTCTCCCTGCTTAAACCAGGGGTGCCCAAATTTCTTGCTTTCGAACTTCTAGTTTGGCAGAAGCTGGGATAGAGATGGGAACTCACTCCATTGTGCAGCACTCAGGTCTTGAACTGCTTGACCTGCCAACCTTCCAGTCATCAAGTTCAGAGTCTTAACCACTAAGCCACCCCAGTCCCATACCACAGTAGATCTCCAAATGTAAATCACAATTAATAGGCTAACTGAATGAACAGGACTGTTATTTAAATCCCATTCATTAGTGAGTCCTACTTTATTTTATGCTAACAACTGAGCTTGCCATGCTGATGATATCCCCAAATTCTACAATTTGATCCCACAAATTTACCTGACAATGGGAAAGCAATTCTTTCCCTTAAAAGCCTGACTCTCCCCAAACCAATAGCTTCTTTGTGAGCATCGATTGTGTTGCAAATTAACTAATTGCACCTAGATTTCTCTCTGGGCCAAACTTGGCTGCAACTACATTACATTAATGCTTCATGAACCTTGCCTATAGAATTGGCAAGCCTTTTAAAAAGATAATGAAAAATGAGGAGAATGTGCAGGTTTCTGAGCCACATCGGACTCTTTGTCAAGAGGTTATCTGCAAATCTTATTTTTTAAAATGCACTTATTCTACCGGTTAAATCTCTATACAGCTTTCCCACAAACTGATGGAAGGCTGAATTTGGTATTTACTTGATTTATTTATATCCCCCACCTTTCTAGGTACTGCAGTGGCTCAAGTGGCTAAGACGCTGACTGGGAAGGGGAAGGTCAGCAGTTCGATTCCCGAGTACTGCAGGACGGAAATGAGCTCCCGTCTTCATCCCAGCTCCTGGGTGGGAAGGTAACAGCGTTCGTGCGCTCCGGTGTCTAGTCGTGCCTGCCACATGACCACGGAAACGTCTGCAGAAGCAGACAGCACTGGCTCTTCGGCTTAGATCCTGAGAAGGTATACTGATCCTGAGAAGGTATATTTAATTTCACACGTGTATTGCAAGTAGATAAATAGGGACCACTTCGGTGGGAAGGTGACAGCGTTCCGTGCGCTCCGGTGTCTAGTCGTGCCTGCCACATGACCACGGAAACGTCTGCAAAAGCAGACAGCGCTGGCTCTTCGGCTTAGAAACAGAGATGAGCACTGCACCCTAGAGTCGGATATGACTGGCTTTCAAGCAAGGGAAACTTTTACCTTTATCTAAGTACACCAATTCCTACTCTGGGTGGCTAGAGGGATGTTTTTGTCAATTTGTATTTTAATTTTTCGTCACCTTCTTTTTATCTTTGAAACAAATGTAGAAGGGGATACCTTTTTTTGGACTTCAGTTGATGATTTCCCTACCTTTGCATGCCTGAAGAAGTGATCTTCAATCACGAAAGCTCGCGATGATGATTATTTTGTTTAGTGATCCCAAAAAGGGATCGCCTTCTTCTTCTACATTTGTTTTGTACATGGGCTGATTTGTTTGTTTTGTCTTCGAGTTTGTTCTGCTTTATTACCGTAGGCCTGGATTTCCTGATAACCTTTCCACGCCCGCACGCCCATTTCAGGGTGCAAGTTCAACTAAACTTAAATAAATAACCTTTCGCCCCACCAGTTCGAACTGGCCCAGCTGTTGGCCTTTCCACACATCTGCCTCCACCTTTGGGAACACCGATGTGATGAGATTCAGCTTTGAAGCTTGCTTTAAAAAATATAAATAGAGCCGCTCCATGATGCAAAAGGTACTAGGGGTAATTTATAAAGAGCATTCAGTCCCATGTAGGTTGTTGGGTAGATTCCAACACATTGTGGATGACCAGAGGGTGGTGGTTCTGTTCCCCATGATTTAGCAACACGGTAGATGTTCGGTGTAAATATTTTGCGCTTGGGAGGATCCGTCCTGCCAATCCCACTTTGCCTCTCTTAATTCCCCCGCCTCCCTTCTCTCCAAAGCTTGTCCTCTTCTAGATTAATTACCCATCTGCCACGTCAACATTTACAAGACTTCCCTACCCCCCAACTATACACCTGCCTAATCTCCCTGGGGTTTTTCTGCCAGCTGTTCTGCATCCCATGGCCTTCGGGAGCATTTTATTTGCTCATTACGGATCGTCCTTTGCAAAAGGTTATCTTTCCAGTTTGGGAACCAAGGGACCAAAAAGCAACTTTGCTAAGCTCTGATTCTAGAACATTATTATTATTATAATTCACACTTATATTGCCGCCCACTCAGGTAAACCCGACTCAGAACATTGATGGCGAACCTTGGGCACTCCAGCTATTCTTGGACTTCAATTCCCAGCAGCCCAAGTCAACACCTGCTGATCAGGACTTCTGGGAATTGAAGTTCAAGAACACCTGGAGTGCCAAGGATCGCCATCACTGATCTAGAAGGACCGTGACCTACAGCCAATGTTGGCCTTTCATGGTCTACCTTCCGTCTTACATACACAACTGCAATGATAGAGAAAGGTCCGGCCCATCAGATACTGTTGGACTCCAGCTCCCATCGGCCACTGCATCCCACAAAAATTACTGAAAAGCTGCAAGCCCCCCAACCAAAGATTTCCAAAATGCCACCAGGGTGTTTTACATTTCTAAAGTGAAAATTAAAAAAACCCTCAGGCTCTGTTAAGCCAGGGGTTCCCAACCTAAGGCCTACAAGCCAGATCCGGCCCACAGTGCCATTTCATGAGCATTCGATAAACAAAATGGCCACTCCCCTTTGAAGCTGTTGGGACAAAATGGCCACCACCACCCATCATGCAGGCCCTCTAAGCTGACTGAGAGAACGTGACCCGGCCCTCAGCTTGAAAGGGTTGGGAACCCCTCTATTAAGTGTGCAAACTGAGCATGCGCAAAGCTTCTGCCAGGATCCAGAGCCTGTCTCGTTGAGTCCAATAATTACTTTCCAACCTGTTTAGGCACCGCTCTGGCCCTGAGGGTCCTACTCTCCACTTTCTTACTTTTGTGGCACTCTCCTGTCAAGATTTTGTTTGTAAACTCCTCAGGGCAGAGACCTTAGCAATTTTTTAAAAAGTAAGCGCCATAAATCTACACATCCTTCCTTGCCATCTTTCACCACAAGAATCCCAGCTAAGCACAAGTTCACCTTTTCAGTGGGGGAAAGAAACCCTTGTGGCGCCTTGAAGACGGGAGAGTCATCCGCACCTGGCAAATAAATCAGATTTTCCACGTGCTACAAGCCTCGGCCTGCTTTTTGTCCTGCTGTGACTGGCTAACACAGCTACCCCTTTGCACATGAATCCTCAAGTCAGAGGGGCATGGGAAGGACATTGCAGAATCCAGCCCCAAAGGTCCCTTGCCAAGATCCCCGACAGCCCTGCAAATGTAGTTGTTAGACTCATGGCTGTAATTCTTTCCAAAAGCATGTGTTCTTTTGTAAAAAAAAACACATTTATTTTTATTCTTTAAAAAGGAAGTATTACAAACAAAGAGAACATAATACAAATGTACCCATCAGTACTTTTCCAAAGCAGTTACTCAAACCAACTGCACATATTTAAGGCTGTCTTCTTCACCTATCCCCAAAACATTGTATGTTCATTTCTGGGTTTAACGCCTTTAGATTTTCCCAAGGTATATTCAGCAAATTCTCCCCAAATATTTTCAAAATTCACCGTCTTTAATAATACCTCTTTTCAGTTTCAACGCGCACATTAATCGCCAGGTTCCAGATCTCTTTATACCAAGGGCCGCCAACCTTTTTAAGTTGGGGGCTGGGTCATGCTCAGGTGGTCCCCCTGCCATTTACGTGTCCACGGTTGTCGTAAAATGCATTTATGACAGCCATAAACTAGTCTGCTGCTGATTCCAGTGGCGGCTGGAGTGAGGTTGTGGACCGGATGAGTTGGTGCTGCAAGCCGGATCTGGCCCATGGGCCATAGGTTGAGAACCCCTGCTTTATACCATTCCTCTAAACCTAAATATCCATACGCTTTCCAATTCTTGGCTATTAAAATTCTTGCAACTGTCACCATGATAACAATAAAGTTTTCTTATGTTTATGCAGGCATGTGTTCTCTGGCAACAATGACAACAATGTATGTTGTTTCCTTATTTTTAAAAAGGGGTAAGCCACCTGAGGGTGGGTGGGGGAGATCAGGGAGTCCCCCCACCTCTGTATCCATCTGACCACATCAGGTAAAAATGTGGTAAAATAACATTAGATAAAATAGGATGACAAAACCAGAATAAAAGTAAAATGATACCATAGCAATAAAACAAGATATAAAATGCTCTGCAACAGTGTACCAGCATGCAACATACATGTCCAGATCTGTACCCCAAACTTCCACATGCAGTTTAAAACTAAACACTGTTTGCGTGGGGTTTAGTAAAGGTAAAGGTTTCCCTTGCTCGAAAGCCAGTCATATACGACTCTAGGGTCCAGTGCTCATCTCTGTTTCTAAGCCAAAGAGCTTCCGCAGACGTTTCCGTGGTCATGTGGCAGGCACGACTAGACACCGGAGCGCACGGAACGCTGTCACCTTCCCACCGAAGTGGTCCCTATTTATCTACTTGCAATACACGTGTGAAATTAAATATACCTTCTCGGGATCAGAGGAGTTAAGGCAACTTGAGAAATCTTGATTTCTCAAAAAGACCATTCGGTGGAGAGGAAGGGGGTCTCTGCCGCGTAAGGAAACCCCACATTTCCCCCTATAAATAACAATTCTGTTGAATTTCCTCTTTTTCCAAAGTTGCATTTTGTTCGATTTCGTCTTTTGATCGGCGCCCTCCGACCCACCTTTCACGAAACACACAAAGCACAGCAGAAGACAAAATCGGCTCAACAATCAGGAAACACATCTTAAACAAGGTCTCATAAACCAAGTCAGCCGCATGATCCATGTATAAAACATATGCAGAATAGAAGGTGATACCTTTACTAGATCACTAAATTAAAAAGGAAAATCATGGCAGACCATCATGCTGTTACCTGACATCCTGGGGTTCCCATGGGGGAGCCCCATCACCTTTATTACCTGAATGCCCAAAGCTTTGCAGTGCTCCAAAGTAAGGGGGTGCCTTGTATAAAATACATCAGAAAAGAACATTGCAATAAAAGTTGCATTTATTTTAAAAGCAGATCTTATATGAAGAATAAATGAGAAATGCAAAGAGTAAAAGACACTGAGAATACAGGACAGGCAGAAAAACTACAGAAATAAGCCAACAATGCCACGAACATTTGAATGCATGCCTGAACAAGTGGTCGTGAATCATGATTATTTTAAAATTTAGTGATTGATCCAGAAGAAAATGTATCACCTTCTTTATCTGCATACGATAAAAATCGACCCCTTCCAACCAACCCGCGTTCAATGGGGGCAGCGAAACAAGTGTCCCCCGGATGACTTACTCCCGAGGAGGCATGGGAAGGGAGGGGGGTCCCCGGCAGGTTCCTACTCTAGGGGTAAGGTGCGACGCCTGGGCTTCAATGGGCTTGCTCATGAGTAAACCTTTACGGCCAACTCCTCCCCAAGAAGGGGAGTCGGTGGTGTGCAGACTCGCGAGTAAGATGATCGTGGGAAGGGAGGGGGCTGCTGGCCCCGATCCCCCGAGATTAAAGACCCACATCCACCCCAATGCCCCCTCTTGCTGCCCACCTGTCGCCCCGTCTCCCCGTCCTCCTTCCTCCGGGGCTCCTTCAAGGCGCTTTCCACCGTCCCCCGTTGAGTTTCCCGCAGCAGATCCAACTCCAAGATCCCGGCCAGGCTGGCTTGGAGGCGCTCCCCGATCCGGAGCCGCTCGTGGCCGGACCAGAGAGAAGGAGGCACGGCTCTACGGGCAGCCATGGGACGGGATCCCCGGCCACGGGGATCGAACCCGCGCAGATCCCGCCGATTAAGAGAGAGAGAAACGAGGGAAATAGGCGGAAAGCCCCCGTTTCACACGGCCTTCCCGGGGAATCGAACCCCTGTGCAGGTGGGGAGTGGTCCTCAAGAGCGGGGATCGCGACCCCAAGAGAGAGGAAAGGAGCGCCTGAACTTCCAGCCGCGAAACACGCAAGGAAAAAAAGCGACCCTGGCTGGATTCAGACAAAGGGGAAGGTTTCTCCAGGCATCACGTGGAGGCAGGGTTCTATCCCCGCCCCTTTCCACGCCCCCCGCCAAGGGCCGGCTCCCGATTGGCTGCGGCGCGAAAGGAAGAAGACAGAAGAGACACGCCAACGTTCCATTTGAAAAGTAAAGTTTCCCTTGCTCGAAAGCCAGTCGTATCCGACTCTAGGGTGCAGTGCCCATCTCTGTTTCGAAGCCGAAGAGCCAGCGCTGTCTGCTTCTGCAGACGTTTCCGTGGTCATGTGGCAGGCATGACTAGACACCGGAGTGCACGGAACGCTGTTACCTTCCCACCGAAGCAGTCACCTATTTATCTACTTGCAATGTCTTGCTTTCGAACTGCTAGGTTGGCAGGAGGTGGGACAAAGATGGGGCTTTTTTAGGGAAGAAAAATCATAGAATATCTTTCTTTTTTTTACACCTCTAAAAAAATTTTATATCAGCGAGTAAACAAAACAAAACGGCAAAAAAAGAAGACAAAAAAAAGTAGTGGCATGTTAAAGACTAACTCCTGTAATTTAAATGTGAGCTTTCAGCGCACCAAGTCATCCACTTCATCAGACATGATGAAAAATCACACTAGGAAACGGTCACTATAGTTAAAACTTTCTTCTTCTTCTTCTTCAAGTGCCACATATCCAATTCTGAATATTTATTTAGAAACCCTTAAAATTCCTAAAACCACTGAAAAACTACCTCCCACCCACACCAATTAAAAATCTAGTTTAAAACCATTAAAAGCATGAGTGATCCTGCTCTAAATGAGCCAGTGGGGACTGGGGTGGTGGTGCTGGTTGCTCCCTCTCCACCTGCCCTGCCAGCTAGGTTTTCAGCTCTTTCCTGAAGGGCAACAGCTCTGTCTGGGAGACACAGTTCAACTGGCAGGAGGTTCCATAGGGCCGGAGCGGATACCGAAAAGGCTCTTCTTCTAATGCTAAAGAGGCTAGACTCTCTAGCAGTTGATATTTTTAAAGAGCCCCTCCGGTCCGCTCTATGTCCTTGGGATGATGCGGTCTCTTAAGTATCCCAGCCCACTACCATGTAGGGCTTTAAAGGTCATTACCAGCACCTTGAATTGCACCCGGAGGCACACTGGCAAACAATGCAGCTCCCGTAGTAGGGGTGAGGCACGGGCATACTGGCTACCCTCATGGTGATCAGCCATGAAGATTGTCCTGGGAACCATATAATGCAGTGGCCTTCCATTCGCCTTCTGCATCACAACGTGACACCCATAGTACCACTGATCCAGTTCCTGAGTCACTTTCTGGTCCTGAGCCCTTATGGTACACAAAGTCATCATCATCATCCCCAGGCCAGGATGGATGAAGCTGCTGCCCTCCATCAAGAGGGATTCAAACCACTTGGGGGACCATCGCCCTTCCCTGTGGACTTCCCCACTCAAGGCTGCTAGTCCTCAGAGTGGTCAGGTTAGTTAATCACATCCTGACACTCAGCATTGAGTTGCTGGCAGTAGGGTCTACTCTATTACCATAGCAGGATAGCCTGGCCAGACTGGTTCTCCCTCCAGACCATGAAAAAGCAGACAGATCGAACGTCAATAAGGTAATTTACCCATCATAACTGTTAAGCAGGTTTCTGTACTAACGATGCTATATTTCTGATTACACTGCATCACAAAAGCAAAATAACTATTGTCTGCTACTTGATCTAGTCCTGTGATGGCAGACCTTGGCACTCCAGGTATTCCAGGACTTCAATTCCCAGAGGCCCAAGTCTCTGCGAATCCACACAAATGGGTTCACTGTGCATACACTTCTGGGAACTGAAATCCAAGAACACCTGGAGTGCCAAGGTTCGCCATGTGTCCTATAGTAAATCAAGTGCGCTGAATCCAAATCTGAAGTCCGATTCTGCCTAGGCTGTCAGGATTTTAAGTTAGTTTAACCAAATTACCGACCATTTGAACAGTTATTGAACGCCTATCGCTTAGAATCTGTACGTGATAGGCAAATTCTGAGTTCAGATTTGGAATCAGCACAACCGATGTAATGTAAACCACATGTGTTATTCCCAGTGGCCTCTGACACGAATAAAGAAAAGAAATTCCCAGTAGCAAAATCGTTGTGGCTAGTTAACCCAATCTCGTGTCAATTCAAAGGGGTGGGAGATGCTCATACTGTATAAACCACACAGAACAGAGGATATGGCAGGACTTGAAGTTTGAATTTTACTGTCAAACGTGAATCCTTGGCAGTGAAGAAGCTTCCTGGCTTTTTACAAAATGAACAGACTGGAGACAGAGGTTTCACAAGGGGAAAGGCCACAACATCCCGTATGTACAGCAGTGATCGGCAGCATCCGCCCTGTCGTGGTTAGATTGAGAATGGGAAGGGGGGAAAGGCGTAGGAAATAAGGTTTAAGATATTGGGGGGGGGGGG
Organism: Bradypodion ventrale; assembly: GCA_035047345.1. Lineage (NCBI taxonomy): Eukaryota > Metazoa > Chordata > Lepidosauria > Squamata > Chamaeleonidae > Bradypodion > Bradypodion ventrale. The sequence continues at coordinate 23,872,733 of JAWDJE010000012.1, forward strand.
GGGAGACGTGTTCAAGTCCCATCGATGCCACACACAAACTAAGGCAAAGGGTTAGGTACACTCTGAGCAAAACTTTGTTTTTCTGTCTGTAAAATGGGTGCTCTTCAGAGACTGTGTCATGATCCTACCACCTCATGCAAGGAAGCAGGAGCTGTGTTATAATGGAATTGGCATGAGAGGAGATATTCTGATCCAAGACCTTCAACACAGCGCAACCCAGAGAGATCTTGATTCTTCCCCCAGCCCTTCAATCTAGATCTGCACCAAGAACAGCTTCTGGAACACTCCTGGAGCAGAAAATCTCCCACCCTCAGAGGCAAAACTGTCTCCATGTGACTTCCGGCCTCAACACTTCTGGTCGTCATGTTCAGAGTCTTAAACCACTAAGCCAAATACAAGGGAATAAAAAAAATTTAAACCCTCCCTATGCTGAGGGAACAATTTAAAGTATGAACATTGCCTCACGGAAAATCCGACATCGAAAAGGCAGAGCATGATTTTGAGGGTAAAAAGACCAGACCCACAATGGCACAAAAGGTACAACCAAAGAAAGGACGCAGGGGAAACTGTCCAGAGAATCAGCCTCTGACCCGTCATTTTGGCCGCCCTAGGATGGATTGTCCACGTCCGGTTTGCAGCGTTTGGCTGCCAGATCCTCGTTGTGGGCTTTGCGGATGTGCCGGTAAAGATCTCCCGACTGGGTGTAACTCCGCATGCAGTACCGGCACTCGTAGGGGCGCTCCCGCGTGTGGACGGTGGCGTGGCGCCGCAGCGTGTAGGAGCACGAGAAGGTTTTCCCGCACGTCTTGCAGGTGGGGACGTCTTCGGTAAAGACGCCAAAGCCGGAGTGGGCCTCGTAGTCTTGCAAATAGATCTGGTTGTGCAACGGCGGGGTGACCATGCTGGAGAAGTTCTGCCCGCCAGACAGCGGGATCATGTGGTACGGGAGGTGCTCTTGAGGAAGGAAGCCGCTCTCCGAAGACACCTCTTCCATCCCGGCGGGCTCTTCAAAGCTCTCAGGATGGCGGCCGCACCACCCTGCAAGCCCCGTCTCCCCGGAAGACCTTTGGAAGATGTTCTCCAGCCTCAACTTGGCGCCCGGTCCTTCCAGGTGTTCCGCCGCGTCCGCCTCTTCGTCGGAGATCACGATGGCTTCCACCTTGACCCTCACGGCCGACCTGTCGGCTTCCTTCTGGAACGATGGGGCAAGGCTGCCTCCTCCCCGCTGTTCGGGACGCCTGGCAGGCGCAGGATCCATGCTGGAAGAGCCCTCCGGAGGGAAGCAACTGTGTGACACCGATTCCGTGGAGCTGCTAGGGCTGGCGAGGGAAATGTCAACAAGAGGTGGTGGTGGTGGTGGTAGAGGCCTTGCCAACGGAGGAGCTTCCATGCCCGGCTGAGTGGTGTCAGCCAGATCTAAAGTAGAAGCCAGAAGTCCTTGAGGAATAGGTTTCTCTCCTCTTTTCCACTCTGTTTTCTTGTTCACCTCTGCTTCGCACGGGTGAGGGTTGGGTCCCGCCAGAGGTTGGGTTTCGGGCATCTGGAGCTGACATCTGGAGGCGATGGGCAGGATTTCTGAGCTGCCAGGGGCCTCTTCTTCCTTCTTGGTGCTGTCCGCTTCCGCCAAGGCCCGAGCCTGGAGCTTCTTCTTACACACCTTGACGATCTCGTTCATGTGCAAGTAACTGGCGGCCGCCAGGATGTCCTCGACCGGCATGTCGTTGAAGGAGAGGCTGCCTTTGTACATGAACTCCAACAGCAGCCCGAAAGCGGGCGCCGTGACAATCTCGTTGTTAATGGAGACCAAGTCCCGCTTGTCCAGCCGCTCCTTGTAGAACATGTGGAAGAAGGCACTGCAGGAGGCCAGGACGGCCCGGTGGGCCAGGAACTGGGTGCTGCCGACCAGCACTGTGCAGTCGCAAAGGAAACCCTCATGTTGCTGCTCCGAGAGACTCCGCAGTAGGTTCTTGCTATGGTCGGGGAACTCCATGCTCTTTCAAATGGGCAGCCAAACCCACGGCATAGCGCGGTCCTCCTTGGGACACAAGAGCTGAAGAAACAAAGGAAGACAGGTCAGTTGGCAACTTGAAAGTAGGTAAAGGTTTCCCTTCTGACTCTAGGGTGCAGTGCTCACCTCCATTTACATCCAAAGAGCCAGTGCTGTCTGCATCTGCAGACGTTTCCAAGGACACGTGGCGAGGCATGACTAAAAGCGCACAGAACGCTGTCACCTTTCCTGCCCAAGCGGCACCTGTTTATCTACTTGCAATTTCTTTCTTAAAACCACTAAGTTGACAGATGCTGGGACAGAGATGGGAGCTCACTCCACCATGCAACACTCAGGTCTCAAACTGCTGGCCTGTGGACCTTCCGGTCATCAAGCTCCACATCTCAACCACGAAGCCACTGTGGCCCCACAACCTGAAGGTACAGTACTATTTTTTTAGCTGGCCAAACTGCCAACCGCATGGGGAAAATCTACAGAAAACCTGCCTTATACTAGTTGTCTAGCTTCGTACTGCCCGTTCTGGAAAAGCAGCCAAAATGTCAAGCATCGCCATGCTGCCCTATAGGTCTCCGTGGGTAAGCATCGCCGTGCTTACCCTATAGGTCTCCTCCCTGCTTCTCTATCATATGGAGATCATACAACCCTATGGACAACCAGCCATCCTATTACCTGTCAAGACAGATACAGCAAAACCCTGACTTACATATGCCTCAAGTTACATAAAATTCTACTTACACAATGATTTTTGCACTAAAAAAAAGCCAGCGCTGTCTGCTGCTGCAGACGTTTCCGTGGTCATGTGGCAGGCATGACTAAACACCGAAGTGCATGGAACGCTGTTACCTTCCCACCGAAGTGGTCCCTATTTATCCTGTAGGGGCGCACAATAAATCCAAGATGCAACTTGTGTTCCTAGTTGTTGCCAAAGGCAGCATGGATGGCTTTTTTTGCACACACACACCCCATCGCACACCCCTAGGAACATTAAAATAATAATTAGTATTATGCTGATGCTCTCCCTCTCTATAAAAAGTCCCTGAAAGAAGAAACTGTTTCAGCTGCTAATAAAAATCACGAAACCTTTCATTGGCCGAGATGTTGATTTTCACTTTCCTTTTCATGTACAGTGACATCAACTCTGATGTCTCCAAATAAAATACGCAAATATAGGTAAAGGTTTCCCTTGCTCGAAAAGCCAGCCGTATCCGACGCTAGGGTGCAGTGCTCATCTCTGCTTCAAAGCCGAAGAGCCAGCGCTGTCTGCTGCCGCAGACGTTTCCGTGGTCATGTGGCAGGCATGACTAGACACCGGAGCGCACGGAACGCTGTGACCTTTCCCACCGAAGTGGTCCCTATGTATCTACGTGCAATGTCTTGCTTTCGAACTGCGAGGTGGGCAGGAGCTGGGACAAAGACGGGAGCTCACTCCGTCCTGCAGTCCTCGGGTCTCGGACTGCTGACCTTCCGCCTCCCAGGCACTTGAGCCTAATAGGGAACTGAAAAATCACTCTTTTCCACCCTGAAATAAAATCTGAATTTCACTAGGGTGAGGGTCTCCCCATCTAGTGACCCCCACCCACCCACCTCCCCCCAAAAAAATCCTCTAGGGCTGTTTATGGGGAAATTATTGCCTCCCACCCCATATATCTTTTTTTTGCAAATACCCCCCAAAAAAGCAAAATGAATCCCCCCCCAAAAAAAGTGGGTCCTCCTTCAGCTGCCCCTCTCCCCCCCCTTTTCTCAAGCCCCTCCCTAAGGAATGGGAAGCCCCTGTTCTCCCACCCCATTTAATATGGATAATGGGAAGCGCCCTTGTTCCTCCCCCCCAACAGGGGGTGCGCCGGGCGGTGAGGGAGAGCCCCCTCTTTCCCCCACTTACCCACCACAAAGCAGAGGCCTCGAGGGACCCGCCCCCTCCGCCCCGATTGGCTGCCTTCGCTTGTCACTCCTCGCGAAAGCCCCGCCTCCGCGGCCACACTGTTATATTTTCCCCCCCTCCCGGATGGTTCTCTCTGCGCCCGCCTTCCCGCCCTCTCTCTTCTCATTGGCCGGTCTCATCCAACCTGAGCTATGAAGGCGGGGGAGGGCTTGCTCCTCCTCTCCTTTCTTCTCATTGCTTCAAACCCATCGCTGTCATTTAAGGCGGGCTGAGAAGTGGCTCGGAGCCTGGCGATTGGGAGGCTTGCGATCTCGTCTCGGATTGGTCCCTCCGTCTCTCCCCCTTCAACGCTGATTGGCGAACTCTGCAAACCAGAGGAACGGCGGAAGGAGCTTTGGGTTGCCATAGTTACTGAGGCTTTGAGGGTGGGAGTTTTGCATATGCAAATATATGCAGATCTAGTGCTCCAATTTTTTAAAAGAAATTAAATTATAAAAAAGCAGATATACTGCTATTATCATTGTTGATAATAATCTCATCATAAAAAAAATAATTTAAAATTTTAGGCTGAATTCAATTATTAATATTAGCTGGATTTATTGATTAGACCCTCCTCTGCATCAATGGAAATTAAATAAGTGTTAATTTACCAAATGTATATCTTACATTTAAACACACACTATATTTGGGCTCCGGTGTCTAGTCATGCCTGCCACATGACCACGGAAATGTCTGCAGAAGCAGACAGCGCTGGCTCTTCGGCTTAGAAACAGAGATGAGCACTGCACCCTAGAGTCGGATACAACTGGCTTTCGAGCAAGGGAAACCTTGACCTTTTACTAACTATGCTAACGATATTGGCATAGCTAACAAGATACAGAGTCTGCGTGGTGTAGTGATTGTAATCAAAAGCAATATGTAATCCTCCAGAATTTGTTGGACCATAATTTCCAAAAGCCGTGAGTTGAAGAATGCTCGAATTTGTTGTTCCAACAGCTATGAGTTGAGGAATTAAACTTCGAATCAAATCGAATGCTGGGGTTTGTAGTCCCAGTAGCATCTTTTAGCCCTTTTTTAAGCCCATCCCTAGAAAGATTATTCGATTATGTCTGATGAGTGTGCAGTCAAGTCAGAACCGATTATTTACCGAAGCCCTAAATGGGCTTCCAAGGCAAGTGGAGTTACTATCCCACACATTCAATTTCTCAATAAATTTCCATGGCCCAATGGGGATTCAAACTCAGATCTCACCCTGTCGACCCTCTGCTGAGCAGAATGTCAGGGAGGACCCAAGTTTTCACCACAGACTCTCTCTCTCCACTTAAGCCTCCCTAACAGAGTTGTTGTGAAGATTAAACCAGACGTCAAACTGGAGATAGATGCCGGGAGGAAAACTGAGATTTTGACGATGGTGTTGACCTTGCGGCTTTCAAAATATGGTCAACTGCTCCGACTACTGCTTTGGGAAACACCTTCTGTTCATCCAGATCAGCGGAGACCCAGATCGTCGTCGTCTTCTTTTTGTGCTATATCCGATTCCTAATATTGGTGATCCTCATGATGATCAGCCATGAAGACTGTCCTGAGAATATAATGCAGTGGCCTTTCATCTGCCTTCCGCAGGGCAGCGTGACACCCATAGTACCACGGATCCAGTTCCACAAGTCGCTTTCTGGTCCTGAGCCCCAGGCCAGGATGCAGGGCTGTAGCCAGGATTCTAGATTATTATTATTATTATTATTATTATTATTATTATTATTATTATTATTATTATTATTATTATTATTATTATTATTATTGAAGGGGGAAGGATTTTTCAGGAGGGGCAAAAACTTTTTCAGGAGGGGCAGCAATGCCACGCTCACATATATAAGATTGGCACCATGGGGGGGGGGGGCTGTTAGCTCAGGAGGGTTTGTGCCCCCCTTGCTACGACCCTGCCAGGATGGATGAAGCTGCTACCCTCCATCAAGATGGATTCAAGTGGGGTTTAATCCACTTGGGGACCAGCATCCTTTCCTATGGGCTAATAATCGACACCCAAGGCTGCTAGTCCTCAAGGTGGTCAGGTTAGTTAACCGCCGCCTGACGCTTGGCGTTGAGTCGCTGGCAGTAGGCTCTACTCTGTTACCATAGCAGGATAACCTGGCCAGACTTGTAGACCTGGATCTGTGCCCCGGTAATGTATTTTTGGGGCTATCACTGATAGCAAGAAGATACTTTCCCAGTGTTTCCCCCTGCAATGGGCATGAAAAGTTTGAGATGTGTGTTCTTGCTGAACTAACTGAGTTCCTCTTCTCTCTCTGTCTTTCTGCAGTGGTCCACTAGGCGTCATCCATGTGCTCCTGAATATAAACAACTGGCCAACCAATTGCTGCTTGTCATTTCAAATTTTTTTCCCCTACCAACTTCTTAACGTCTCTGTGTGTGAGTTTGGCAGCTTCCTGACCGGCTTCGAGCAAGGTTTTTCCCGGGGCACTCACCTTAAGGCATTCTCTGGGGACATCCCCGACCCCGTGGTCTACCCATGAGGAAGAAGGAACCTGCTCGGAGGTTGTCTAGAGACACCCCTCTGCGGAGATCTTCTCGCCTGCAGCAGGAGAATTTGGAGACCGAGGTGAGACTGGAAGACATGGACAAGGTAAGGTACAAAGTTCAGTAGCACAGAAGTGCATTAAGTCAGGGGTGTCAAACTACGGCCTGTGGGCCGGATCCAGCTCCCGATGCCAATTCATCCGGCCCATGCCACCCTTGTTGCTCCCAGAAGTGGGAGTAAAACACGCCTGGGCTTCTGGGAGCGATGAAGGTGGCGTGGGCTGGATGAATTGGCATCGGGAGCTGGATCCGGCCCACAGGCTGTAGTTTGGGCACCCCTGAACCATGTGACTGGCCCACGGCCCGAAATGTCTGGCACCCTTGGTTTAAACCCTTGGTGGAGGCATTCAAGAAAGAACTGGAAAGCAGTTTGATTTGATTTGGATTCCTGCTCTGAGCAGGGCGTTCGACTTGATGGTCTCACATGTCCCTATGTTAGCAGGAAGGAGGAACAACATGTCTTTTGCAGGTTAGGTAAAGGCAACGGTCACCCTTGCTCGAAAGCCGGCTGTATTTGACTCTAGGGCTCAGTGCTCATTTCTGTTTATAGCCAAAGAGCAAGAGCTGTCTGCATCTGCAGACATTTCCGTGGTCATGTGGCAGGCAGGACTAGACACCGGAGTGCATGGAACACTGTTTACCAAAGTAGTCCCTATTTATCAACTTGCAATTTCTTGCTTTCGAGCTGCTAGGTTGGCAGGAGCCGGGACAAAGACAGGAGCTCACTCCGCCTTGGAGTACTCAGTACTCAGGTCTTGAACTGCCAACCTGCTGCCTTCCATCAAGATGGATTCAAGTGGGATTTCCTCCACTTGGGGACCCTCACCCTTCCCTGTGGACTGCACCACCCACGGCCATTTGTCCTCAGGGTGGTCAGGTTAGTTAACCGCCACCTGACATACGGCATTGAGTCTCTGGCAGTCGGGTCTACTCTATCACCATAGCAGGATAACCTGGCCAGATGTTTCTTAGAATAGTGAATGGCTCAATTCCCCTTACCTAGGTCTCAACCTCTGCGCTATAAAGGTGCCCCCCTCCCCAATTTCTACAGACATATCAAAATAACCTGGCCAGACACACAGAGAGGAAATCGGGAAGTTTTTAGCTAGAGCCACCTTTCTTCTGACTTGCTCAAAGATAGATTTAAGTTTTCATTTAAGAGGCGGAAAGTTGGCCTGAGCCCTGCCAAAGGCAGAGCGGGCTTATTTCCTGCTTGTGTATCTTTGCAAGTGTGCAAACATCTGTGCAGTGTCACTTGCGAGCGGAAACTCCCTCGAGAGTTGGGCTAGGCCAGCTTCAGAAGGAGCCAAATAACGGTTGTTAACACTGTCATCAAGGCAACGTTTTCTAACCTTTTTGAAACCTCCTTTTGCTTGGACAGGGGTGGGGAACAGCAACCTTCCAGATGTTTTCAAGCTGGGGGCCAGGTCACGTTCTCTCAGTCAGCTTCGAGGGCCGGATGGCCATGTTGCTCTGCCTGCACGAACGGGGTGGCCATTTTCTCCCAACAGCTTCAAAGGGGTGGCCATTTTTGTCTCTCAAATGCCCTTGGAGGTGTTTGGGGCCACATGAAATGGTGCTGTGGGCTGGATCCGGCCCACATGCCTTAGGTTGGGAACTCCTGCTCTAATTACTACATGCATGTTGAATTTATTCGGCAAGTCTAAGTTGAATGCCCATTGTCCACCAACACACTTTCTGCAATGACAACAATGCACCATTTAAAAACAACAACAGTACAGCATTTTTGCCCTTTGTGAAATTTTCCAGGGACAATCTTGGCAAAACGTTATTTTTCTACAGCAGGTTGCGAGTGAGCCGCAAAGCCTGAGAGGAAGCCGCTCCGCCGATCTCCTTCAGCCGCGAGAAAGCATCAAAGCTCATAGGAAATGGGTTGAGCCCTCTGAAGTTGAGTCACGGGATCCGTCCCAGACTCCCGAACCGCGGTCAGAACCTGAGCCTCAAAAAGACAACCAACAAAGCATTTTGGAGACTGAGAACTCGCGGGTGAGTCTTGAACAGAGATGGGTGAACATTGCATTTGTTTGATTTGTAGAGCTTGTTTATTCCTTATAAAAAGCCATCGGTTCCAGTGACAGTTCCGACAGATGTTCCCCTTCCAAAGGTCCCTTGCCTTACAGCTGCAAATTGATAAAAAGGAAATATTTAGGTTTTTTGTTCAAAATAAATCATTACTATATTGTATCTCTCTCTCTCTGTCTGTCCATCTATCTTTCCATCCACCTGTCCATCCGTCCATCCGTCCATCCATCTATCTATCTATCTATCTATCTATCTATCTATCTATCTATCTATCTATCTATCTATCTATCTATCCATCCATCCATCCATCCATCCATCCATCCATCTATCTGTCTGTCCATCTGTCTAACTATCCATCCATCCGTCCATCCATCCATCCGTCTATCTATCTATCTATCTGTCTGTCTGTCTGTCTGTCTGTCTGTCCGTCCGTCCGTCCATCCATCCATCCATCCGTCCGTCTATCTATCTATCTATCTATCTATCTATCTATCTATCTATCTATCTATCTATCTGTCTGTCTGTCTGTCTGTCTGTCTGTCTGTCTGTCTGTCTGTCTGTCCGTCTGTCCATCCGTCCATCTGTCTATCTATCTATCCATCCCTGTCTATCTATCCATCCATCTATCTATCTGTCTGTCTGTCTGTCTATCTATCTGTCTGTCTGTCTGTCCATCAGTCCATCTGTCTATCTATCTATCCATCCCTGTCTATCTATCTATCTATCTATCTGTCTGTCTGTCTGTCTGTCTGTCTGTCTGTCTGCCTGCCTGCATGTCTGTCTGTCTGTCTGTCTGTCCATCTATGCATCCATCTATCTATCTATCTATCCATCCCTGTCTGTTTATCTATCTATCTATCTATCTATCTATCTGTCTGTCTGTCCGTCCGTCCGTCCGTCCATCTATCTATCTGTCTGTCTGTCTGTCTGTCTGTCTGTCCATCAGTCTATCTATTTATCTATCTGTCTGTCTGTCTGTCCATCTATGCATCCATCTATCTATCTATCCATCCCTGTCTATCTATCTATCTATCTATCTATCTATCTATCTATCTATCTATCTATCTATCTATCTATCTATCTGTCTGTCTGTCCATCTGTCCATCCGTCTATCTATCTATCCATCCCTGTCTATCTATCCATCTATCTATCTGTATCCATCTATCTATCTATCTATCTATCTATCTATCTATCTATCTATCTATCTATCTATCTATCTATCTATCTATCTATCTATCTATCTAATTTACAGTGGAACCTCGGTTAACGTACTCAGTGCATTCTCCAGGACATTTCTTACAGTGAAAATTACTTTAACCGAATTTCCCATGTATGTTAGGGGAGAAATGACACATTTCACTTTTTTATTCTAGTCTCCCTTTGTGCGGCTGAAGAGACTGTCTGTTCCCCCGGAAGATGAGCCTACCCCGCAACGAACAAGGGAAGAGGAGGTAACCAGGGCTGGGTGAAATGTTTGCACAATTTGGGGGCTTTTGTTGTTGAAGCGCAGCTGTAAGAGGAAACCCATGACTCTTTTTCAACATGTCACACCAGAATCCCTCCGTATTTGCCAACTTTATGACATTAAAAAAGGCCAGCCACTTGTGACCATATTGCGCATACAGTATATCTACAGTATGACCTTGACCTTTTTACCTAATTGTCTCAAGACAATCCCTCTTTCATTCTCTGTCTCTTTTCCCAGCTGCTGAAACCAAACGTTGAGTGGGAAGTGGTGAAGGACGAGCGGGCCCGGCTGCGGGTCCTGGAGACCCGGACGCCACGAAGCACCAAGGTGGGAGCCTTTGCAGAAGAGGTGACGGCCAACTTCCCAAGCCCCATGGCAGCAAACAGAGCCCCCTGGGACCAGGCCAGGCCAGGCCTCTCCAGTCGATTGGGCACGGAGTTCGCCATGAAGAAGCCTGACCTTTCCAAACTGCAGGCGAAAGCTCCATCAGCCAGAGAACCAGGCAGAAAGCGGACGGTGGTAGGTTGAGGGGAGGAAACCAAAGCCCTGTTCTCAAGTCCACACACACCCATATACTGTCCATTTTTACCTGGTACAAGAAGCGAAGGAAGGGAGAATGGATGAATGATTGATGTATGGAAGGAAAAGTTAAGGATCAATGTACAGGAGGGAGGGAGGGAGGGAGGAAGAATTAAGGATCAATCAAAGGAAGGAAGGAAACGTGAATGAACAATGGAAGGAAGGAAGGAAAGAAAGAAAGGAGGGAGGAAGGGAGGATAATTTAATGATAAATGGAAGGAAGGAAAGAAAGGGAGGGAAGGAAGGAAAAGTTAAGGATCAATGTATGGGAGGGAGGGAGGGAGGAAGAATTAAGGATCAATGGAAGGAAAGAAGGAAATGTGAATGATCAATGGAAGGAAGGAAGGAAAGGAGGGAGGAAAGGAAGGAAGGATAAGTTAATTATCAATGGAAGGAAGGAGAGAAAGGAGGGAGGGAAGGAGGGAAGGAAGGAAAAGTTAATGATCAATGTATGGAAGGGAGGAAAGAAGGAAGAATTAAGGATCGATGTAAGGAAGGGAAGGAAGGAAACATTGATCAATGGAAGGAAGGAAAGAAAGGAGGGAAGGAAGGAAGGAGGGAAAAGTTAATGATCAAAGGAAGGAAGGAAAGAAAGGAGGGAGGGAGGGAGAAAGGAAAAGTTAATGATCAATGGAAGGAAGGAAGGAAGAGTTAATGACCAATGCATGGAGGAAAAAAAGAAATAATTATAATAGACTATTCCAGAAATATAATAGACTGTATCGTGATATTATCGCCTGCTAGTCATATAGGATAGCTGTTAATTCAATGGTGTAGGACAGGGGTTCCCAACCTTTTCAAGGTCACACTCTCTTTGCCCCAACAGCTTCAAGTGGGTAGCTATTTTGTTTCTCAAATGCCCTTGAAGGGGTGAGGAGGCCACATGAAATGGCACAGGGGCCGGATCCAGCCCGTGGGCCTTAGGTTGGAACCCCTGGTGTAGGGATTAGAGTGGAATTTGGGAAGCCTTTCTTGGGGATGGGGGAGTGGGCAGAGGATCCTCGTACCCTGGATTCCTTTCTAAACATGTCTGGTGTTGCCGTGGTCAAGCAAGGCAGTGCAGTTAAGCGCACACACGTTCGTTCTGTCTGAAATCACATTACTGTTGACATGAATGCTTGCAAACAAAGGCCACATTGACATCCAAAAACAAAACAAAAACTAATTGGCAGAGGATTGGAGATGCAGAAAGGTTTTCCCAGTGACAATCAAACCCTTTCAGTGCTTATAGAAAGACCTCTTCTAATTACGTGCTCTCTATAATGTATAAATTGACCCACAACCTCTCTTTCTCCCTACCCTTGTTCACTTCACAGCATTTTCGGCTTCGGACCACTCTTTATTTCCTTCTCTTCCTGATTATTGCGGGTTCGGCTTCCTGGTTCGTTTGGAAACATGGATGCGCTGGGTCTTTCTTAGGGCTCGTAGGGTACGGGCAGTGGAGGTTAGGAAGTTTCCCAAGCCTGTGGAGTGGAACAGAGGAATGCAGTACAGAGTGCAGGTAAAAGTGACAAATGATTTATTTTTTATAGACAGCTTACAGCCTGGAAGAATAGGGATTAATGGGTTTTTTAAAGGGGTTTTAGTTAGTTTTTGTTGCTTTAAATTGTTGTTAGCCGCCCAGAGTCGTTGCGAGTGGGGTGGCAATAGAAATTTGAAGGAATAAATAAATAAATGAACCATGTTGTCTCTGTATATCTTGTAAGCTGCCCTGAGTTGTGCTGTCATCAAAAGGACAGAGCATACTGTAAGTCTTAAAATATTTGTGTGAGCTATTATAAAAGATTCAGAGCCATGGTTGTATGCCACTTATGATGATGTTAACAGCCTCCCATATGTTACCACTGGCACACAGGAAAAGCCTCCTCGAAGATTGTGGTATTTTTGAACCACAATCAAGCATAATACCCTGGTAACGGCGACATTGTTGTTGCTGGCTAATCTTTCTCACACTCGGTTGGGTGAAACAAACTGCAGAATGAACTCACCAGAAGGTGTCTTCGTTTTAACAGTTTCATGTCCTAGACACAGAAGAAGAAGTGACAAACATGGACACTTACAACAAAACATAAGCAAAAATTGGTCACCAAGGAAATGAGATGTCTGAGGAAGGCTGCTGGAGTGACTAGAAGGGATAAAATCAGGAATGAGGTTGCAAGGGAAATAGAACCCATCTTGTACTATACTGTTTGTTGGATACCCTAGATGTAAAGTGTCTTCAAATAGTTTTGATGTTATAATGATGGGATTATATTATTTTAATATTTGACCAATATTGTTTTTAATATTGTAAAGATTAGTAAAGACTAGTTCTCAAACAAATAAGAGAAAGTACTTTTTCACCCAGAGGATTACTGGTCTATGGAACTCCCTGCCAGAAGAAGTGGTGACAGCTGTCAGTCTTGACAGCTTTAAGAAAGGATTAGACAAGTTCATGGAGGACAAGAGTATCAATGGCTATAATTATGGATACTTAAGGACAACCTCCGGGTTGGAGAGATAGGCAGGATATCTCTCAATATCATTTCCAGGGAATCCTAAGCAGGCATCTGCTTGGGAATACCCTGAAGGAAATGGTGAGCCACTGTGTGAGACAGAATGCTGGACTGGATGGGCTGTGGCCTGTTCCAGCAAGGATGTTCTTATGTTCTTATGTTCTAAAGATCTGTTGATTGAGCAATAAACATTAACAAAACATTTATGGAGAAATATGTCACAGGTTGTTTACTTTGGGCACGGACGTCCTTGCCAAAGTGGAACCTCCAAATATGGCATACTGTACCCCAATTATTATTATTTTTGGAGGGTGGGGGGATCCTTCTCTGGCCTTAAATGGTGTTTTCTCTTCTTCCATTCTCCCTTGGACTCCAGACTGGTGCTGGTAGAGAGCATCCCAGCCAGCCTGAATTACCCATCACAGAATCCAAGCATCTACCAGGCCTGGATGGACATTCTGGCCGAAGCCAACAGCAGTGTGGAGATAGCTGCTTTCTACTTTACCCTTCGAGACTCTGATATCCATGTGCAGGATCCATCCTCGCAGCAGGTGAGACATGTTCATTCAGGATGTCGTTGTGTGTGTCTGGAGATGGGAAGGGGGCTTCCTCACCTGAATCCTCAGTTATTATTTTAATAGATATAGATCAGGGTTCTCAACCTACGGCCCACGGGCCAGACCCAGCCGGCAGCACCATTTCATGTGGTCTGCTGCCAACGCCACTGGAAGCGGATGCATTTACGACAGCCGTAAATACGCCCGCGGCTGATGTAAACATGCCGTAAATGTGCCTGCGGTTGTTGTCATCGATGATGATGATGATGATATAGAAATACAATCCAGTTCTTAGAGAAGACTTTGGCCAGAATAAAGTGTGTGTACTGCTTCGTCTGTGCAATCTCTTCCTATTGTTTCATCTCAACAGCCGATTTCAGTAAAAGCTTAGGTTCGCTGTCTTTTTAATGCAGGGGAAAGACGTGTTCGAGGCCCTGCGGGGTCTGCCTTCTCGTGGGGTGAAGCTCAGCATCGCCGTGAACAGCCCCCAGTTGTCGGAGAGTGACACGGATGAGTTGACCCTTCACGGTATTTATATCATCTCCAACTCTCAAACACCCTGGAACTCCCCACCCCCAAATTCGGATCTGTTCCTTGCCGAACCCTTTTAGCATGAGAAGTGGCGTCATCCACTCAAGCTGAGTGAACATCAAGGAGGCTTGTGCCACTTCTGAAACTAGCAAGTGTTCTTCAGCAGTTTTTGTAGACACGGCCCAGCGGGTTCAAGGTCTGACCTCATGCGCTAAATCTTTCTGGTCTTTTCATTGTGCTCCATAGCAATAATGTCCTTTCTGCTCAGGTTACCCTGTTATGGCGTGGGGGCTACAGTGGCTCAATAGTTAAGAAGCTCACCTTGTTTGCTGAAAGGCTGGCAGTTGGCAGTTTGAGACCTAGATACTGCATGACAGAGTGCGTTCCCGTCTCTGTCCCAGCTCCTGCCAACCTAGCAGTTCGAAAGCAAGAAATTGTCCCTTAAGCGGAGTTTCTCCAGCAAAAATCCTTTCAACGCAGAATAATTTCTGACATGAGATTATTATTATTATTGTCCTGCTAATAGATGGCATGGCGGGGGGAGGGGGCAATATTGTTATGTTTTAAAGGGTTTTTAAAATTGTTTTACCTGTATATTAGTTTTAACTTGTGTACACCGCACAGAGTCCTTTAGATAGGGCAGTACAGTATATAAATCTATTAAATTAAATTAAAATGGTAATAGAGTAAACCCTACTGCCAGTGATTCAATGCTGTGTGTCAAGCGGTGATTAACTAACCTGACAATCTTGAGGACTAGTGGCTTTGGGTGGTAAAGTCTACAGGGAAGGGTAATGGTCCCCAGTCAATTAAACTCCACTTGAATCCCTCTTGATGGAGGGCAACAGCTTCATCCATCCTGGACTGGGGATGATGATGAGGACTATGCATGCCCAAAGGGCTCAGGACCAGAAAAGGACTCGTGGAACTGGATCAGTGGTACTGTGACTGTCATACTGCAATGCGGAAGGCAGATGAAAGGCCACTGCATTATATTCTCAGGGCAGTCTTCATGGCTGATCACCATGAGGATTGCCAATATTCAGATTTGGATAGGGCAGAAGATGAAGAAGACAAGGTCACCCTTGCTTGAAAGCCAGTCGTTTCCAACTCTAGGGTTCAGTGCTGAACTCTGTTTCATAGCCAAAGAGCCAGTGCTGTCTGCTTGCTCTGCAATAATGTAAAACACAACCCATAACTAGCTTTTGGGAATGTGCATGGGTTCTTTTCCATGGGCAGAATGCTTAGCACATATACCAGAGTCCAGCAAGTGGTTAATTCATCTTTTGTGGCTTTCCCCACAGGGGCAGAAGTGAGCTATGTGGACATGCAGCGCCTGACAGGAGGGATCGTGCATACCAAGTTATGGGTGGTGGATCGCAAGCACATCTACGTTGGCAGTGCCAACATGGACTGGCGCTCGCTCACTCAGGTAATTGTGGGTCATCAAAGGGATTGAGTTCCATGCCAATGGGCGCAACTATTTTGTTCAGCCGCACAGTTGAGTTCGATCCTTTGTGACCCCGTGGACCACCGCATGCCAGGTTCCTCTGTCATCTTCTGTAGCCCACTCAGATCTATGCCCATCGCTTCAACGATTCGATCTAGCCATTTCCCAGGGCGGCTCACCTTGTTATTTTTCTATTCCAGGTGAAGGAACTGGGCGCTGTGATTTATAATTGCAGCTGCCTGGCGAGGGATCTCCATCGGATCTTTGCCATATACCGCATCTTGGACGGAGAAAAGGCTTCCATCCCTGCAGCGTGGCCGGAGGATCTGGCGGCCGAATCCAGCCTGAGCCGTCCGCTGAAGCTGCAGCTCAATGGCACGGGGGCAGCATTGTATCTTTCCGTGAGCACTGCCGTCCCATGATTTTCTGGGGTCGTAGAAAGGGGACTGTGGTGGCTTAGTGGTAAAGAGGCTGTGCTTGAGGGACCGGAAGGTTGGCAGGCCAGCAGTTCGAGACTGGAGTGCTGCATGGCAGAGTGAAGCTCCCATCACCCATCCCGGCTCCTGCCAGCCTAGCAGTTCAAAAGCAAAAAAAAAATTTGCAAGTAAATAAACAGGTACCGCTTCTGCAGGAAAGGGTAACAACGTTCTGTGTTGCAAGTAGATAAAGAGGTACCACTTCAGTGGGAAAGTAAACAGTGTTCCGTGCACTTTGGTTTCTAATCATGCCTGCCACATGTCCACGGAAACATCTGCAGACGCAGACAGCACTGGCTCTTTGGTTATATGCAGAGATGAGCACTGAACCCTAGAGTCAGATGCGACTGGCTTTCGAGCAAGGGCAACCTTTACTAAAGACAAAAGAGAATTTAAAAGGGCTAAATGAGATCCACCCAATATTGGGCCACATCAACAGCATTTCGTCTTGCCAGCATAAGGTCCTCCTCAGGCGCACATTGAAGGGCATTGTGCGCGTTGTGTCATATGGGAGATAGTTTGTACTTTGCATTCACACAGGCTGTCATCATCAACAGGGAAACTTGACATGACATGCTACAACATGCTATGAGTCTCTTAGCCCAGGGGTTCCCAACCTTTTGAGGGCTGGACGGCCATTTTGCCCTGCCTGCACGATAGAGGGTGGCTGTTTTGTCCCAACAGCTTCAAAGGGTGACCATTTGGTTTCTCAAATGCCCTTGGAGGGCAGGGGGGGCACATGAAATGGCATCGGGCCCCAGATCCGGCCCACGGGCCTTAGGTTGGGATGGAACGCTTGTGACTTAGCGGGATCCTCTGGCCAATGTTGAGGGTGCGCTTACTATGCATTTGGTCTGTTGTCCTCTGGTTGTAGAGTTCCCCGCAAGCCCTGTGTTCGAAAGGACGCACCTCTGACCTCACTGCTATTGTGAGTACAATTGAGGACGCCGAAGATTTTGTCTACGTTGCCGTCATGGACTATGAGCCCCAGTGCTCCTTCTGCAAGCACAAGAGGTATTGCTCTATCCTTGTGAAATATAACAATGTTTAAACATAACACGACGAAGAACAGTTACAGGTAAGCAACCTGCCTTTATAGAACCCTGGTAGTGCAGGGGTTAAAAATTGCTGTCCTGTAGCCCAAAGGTGGTGAGTTTGATCCTGACCTGGGATCAATGTTGACTCAAAGCCTTCCATCCTTCTAAGGTTGGTCAAATGAGTATCAAGTATGTTGAGGGGCAAAATGCTAATTTACTTGTGAACCGTAGTAAGCGCAATGGGGCGGGTATAGAAATGCCATTGCTTTTGCCCTTACAGGTTCTGGCCCGTGATCGACGACGCTTTGCGGGCAGCGGCTTGTGACCGGAGGGTGAACGTGCGCCTCCTCCTGAGCTGCTGGCAACATTCGAAGCCTTCCATGTTCGTCTTCCTGGAGTCGCTCCGCGTCCTTAGCCACGAGCCGCTGGGTTGCCCCATCGAGGTGGTGAGTTCAAGAATGGAGAATCAACACACATTGCTCAGCACAGAGTTCGCCCCGCCCCTCTGCCCAGCAGCCCAATGGGAGCGCTTCCTCCCTCCCTCCAGCACAGAGTTTGCCCCACCCCTCTGCCCAGCAACCCAATGGGAGTGCTTCCTCCCTCCCCCAGCACAGAGTTCGCCCCGCCCCTCTGCCCAGCAGCCCAATGGGAGCGCTGCCTCCCTCCTCCAGCACTGAGTTTTCTCCGCCCCTCTGTCCAGCAGCCCAATGGGAGCACTTCCTCCCTCCCCCCAGCACAGAGTTAGCACCCGCCCCTATGCGGCACGTGTTGAATCTGGGCACTTGGTCTCTACAAGGTTTGCCATCCCTGGCCTTGGGAAAGGATTAAGTGCCAAGTGGTTGGACCCGTCTCAATGGAGGGCGGGGGCTCCAATCTCATGAGGTGGGGAAGCCTCGTGAATCCGGGTTTTAATCCGAATTTTTAACCAACAGCCGAACTGGTGTTGGCGACATGGATCAGCACCTACTGTAGGATAGCTCCTTCAAGGTAAAGGTCAGGGTCTCCCTTGCTCGAAAGCCAGTCGTATCCGACTCTAGGGTGCGGTGCTCATGTCCATTCATAGCTAAAGATCCAGTGCTGTCTGCATCTGCAGACATTTCCATGGTGATACGGCAGGCACGGAACACTGTTCCCTTTCCCACCGAAGGGGTCCCTATTTATCTACTTGCAATTTTCGTGCTTTCGAACGGCTAGGTTGGCAGGAGCCGGGGCAGATGACGGGAGCTCATTCCGTCCTGCAGCACTCGGGTCTCGAACTGCTGACCTGCTGACCTGTTGACCCTCCGGTTGTCAAGGTCAAAGGCTGCACTAAACATGCAGAACAGATGCACTACCTGCATCGAATTGGGAGTCGGGTTCAAGTCAGGACCTCACGTTCCCCGCTGGGACTGAATCAAAAGGTAACATTTCCTGGGTCCGTTTCCTTTCCAGAAGCTGTTTGTCGTCCCTTCAGAAGGGGAAGAGCCACCGATCCCTTACGCCCACGTCAACCACAACAAGTACATGGTGACCGACCGGCTGGCATACATTGGTATGTAGGCCCTGAAGGTTTGGTGGAGCATCCCCTAAAGGCTTCTGGGAATTGTAGTCCAAAGGAATATCCACACACACACCCCTAAGCTTCAGGTTTATTCCCACCCGCTCTACATCCACTTTACTCATTTGCAACCAGGGCTTACCTTGCAAGGTTGTTCGACTTTAAGATAAAGAGTACAGTTCTAGAGTCTAGCAACCTCCTCATACTGAGGGGCGATGCAGCTACCCCATTCCCAAAATTCATGGTCAAAGCCACTCTTGCTCAAAAGCCAGTCATGCCCTCTAGTGATTGATGCTCATCTTTCTGGCTTTCAAACTGCTAGGTTGGCAGGGAATTGGGACAGATGTGAACTCACTCTGTCACGCAGCACTCGGGTCACGAACAGCTGTCCTGCCAACTTTCCAGGTGTCAAGTTGTCAAGCTCAGGGTCTTAACCACTAAGCCACTTGAATTGATCTTGATTGGGGGTCGGGGGGCAGCAGCTTCATCATCCATCCTGATAATGATGAGGACTTTGTGTGCTAAAAGGGCTCAGGACCAGAAAGTGACTGGATCAGTGGTACTATGGGTGTCATGCCGCGATGTGGAAGGCAGATGGAAGGCCACTGCATTATATTCTCAGGGCAGTCTTCATGGCTGATCGCGAGGAGGATCGCCTAGATCGGTGATGGTGAACCTTGGCACTCCAGGTGTTCTTAAACTTAAATTCCCAGAAGTCCTGATCAGCATCAGGGATGACTTGAGTTTCTGGTAATTGAAGTCCAAGAAGATCTGGAAGGAGTTGCCAAGGTTCGGCATCATGGGCCTAGATTCAGAATCAGATACGGAATGAGGAGGAGGAGAAGAAGGGAAGGACTCGACTGTGATCAAATGCAATCCTTTCCTTGACCTCTGATTTTATATTGTGTGATGCTCATTAGAACATAAAGGAAACATTTATGGCTATTAGCTGTTGATGTAGACCTCAAGGACACAAACTCTCAATGCATTGATTTCCCCCAAAGCTTCTGCTTAACCAACCGTGTGTTTTCTCCCTTTCTAGGGACCTCCAACTGGTCTGAAGACTATTTTGTCAACACCACTGGCGTCGGGTTGGTTGTCAACCAGAGCGAAGCTGCCACAGACCCCCCCGGGTCCACATTACGCCAGCAGCTGAAGGACGTCTTCCTACGGGACTGGAACTCGGCACATGCTCTGCCGCTCAGTAGTCACCGGAATTGTGTTAAAGCATGAAGAGTATGGTTTTGACGATCCTTGAACTTGGAAGCAGATTTGTAAACCCTTGGCAGCTTACACCAGTGGCGGTGAACCTATGGCACGTGTGCCAGAGGGGACACTCAAAAGTCCTCTCTGTGGGCACGTGTGCTGTCACCCTAGCACAGAGTTCGCCCCACCCCTCTGCCCATAAGCCCAATGGGAGTGCTTCCTCCCTCCCCCCAGCACAGAGTTCGCCCCACCCCTCTGCACAGCAGCCCAATGGGAGCGCCACCTCCCTCCCTCCCAGCACAGAGTTCATTCCGCCCCGCTGCCCAGCATTCAAATGGGAGCACTTCCTCCCTCCCCCCAGCACAGAGTTCACCCCACCCCTCTGTGGCATGGACGGCAGCCTGTTGAGTTTGGGCACTCAGTCTTTAAAAGGTTTGCCATCACTGGCTTAGGCGTTCTCGCAGACATATGTGCATTAAACGCATTTGTGTGGATTCTCAGAGACTTGGGCTTCTGGGAACTGACATCAAAGAACACCTGGAGCGCCCAAGGTTCGCCTTCACAGCTCTATGTGGAATTACAGATTCCATTGTTGACTGTGAGTTTACAGAAACCATAGAATAAAGAAGTTGGAAACGGACTGTAAGGCCATTGAGTCCAAACCCATGCTCAGTGCAGAAATCCAAATCAAATTATGAGAGGTGTAGATCCATTTAAAGGGCATTTGGTTGGTGAAACTGTCCGTGTCAGTATCTATCGTTTGCTGTATGCTTTGAGCATGATTTGTTGCCATGAGTGCCGTTTGGGAAAGGGAGGGAAACCACTGATTAAGTAGCCATATCTGATCTACTGGGTGAAATTCAATATAAGGGTAATGAAATTGGAACAATATCGTATCAAAAACCAATCCGCACTCAGCAGTGTAGTTTGGATGTACAGTATATGGTTCGTAACATTCCTAAATACAGATGAGGTGTTATGAAGGATTAAATATTTAGCCCACCATGTTCTAAATCAGAGGCGCCCAAACTATGGCCCGCAGGCCAGATCCAACCCCCAATGGCAATTCATCTGACGCACGCCGCCCTTGTTGCTCCCGGAAGCGGAGGTAAATCATACAGGCACATTTTAGTTCTGTTTCCAGAAGCGACGAGGGTGGCGTGGGCTGGATGAATTGGTGTCGGGGGCCGGATGTGGCCTGTGGGCCATAGTTTGGGCACCCTTGGTTTAAGCAGAGAAAGCAGCAGCTTAAAATCTATCTCATCCTGCTGCCAAACAGATTGCAAAGAGTATTTTACGTCCACGTCCAGTGTGAGGAACCATGTGAGTGGCCCGCTCAACCACGTGACCGGCCCACTGAACCACAGGACCAGTTTGGGAACTTCTGTTCTAAATCATTTATAAATGCATGGGATAGGCTGGAAATCACTGAGGGGCAATCTCGGGCAGTCAAATTAAAAAAATAAACAGCCAGTAATTCAAATTATCTCTATTACTCAGGGAATACAGTTGAGTGTGGGAGTCATGTGCCTTAAATGCTTCATGCCACGGGACACACCAATAGGTGTAGCAAGACAAGGGGGGGAGTGTGGGTGTGCTTTCTTTTGCAAAGTTTATTTTTGATATTGCAGTGATTTTTAATAAACTAGTATCAGATCTTGGTGTCGATGTATATTTATTTTTCCAACTTTTGAATGTTCTCACTTTAGCCGTTTTCCTCATCCATTTTGTGTTGCTCATTCAGGCCGTCCTCTCGGCGCATTTCACTGAAGTTCAAAGAATTTGCAGATCCCGTCGCCAACATCAGTCCTGTGTTTCTAACGCTCTGCCAGAGAGACAACGTGTCCTTACTGAGACACCCTAGTAAAGGAAAGGTAAAGGTTTCCCTTACTCGAAAGCCAGTCGTATCCAACTCTAGGGTTCGGTGCTCATCTGCTTATAGCCAAAGAGCCAGCGCTGTCTGCGTCTGTAGACGTTTCTGTGGCCATGTGGCAGGCATGACTAGACACCGGAGCGCATGGAACGCTGTTACCTTCCCACCGACGTGGTCCCTATAGATCTACTTGCAATTTCTTGCTTTCGAACTGCTAGGTTGGCATTTTACCTTTACCTGTTCTGTGAGACACCCATTCAAGGGGGCGGCATATAAATGTGTTAAATTAAATTAAATTAAATTAATCAGTACACAAATAGAAATTATGATAGGTTTCCCTTGCTCGAAAGCCAGTCGTATGCGACTCTAGGATTCAGTGCTCATCTTTGTTTCAAAGCTGAAGAGCCAGCGCTGTCTGCTTCTGCAGACGTTTCCGTGGTCATGTGGCAGGCATGACTAGACACCGGAGCGCATGGAACGCTGTGACCTTTCCCACCGACGTGGTCCCTATAGATCTACTTGCAATTTCTTGCTTTCGAACTGCTAGCTTGGCACTTTTATTATCTGGCGACCCTGTGAGAGATCTCCAAAATGATCTTCAACAGCCCCGAAGAAAAAGAAAATGCTTTTATTTTATTTTTCAAATTTGTATTATAACCGGGAAAATAGAAGGACAAGTTTGGAGATTTTATTCAAAAAAAAAAAATCCCTTCCACCGCGGCCATGACACAACAGGGCATGGACTGAGTGCTCACTGCGCATGCGTCGGCTTAGTCCCTGAAATCCAAGCGCTGCGCGTCGCAGCCAATCAGGAAACCGGGTTGCAAGTTCCAGAACGTCGAGTGTCCGAGCGTTCCTTCCGGGCTGGAAGTGAGGGCTGGGAGCGATGTTCTACCACGTGAGTCGTGTATTGTGTGAACGTGGCTTGCCTAGACGCGTGTCGGAAGCGGTGGCGCTTTATTTCTTCCTGTCTCTGGTGGCCCCTTTCCCTGCTAAAACGGGGCTAAGGAATAAGGAGGGGGGGGGGGAAAAGGATGGTCACCACCATCCAGGCACCCCATTATTAGGATTAGAATGGGCGGGGGTGGGTGGTTGAGGGTTTCCCTTGCTCGAAAGCCTGTCGTATCCGACTCTAGGGTTCAGTGCTCATCTCTCTTTCAAAGCCGCTGTCTGCTTCTGCAGACGTTTCCGTTGTCATGTGGCAGGCATGACTAGAGCACACAAAACGCTGTTACCAAAGGGGTCCCTATGTATCTACTTGCAATGTCTTGCTTTCGTACTACTAGGTTGTGGCAGGAGCCGGGACAAAGACGGGAGCTCATTCCGTCCTGCACTCCTCGGGAATCGAACTGCTGACCTTCCGCCTCCCAGTCAGCGTCTTATATAGCCAATAATGGGGGTAGGATGAGAAAGGTTTTTAATCCCGCGCTGCGTATTTGGCGGGATTCCCTGATGCAAGACCAGGCTGTAAAAATGCTCCTGACATTTAGGATTGCTTGAAAATAGTGGGACTGCAGTGGCTCAAGTGGCTAAGATCCTGACTGGGAGGCGGAAGGTCAGCAGTTCGATTCCCGAGCACTGCAGGACGGAATGAGTTCCCGTCTTTGTCCCAGCTCCTGCCAACCTAGCAGTTCGAAAGCAAGACATTGCAAGTAGATAAATAGGGACCACTTGGGTGGGAAGGTAACAGCGTTCCAATAGGAACCACAGGCTCTAACTTTGCAGGAGTCGAATAAGGATCTCTTTATAAATTATGGCACAACTGGGTGCATTTTGGTGTGGGCAGAACTTAGTGCATCCAACCTGATTACACACACACACACACACACACACACACACACACACACACACACACACACACACACACACACACACACACACACACACACACACACACACACACACACACACACACACACACACACACACACACACACACACACACAGAGCTCCTGCCAGCCTAGCAGTTCGAAAGCAAGAAATTAAAAGTAGATAAACATGGACCAATTCAGTGGGAAGGTAAACAGCGTTTCATGCATCTCTGGTATTTAGTCATGCCTGCCACATGGCCACGGAAACGTTTGCAGACGCAGATAGTAAATAAGCGCATTTGGCAAATAAGCGCATTTTAATTTGGCCCTGAGCACATTAGAAATCAAGCATAACCTAAGATTTTGCTCCCCAGTTCTGCTACTGTACTGAGTTTCTCTTCTGTCGCCGCCTCTTCTTGCTTCCAGATTTCCTTGGAGCATGAAATCTTGCTGCATCCTCGCTACTTTGGACCGAACCTGCTCAATACGGTGAAGCAAAAGCTGTTCACCGAAGTGGAAGGGACGTGTACTGGCAAGTAAGGGAAGCATGAACGCCCCTTGCTCTCTATGGCACTTAGTGGTGTCAATCTGTAACAGACTGGATGAAGATCAATAAAGTTGACTTCAGTCCAGAGAAGGTGGTGATGAAGATCTCTTGTTCTCACGGAGGGCGAATGGGTGGGTGGGTGGGTTATAGTCCCTGTGATGGAAAACTCCTTTCTCTGAGTTAGATCAATGGGATTTGGCCGTGCAGCTGGCCCAAGGCTACATAGGTTGACTCTTCTCCTGAGAGGAACAGCGGGGGGGGGGGGGGGGATTGAACTCACAACCTCAGGCTCTGCAGCCACCTGTCTAAACCACCTCCCTTTTATTGCTGCCTCTGCGGCGGTAGAAATTATGATATCTTCAGATTTTGCTTTATCCCAGGGGTTTCCAACCTTTTCAATCCGGGGGCCGGGTCACGCTCTTTCAATCTGCTTCGAGGGCTGGATGGCCATTTTGCCCTGCCTGCACAAACGGGGTGGCATTTTGTCCCAACAGCTTCAAAGGAGCAGCCATTTGGCACATGAAAGGGTGCCATGGGCCGTATCCGTCCCGCAGGCCTTAGCTTGGGAACCCCTGCCTTTATCCCATTCGAGGGGGAATACCAGTGATGGTGAACCTTGGCACTCCAGATGTTCTTGGACTTCAGTAAGCCCATGCGTGTGGATTCACAGAAACTTGGGCTTCTGGGAATTGAAGCTCAAGAACACCTGGAGTGCCACAGTAAACCCATTTGTGTGGATCCACAGAGATTTGGGCTTCTAGGAATTGAAGTCCAAGAACCATACTTGTCAACCTTCCTGGATTGGCTGGGATTTCCCGATTTTCGTCGCCGATATGCGCCATTTCCCGCCAGAATTGGCAGCGGAATTGGCAGCGGGAGGAAAGAGGTACTGCACATCCCTTCTGCGCAAGTTGTGTTCTACACATGCGTAGAACCCTTTTACGCTTGCGTAGAACCCTTTTACGCTTGCGTAGAACCCTTCTACGCTTGCATAGAAGGCTGCGCAAGCGTAAAAGGGTTCTACGCAAGCGTAAAAGCCTTCTACGCATGCGTAGAATGCGACTTGCGCAGAACCGTTGTGCACAGGTCCCGGATTGTCCAGAGCCGCGGTTGACAGGTATGCCAAGGACACCTGGAGTGCCACAGTAAACCCATTCGCGTGGATCCACAGAGACTTGGGCTTCTAGTCCAAGAACAGCTGGAGTGCCAAGGTTCGCCATCACAGGGCTATACTGTCTGAGACTAGTGGAGACAGATCATCTCATTCATAAATTTGAGAAGGGTTGAGTTTAAGCGTCTTTTCCCCCCTATAACGTTGACGTCAATCAACCTTTGACATTCTGATTTCCAGGTATGGCTTTGTCATCGCTGTGACCACCATTGACAACATAGGCGCGGGCGTGATCCAGCCCGGACGTGGTTTTGTCCTTTACCCCATCAAATACAAGGCCATCGTCTTCCGGCCATTCAAAGGCGAGGTGGTTGATGCTGTGGTCACCCAAGTGAACAAGGTAAGAAAACTGGCTGGGATTTTTGTACTCCTGGCCCTCTTATTGCCCTGCCAATGGTGTAAATGGTGGCACAGTGGGTTAAACTACTGTGCTGCAGCCAGAACATTGTGAGTTCGATCCTCTCCAGGGCTCAAGGTTGACTCAGCCTTCCAAGGTCGGTAGAAATGAGTCTTCGGCATGTTGAGGACAAAATGCTAATTCACTTGTCACCTGCCCAAAGAGTGCGCTAAGTGCTATGGGGAAGGATAAGGTAAAGGGTTCCCCTTGCTCGAAAGCCAGTCGTATCCGACTCTAGGGTTCAGTGCTCCTCTCTGCTTCAAAGCCGAAGAGGACAGAAGTGTGATTTTTATTTTTATTTTATTTATTGCATTTATATCCCGCCCTTCCGGGATATTTCCCCACTCTGGGTGGTGTACAACATCCTTTTAAAAAGGGAGAAAAAACCTTTCCGCTAAAAATTAAAACAAATTGAATAAATCATAAATATTGCGATGAGGAAATTCAGGCGCATGTGGCTTATCATGTGGCGGATCAAACTTTGGACTGCCAAAACGAAGCCGCTTTCTGGCCAAAATTAAATCGCCATCGGCCCATGTTTCTGGTCATAAATGAGCCGGATTCGGCATCTCTCCACATGTTTATAAAGATGGCGAAAATAAAATCTTAAATGGAATGACAAAACCAATAATCAGAAAGTACTTGTGACTTATATCAGTAATTGGCTGAGTCATTGGAAGTAACTATGAGTGCTTAATTACTTAAAGAGTTAGATTTTATTGCCAGGATAATAGCCAATATCCAGATACTGAAGAAGATTTTATGACGCAGGATTACATCTTTTGTGTCCCGATCAAACTTTGGACTGCCCAAATGAAGCCAATTTCTTGGTTTCATTGTTAGCCAAACTTAAGTCCTCAGCAGCGCATGTTTCTCGCAGGACTCAAACGAGCTTATTGCTTATATCCGTGATGGCGAACCTTGGCACGTCAGATATTTTTGGACTTCAATTCCCAGGAGCCCGAGCCCCCGTGAATCCACACGAATGGGTTTGCTGCAATTCATCCGGCCCACTCCGCTCCTGGAAGCGGAAGTAAAACACGCCCAGACGGAGGAAGGGTTAACCTGGAAGAGCCTTAACCGTACGGGCACGTTTTACTTCCGCTTCCAGGAGCGGCGCGAGCCAGATGAATCGCAGCAAACCCATCCGTGTGGATTCATGGGGGCTTGGGCTTCTGGGAATTGAAGTCCAAGAACATCTGGAGTGCCAAGGTTCGCCATCACGGGCTTATTTTAATGAACAATGCAGAAATAGCCTCATATACTTTGGCAAGGACATTTGATTTTATTACTAATTTCTATGTATTACTTAATTACCAATTTCCTACAATGTGACTGAGTGACTTAATACTTCTGTGTAGTTATGCCATGCTAATCTCTATCTATAAGAAGGCGGTTGAGTGGTGAGTGTTTGGCATTGGCGCTCACACCCGGCCCAACCATCCTGTACCGAGCCGCCCACACTTACCTTAAAACCGAACTCACAATGCCGCAAGGGTCCCGAAACAGAGAGTGGGGCAAACGCCCCACAAACACGAACAAAAAAACTACACGTCCCAGCGTCCTCTGTGCCGCGCCACCCCTCAGTCAATCAGGCTGAAGGATGCGAGCATGGAGGAGGCCGGGAAAGCCAGTGCGTGCATTTTAAAAAAAGCCTGCCAATGCGCAAACCACTTCCCTTCGGGAGACACTTTGTATTGTGTGTGTATTGTGTTGTATGTGTATTGTGTTGCGTGTGTGGTTGTGAGTGGGGGGGGTTTGTGTTGTGTGCGTTTGTGTGTGTTGTGTGTGTGGTCGTGTTGTGTGTGTGTGTGTACCCCCCAAAACCACCCCAGACCCCAACCACCAACACACACAAAAAACTTGCCCGACAAGGCCGGGCAAAAAATGCTAGTGTAATTATATGCGACTGAGTAACTTAACACATTTATAGCGCAATAGATATGAGTAAATATGACACTTGCAGAACATCACAATACAAAAAAAAATATCAAAATTCAAAATACCATCGCAGAACAAGTGCTTAGAGGTAAATATGCAAAGATTATTGTTAGATTAACAGCTCCTTGTTGATGGTAAGAGTGAGGTTGGGTTTAGCAGTTGTCCTTCCAGGGTGTATTTAACTGAGAATTATTCCCCTTAGATGTTATATTTTCTCTTATTTATTTATTTATTTATTTATTTATTTATTTATTCATTCATTCATTCATTCATTCATTTATTTATTTATTTATTTATTCATTCATTCATTCATTCATTCATTCATTCATTCATTCATGCTTATATACCGCCCACTGCAGGAAAGACAATCTTATTAGCGGTCACTCTTATTTGCCTCTCTTGCTGTCTCCCAGGTTGGACTCTTCACTGAAATTGGACCGATGTCTTGTTTTATTTCCCGGCATGTAAGTATAAGAACCAGTGGTGTTCATGTGGGTAGCAGTCTGGAAAATCTTTCATGGAGTGGATCAGAGACCAGGTGGATAAAAATCAATGCTTAAACAAAGCTCATTAAAAAAAAAGAATTAAATCAGATTTTTAAAATTTTAAATTAAATTTATAAAAATAAAATGCTTTCCAGGAATTTTTTTTTATCTAACAATAGTTTTTCTACTTAAGATACAGTTAGACTCCAAAGATAATTCATTTTATTTATTTGTTTGTTTTCAAGTGGCTAAGACGCTGACTGGGAGGCACAAGGTCAGCAGTTCGATTCCCGAATACTGCAGGACGGAATGAGCTCCCGCCTTTGTCCCAACCTAGCAGTTCGAAAGCAAGACATTGCAAGTAGATAAATAGGGACCACTTCGGTGGGAAGGTCACAGCGTTCCGTGCACTCCAGTGTCCAGTCATGCCTGCCACATGACCACGGAAATATCTGCAGAAGCAGACAATGCTGGCTCTTCGGCTTTGAAACAGAGATGAGCACTGAACCCTAGAGTCGGATACGACTGGCTTTCGGGCAAGGGTGACCTTTACCTTTACCTTATTCTTCAAATTTCTATTGCTGCCCAACTCGGCAACGACTCTGGGCGGCTAACAACAATTAAAAGCAACATCAAACTAATTAAAAGCCATTAAAAACCCCATTAGAAATTCCAAACAATTCTTAATTAAGAGAGAAATCTTAATTATATAATTCATAACGAAATGATTAGTTTTGAATTCTACAGCACGGGGATATATACTCATGCAATGTTTAAATGTTTTGATAAGTGAGTTAGGTATCTGGTTGTGGAGCCAAAGGTTCGACTCCTCAGCTCTGCCTCCCTGGGGAAGAGCTAGCTTATGTAGGTAAAAGTCAGTCATATCTGACTCTAGGATTCGGTGCTCATCTGTTTACAGCCATCACTTTTTCGGTGGACTATGTGGCAGTCATGATCACATACCAAAGTGCATGGAACACGCACCTTTCCCACCCAAGTGGTCCCTGTTTATTTACTTGCAATTTCTTGCTTTCAAACTGCTAGGTTGGCAGGAGCTGGGAACAGAGGACAGGAGCTCGCTCTGACGTTCAGCACTCGGGTCTCGACCCGCTGACCTGCCATCCTTCCAGTCGCCAGGTCCGGCCTCTTAACCACTAAGCCACCGCAGTCCCTTGGCGGTACAGAAGTGTCATTGTTAGTGCTATCTTGAAGGGTGTAAGCTTTTTCTAGGTTGCTTGGTTTCCAGAGGTCGCATCTATATCTTCCCTGCCGCTTGTTATTCACGCATTTTCCCAATTGTCTTCGCAGTCCATTCCCTCCGAGATGGAGTTTGACCCCAACTCGAATCCGCCATGCTACAAGACTGTGGATGAGGTGTGTGTCTCATTGTGTGTGGGGCTAGGGGTGTGTGGGAAGCTAACAGCCTGGCTGTGAAACATGAACATGAGCCCATCTAGAGACATGTGTTTTTATGAATGAAGACATATACTGAGATGATTATGTCTTGCTTAGTGTTGTTTTGCTGTGTGCCATCAAGTTGCTCCTGAGTTATGAGCAGCACGCTGAAAAGTCCTCTCATTAACAGCCCTGCTCAGCTCTTGTAAACTCAACGCTGTGGATTCCGTTTTTTAGTTAACCCATCTCACATGTAATCTTCCTCTTCTCCTGCTGTCTTCAGCTTAAAGCCCGTATCTGCCTCTCAATTGCGGTTGGGTTTCCGCTCTTACAGCCTGAACATTCAGAATAAGGGGAAATTATGTTAACTCTCCTATTCTGCCTCTCCCTTCACCCCCAAACCAGGATATTGTCATCCAGCAAGAAGATCAAATCCGGCTGAAGATTGTGGGGACGCGAGTGGATAAGAACGACATTGTGAGTCACTTAGGTGGGAGGGGAAATCAGGGTGTGTGTGTGTGTGTGAATGTGCAAACTTTCCTAGACCTATCTGTCTCCTTCTCAATCTGAGCAAAGTGGCACATCAGTGTCGGTCTAGATGGGGACTGGTGGCTCAAGTGGTTAAGATGCTGAACTTGATGACTGGAAGGTCGGCAGGTCAGCAGTTCAAGACCCCCGTCCTCTGTCTCAGCGCCTACCCACCTAGCAGTTTGAAAGCAAGAAACTGCAAGTAGATAAATAGGTGGGAAGGTAAACAGGATTCCGTGCCCTCTGGTGTCTAGTCATGCCTACCACATGTCCACGGAAACGTCTGCAGACGCAGACTATAAACAGAGATGAGTACTGAACCCTAGAGTTGGATACGACTGGCTTTTGAGAACTGATTAATTCTGCCTCCTTCCCTCTCTTCCAGTTTGCCATTGGATCGCTCATGGACGACTACTTGGGTAGGTTTCTCATCCGGACAGTCTGGGAGGGCTCATTAGACTGGGGGTCACTCTTAATTAGCAACAAGAATTAGATACAACTAGACGAGTGGAAATCAAAGAGGTTGGCTCTTACGCCTGGCTTATGCGCCGCTCAATTCCTTAACTCAAGACTATAAACCCCCATTGCCGCAAATTCTGATTTCTTTTAAACATAGGCACTAGCCATGATGCAAGCAAGCTTTTGACCTTCACAGAGGCATCATCTGTTGGAAGCAGTTTGGGATCCAGACTAAAAACTGCCAACACAGGAATCCCAACCCCTGCCGCAATATTGGCAATTGGTCGTAGAATAGGGTCCCGTGCGGCCATTTAGTCCCAGTCCCTGCTCCATGTGCAGTTACACCGCTCTATTGTCCCATCTGCACTTAGTGCACAAAGTAATTTGCATTTGGCCCCCAACAAACTCTTCTGATTGACCTGGGAAGGAGGGAAGGCCGAGTCGACCTTGAGCCCTGGTCAGGATCGAACTTGCAATGTTCTGCCTGCAGTTCTTAGCCACTAGGCTACCAGGGCTCTAATGCAGGAACCCAAATCAAAGCAGACCTGATAGATGGCGGTCTGATTTTCTTTTAAATGCCCCCAACGATGCGCCAACTCCAGAGGTCACAGGTTCCGCTGTCGTACTGCTCTAACAGGTAAGAGGTTTTGCCCGATATTCAGCCTAGATCTGGCTTTCCCATCAAGCGATTGAGAACAGATCCGGCCCCTTCTCTTGAGGACATTCAAACATAGCAACTGCTATCATCATCTCCTTTTCCCAAGGCTAAGCATACCCCAGTTCCCCCAGTCTGCTTCCCAGTCTCCCTTCTAAGAACTACTGTGGATTCCCAAAACTGTGGATAGCGGGGAACCCTTTAATATTCTCAGCCTGCAGTAAACAGCTGATAACAGCATGCGCCAATGTAAACCGCTCTGAGTCGCCTTCGGGCGAGTAGAGCGGTATATAAAGTTTATTATTATTATTGTAACTGAAACCGAATCTGTGGACACGGGGAGACGCCTATGTTGTAACATCGTTCTCCCAATCTGTGGCAGCGGCGCACCTGGTTTATCAGGCTGGTCACCTTAGGTGAACGGATAATTTAAAGAACTGTCTGCATGCTGAGATTTTAGTGGTGTTGAGTAGCGCATCAAAATTCTCCTTTCTGCCTTTTTTTCTAGGTCTGGTTAGCTGAGGATGTATTATTTTTTGCGCCAGTTCCTTAACATCGTAAGAACAGCCTTGCTGGAACAGGCCACAGCCCATCCAGTCCAGCACCACAGTGGCTCACCACATCCCAGAGGTGAGCTTTGCCTCTCTAGGAAAAACCTCTTGTGTATGATTTTATTGCATCTGTATGTACAGCCTCGCACTCTCTTCTGTGCTGGAATGTTTGGAGCGCGAAGCTCAGATGTGAAGGGTTCCTCCGTCATTAAAGTATTTTTGATCTGTGTATGGACGGTTTCCTATTTTCTGCCTTTTGGGCCTCTGGGTCTTGAACTGCCGACCTTCCAGTCATCAAGTTCAGCGTCTTAAACCACTTGAGCCACCAGTCCCGGTCTAGGCTGGCGTTGATGTGCCACTTTGCTCAGAACTTGCAACGCACTGAGCTTAGTTATTGGAATTAGTTATACCCCACATTTTCAGGAGGCAAAGTCTGGCTGGGTTATCCTGCTATGGTGACTCGATGACCACACTGAGGACTAGCAGCCTTGGGTGGCAAAGATTAAACTCCACTTGAAACCAGAGTCTTTGGAGTTGGGTGGCAACATAAACCAGAAAAATAAATAAATCTTGGTGGAAGGCAGCAGCTTCATCCCTCCTGGCCTGTGGCTGATGAGGACTTTGCGTGCCAAAAGGGCTCAGGACCAGAACTGATACCTATCAACCTTCCCGGATTGGCCGTGATTTCCCGTTTTTTGGCGCCGATTTGCGCCATTTCCTGCCCGGAGCTGCCAAAAGCCCGGAATTTGGCAGCGGGGGGAGAGGTACTGCGCATCCCTTCTGCGCAAGTCGTCTTCTACGCATAGAACCCTTCTACACATGCGTAGAAGTCAACTTGCGCAGAACCGTTCTGCGCAGGTTCCGGATTGTCCGGAGTCGCGGTTGACAGGTATGGAACTGATACAACTGAAGCATGTTACAGGTACATTAAAAAAAATAACAACCACCATGCAGATTATATTGGTTTTGTGTGGCAGGTAGAAGCTAGTCAGTTTAGCATTCAAATCCCATTGGTAAGGGTCACTCTTGATTTGAATTTATATAAAGGTCACTCTTGCTCAAAAGCAAGCGTATCCAACTCTAGGGTTCAGTGCTCATCTGTTCATAGCCAAAGAGCCAGCACTGTCTGCACCTGCTTTCGTGGTCATGTGGCAGGCATGACTAGACACCAGAGTGCACAAAATGATGTTTACTTTCTCACCAAAGTGGTCCCTATTCATCTACTTGCAATTTCTTGCTTTCAAACTGCTACCCTTCTAGTCACGTTCAGTGTCTTTACCATTAAGCCACCACCGTCCCTTTTAATGGCGAAGTGTAGCAACTAAATAAATAAGCTTTCCCTTTTTAATACACCGATTCTCTGTTCAAAGTGCACTTTCGAGAGATAATGCGGGTCCTTGTCCCAGCTGGTTTTAAAATGTCCTAATGCCAGCGTGTTACTGCCTTATTAAATTACAGTGGTACCTTATACAATTTTAATCCATTCCATGGGGCTTGTTGTACGAAACAATTGCTATACAATGCACGCATCGCATAGCGGTTTTCCCAATGGGATGCATCGTACAACGATTTATTTTGCTAAGTGGGTTTTCCCATTGAAAATGGGGATTTTTTTCCATAGGGAAAATTGTTATGCGATACGCCATTCCCCCCCAAAAAACCTAGTTGTTCTGCAATTTCGTTGCTATACGGGATGATTGTTGTATGAGGTTCCCACTGTCTTGTTGATTTGCTATTGTTCATGGTTTCAAAGTTTGCCCAGGTCGGATTTTTACCACTGAGCGGAACGTCTTGAATAAATCAAACAAACAATTTGTATATAAATAGAAATACAGCTGTTCCTTTTATTTAGTAAAATACCTTGAATATGTTCTGCCTGAAAAAAAAATAGCATTTTAAGCAAAATCAAACGACAGGTTGAGAGAGAAAGTCCATGCGGTGAGATCCTAGGCTGTAACTGGAGTCAGTCAAATACCCTGTAAAGGAGAAAAGAGATGTTTTTAATAAATGTACATAAGAGCAGCCTTGCTGGAACAGGCCACATGAGCCCATCCAGTCCAGCATTGCCTCAGTGGCTCACCATGTGCTTCAGCGTATTATTCCCAAGCAGATGCCTTCACCTGCTTAGGATTCCCTGGAAATGGCATTTATTGAGAGATATCCTGCCTATCTCTCCAACCCAGAGGTCGTCCTTAGGTATCCATTATAATTATAGCCATGGATACCCTTGTCCTCCATGAACTTGTCTAATCCTTTCTTGAAGCTGTCAAGACTGACCGCTGTCACCACTTCTTCTGGCAGGGAGTTCCATAGACCAGGGATCCTCTGAGTGAAAAAAGGATTCTCTTATTTGTTTGAGAACTAGCACCCAAAAGTTTCATGGAGTGCCCCCTACTTCTAGTGTTGTGCTCCTTATCTATATTAAACCTTTTCCCCATCTGCGAGCCCCAATTTTACAACAGGTGGATGGAAGATGTTCAGCCACCGTCCCATCACTCCTCTTACTAGAAGTACAGTATTCAGATTAGTGGTCTATTGCAACTATAAATCCCAGCATTCAACAAAGCTTCTTGGGGGATTATGGGAATTGTAATCCAACACACAAACCTGTTCCCTTTTTTTGCCATCTCATCCGGGGCCAAATTAATTAGAACTTGAATTTAGCAGCAGGTAAGACTATCCCACCTGCACATTGCTTCTCTGTCTGCAATCTAGAGCACTGGTAACATGTGGTGCGAAAATCCCACTAGTTGAAGGGAAGCCACCAGTTCTATCGCTGGCACACTGCTGGCATTAGGACACTGCATGAAAGCCAGTTTCTATGGATTTTATCAAGTTTTTCAATGCTGTGTTTCGCTTGTCTAGTCGGAATGTCAGATTTCTTCCATACTCCTATTACTTCCCCCATGAGCAGATGTGCAGAATCTCTTGCTTTATGTTAACTTCAAGAGCTGGTGATAACGTAATAACACTTGCCATAGTGTTGGGAGTTGGTTAAAACGTGCTGATGGCTCCAAGTCCCGACAGCCGAGTAGAAAAAGGGCATCTTTATGACGTGACGAGGAACTCATGCTAAATCAGTCGTACACAAATCCCCAAAATAGTTTAAATGTCTTAATCTCACCATTATCTTATAAATACCTTTTCAACTTTATTTTCTGGCAGCAGAGAGCACATCAATGTATGTTCTATACCTGTAACAAAGAGTGCTCATGTTAACGTTTTTCATCTCAATTCAAAAAGAAGCACACCTTGCGCTAAAGCTGAAATTTCACAAAGTCAATACACTAGGTACATGTAACAAAACTATGGAGTGGCCCAAAGGAAACCAAAAATTTTGGACCATCCTAATAGCCACATTATGTACATGTTAACATAGGAGGGCTAGAATCCTGTGACTTAACGCAAATCACATTATACCACACCTGTCAACCTTCCAGGATTGGCCGGGATTTCCCGATTTTCAGTGCTGATTTGCGCCATTTCCCGCCCGCAGATGCCAAAACCCCTGGAATTGGGCAGGGGGAAAAGAGGTACTGCGCATCCCTTCTGCGCAGATCGCCTTTTACGCATGCGTAGAAGGGGATTGTAGAAGCCTTCTACGCATGCATAAAAGCCTTCTGCACATGCATAGAAGGCAACCTGTGCAGAACCATTCTGCGCAGGTCCCGTATTTTCCGGAGCGGCGGTTGACAGGTATGCCCTACACTATTCATGGGACCAATGGGAATCAACTCAGTTAATAATATTTTTGTCAGACATTATTCTGGGTTGAAAGGATTTTGGAGAAACTCCGCTCAGGGAATGCCCAAATGAGCATTCCCCAAGAGCTGGAGACAGGCGCTCGACCCGTCATGCAGTACCCGGGTCTCGAACTGCCAACTTGCCAGCCTTCCAGCTAACAAGGCAAGCTTCTTAACCACCGAGTCAACTTAACCACACACAAATGAGCCTACTCTAACATTTACTGAGGCTAGAACTACCTAAGTTCTAAAAATCAGTAATAAATCATATTTAACAGGCACCCCATTTGAATCAATGGAGCTTACGGAACTGACGCAACAGGATTCGGGCCACTTACAGATTTTGTGCCTTTTCCCCCAGTGGAGGGGCTTCAGGCGGCTTGCAAAGCTGGGCAAAAGGCAAGATCTTTGTCCCAGTGCTTGAGGATAGAACCAGCGGATGAGAAAGCCACTGGCACCGAAGACAGAACACTGGGTTAAGGCATCAATTTACCTCCAGACATTACAGAACTGGGCACTGAGAGGGCCCGATCCTGCCAAGAAAAGGAGGCTCTGGATCGATACTGTAACCCCTTAAAATCTGGCCACATTACAGCTGTCAAGTATCCCTTATTTGCAGGAAAACCCCTTATTTTACCCCCTTTCCCTCCGTCATCCCTTATTAATTAGACTGCAATGCCCTATTGCCGCCATTGGAGGGCAGCACAGGATAAGCATAGCTGTCAAGTATCCCTTGTTAATTAGACTGCAATGCCCTATAGCCACCATTGGAGGGCAGCACAGGATAAGCATAGCTGTCAAGTATCCCTTGTTAATTAGACTGCAATGCCCTATAGCCACCATTGGAGGGCAGCACAGGATAAGCATAGCTGTCAAGTATCCCTTATTTGCAGGAAAACCCCTTATTTTACCCCCTTTCCCTCCGTCATCCCTTATTAATTAGACTGCAATGCCCTATTGCGGCCATTGGAGGGCAGCAAAGGATAAGCATAGCTGTCAAGTATCCCTTGTTAATTAGACTGCAATGCCCTATAGCCACCATTGGAGGGCAGCACAGGATAAGCATAGCTGTCAAGTATCCCTTATTTGCAGGAAAACCCCTTATTTTACCCCCTTTCCCTCCGTCATCCCTTATTAATTAGACTGCAATGCCCTATTGACACCATTGGAGGGCAGCAGGGATAAGCATAACTGTCAAGTATCCCTTATTTGCCAGGAAATTTCCCTTATTTCCAAATCCAAAACTTGACAGGTATGGGCCACATGGTTGCATGCCGAAATCTCCCCCAAAGAAAATAAATGCAATTAAATATTAGCAATATTAATAATTATTTCTCCTTCTTTTTAAGTGGTAGGGGGTTGGAGCAATGCCCGGTAACAGATATTCTTTTTATTGTAGTTGGTTTTTATCTTTTGCAAGCCGCCCAGAGTCCTTATAGTTGGGCAGCAATATAAATCTTGAAATAAAATAGACAAATAAATGCAAATAAATGCATATATATATATATATAAACAAATGCAAAAACCTCATTTAATACGATCGGGGGAGAAACCCAGCGCAATGCATCCAATGCAAGCCCACAGGCGTTTTGCATTTTAAAAATAAAATTAATAAAATTAACAAAATTAACAAGATCTCCCCCATTTACCTCTGCAAGCATTGCCAGTTGTCACAAAATGGACGCGCGAGTCCGCATGCGCCGCTATTTATACTCCGGCTCTTGAGCGCCACCACGCGGCCAGCCCGAACGTTGACGGCGGCCAACTCTGTTCTGATTGGTCAAGTTCCTCTCGGCTAATCTGACTCCGGCAAGGCGCCCGGGCTGGCAGAGCGCGCGCGAGGTGGGCGGAGTTTAGGGGGAGTCACGTGCTTGGGGTGCTCCCAACCCGGAAGTTGCGGTTCGGCGCCGGCCACGTGGGTGCAGCATGGGGGCGCCTACGGGGAAAATCAACCGGCCGCGGACGGTAGCGTTAAATATAATTTATTATTTATTTTTTTCCAGAATTTAGACGTTTCTGAGCCTGATTTCCTCCACAAGCGGCTCGCTCCTTCAACATCTGGATCACAGCTCCCATCGTCCCGCACAAGGTTGGGGGGTGATGGGAATTCAAGTGGCTAAGACGCTGACTGGGAGGCGGAAGGACAGCAGTTCGGTTCCCGAGTACTGCAAGACGGGATCAGCTCCCGTCTTTGCCCCAACCTAGCAGTTCGAAAGCAAGACATTGCAAGTAGACAAATAGGGACCACTTCGGTGGGAAGGTAGCAGCGCTACGTGCACTCCGATGTCTAGTCATGCCTGCCACATGGCCACCGGAAACGTCTGCAGAAGCAGACAGCGCTGGCTGTTTGGCTTTGAAACAGATGAGCACTGAACCCTAGAGTCGGATACGACTGGCTCTCGAGCAAGGGAGACCTTCACAATATAACTTTGAAAGTTTTGACTTGAAAGGCTTCGTAGATCTATCTATCTATCTATCTATATCTATCTATCTATCTATCTATATATGTATGTATGTGTATGTATATGTATGTATATGTATATATGTATGTATGTGTATGTATATGTATGTATGTGTATGTATATGTAGATATAGATATAGATAGATAGATATAGATATAGATAGATAGATAGATAGATATACACAC
The DNA here is from genome assembly GCA_035047345.1 of Bradypodion ventrale. Classification (NCBI taxonomy): domain Eukaryota; kingdom Metazoa; phylum Chordata; class Lepidosauria; order Squamata; family Chamaeleonidae; genus Bradypodion; species Bradypodion ventrale. Next base: position 23,910,797 of record JAWDJE010000012.1, read on the forward strand.
ACAGGTTATTGAATATACTTTAATATTATTTTTATATTTATTATAAAGATGGATAGATGGTATTATAGATGCAATGGGCACAGAACTGGGTGGGTTGAGGAGGATGGTGGAGGACGGGTGCCTGGCATGCCATGGTCCATGGGGTCGCAAAGGGTCGGACTCAACTATGCGACTGAACAACGACAACAACATAATAGTATATATTTATTTATATTTATCAATATGCTTAATTTTTTACTTTTTAACCTTTTGTGGATTGCAGTCTATCCTTCGCAAACATAGAATTCGAGTCATGGGTTTAGAAACAAAGAGTCTGTATTGGCAGAAGTTCAGGTTGGAGGTAGAATGGAGACAGGCAGGGAGGATTGTTTTCTTAATTATAGTAATGAACTTTCAAGTTGTTGATTGCATAAGCATCCCAGCAGCTAAAGTGATCAGCTAATTGTGAGTCAGGCTAATGTCCAAGTGTTAACCGCCTTGGGTTACCCCAGGATGAGGAAGGCTGTCTAATAATAATAATAATAATAATAATAATAATAATAATAATAATAATAATAATAATAATAATAATAATAATAATAATAGGTTTTTGCTCTCACAGTGTTGAAGTAGTGAGCTTTTCAGCCCCAACACTATTGGAGGGTACACACTCCCATTGCCTTATTACAGGGGTGGCCAATCTACGGCCTGTGGGCTGGACCTGGCCTGCAGCACCATTTCATGTGGGCCCCCCATTGCCGGGGGAAGCAGGCACGTTTACAACAGTTGTAAAATGCGCCCGCACATGCGTAAGCACACCCACTGTAAACGCTGCCATAAATTCACCCAGCTCAACCACATGACCAGATCACGACATGAAAAGTTTGGGAACCCCTGCCTTATTAAATGGCAAAATGCAGACGGAAGCCCTCTCTATACATGGAGCAGCTTTTGTGTAGTGGAAGCGAATGAGTTAGGCTTGTTTTTGGAGATGTTGGTGTCTCTGAGAATGGGTGTTCTGTGCATGTCAGGAACTGCAGAGAAAGCTTTTCAAAAGGCGGCGGGTTCTGAGCAAGCAGAAGAGGAAGAAGCATCGTATCGTGGGGGCTGTAGTGGATGAAGACCTCATCACCATTCACCACCTCAAAAAGCGATCGTGAGTTATGCTTAGCCCCTCTCCCTATGCCCAGTCGGAATTGAGATCTTGCAAAATGTGCGAAGAAACAGAACCTTGTCTGTAGAATTGTTTGGTAGATGGATTTACTTCGCAGCTGAAAATCGATTGGGGAGAACAATTGAGAGATGTTAGGAGAATACACATTGAAGGGCAGGTTTCAAGCCCCCAATAAGAGCAGAGCCACTGATATACATGTTGCAGTGGCTTAGTGGTTAAGACACTGGACTTGACGTCTGGAAGGTCAGCAGGTCAACAGTTCAAGTGCTGCGTGGCGGAGTGAGCTCCTGTCGTCTATCCCAGCTCCTGCCAACCTAGTAGTTCAAAAGCAAGAGCTTGCAAGTAGATAAATAGTTACTGCTTCAGCAGGAAAGGTAACAGTGTTATGGACACTCCGGTGTCTAGTCATACGGAAATGTCTGCGGGTGCAGACATCGCTGGCTCTTTGGCTATAAACAGAGATGGGCACCGAAACCTAGAGTCGGATAGGACTGGCTTTCGAGCATGGGTGACTTTTACCTATGTATGTGTTGACATGCCAACCATTGATCCAGTGGTCTATGCTTGGTCAGGACTTGCAATAGGCTGAATTGTTAAGTGGGAAAGGAATCAAAAAGATTTAGGCGTGCAGGAAGGAGGGGAAAAGATTATTCTAATTATTAATTGGTTGTTGTGCAGGTTGGGTATACAGGACTAAACAGAGAGAGAGCAGTGCTTAATTAAAGTAGAGATACATCTGCATTCTTGTTTGATTCTATGAAAGTACTGTGTTTTAAGGTGTTGGTTAAGCGCCATCTCTTTGGCTTTCCTCCAGATCCAGCGCTCGAGCAAACATTACCCTTTCTGGGAAAAAGAAAAGGAAGCTAATCAAACAGATCCGCCATGCCACGAAAGAGAAAACAGATATGCAGGGTAAAGGTGTTCCCCTAATGTTGGTCAAGGAAAAGTTGTTCTAAAGCAGGAGTTTCCACAGGCTGCTTCCGGCCCATGGCGCCATTTCATGTGGACCCCCCTCCCTCCTCCAAGGGCATCCGAGAAACAAAATGACCACCCCTTTGAAGCTGTTGGGACAAAATAGCCACCCTCATCGTACAAGCAGGGCAAAATGGCCGTCCAGCCATTGAAGCTGGCTGAGAGTGTGTGATCCAGCCCTTGGCTTGAAAAGGTTGGGGACCCCTGGTCTAAAGGATGGAGATCTCCATTGAAATAAATGATGTCTCATCATTTGGAAGGATAGTTTGAATTATTTGACAGCGATTATTCTGTGAATGAAGGGAGTGTTTGAATGGCCACCCCTCAAGGGCGATGTAGCTTTTGGATTCCTGGCTTGGTAGGTGTAGATTGGGTTAGATTACCTCTGAGGTTCCTTCCAAGTCTGTGAACCGTAGCTGTAATTGCTAGAACTCCAAACTCTTAACTTGCAATGTAGATTTAATTTGGCAGTGATGGTCTATTACATACTGTACACGGGTCAGAGTATCCTTGGCCTGTTCTAGAGGGCTGGGCAAGGTTTGGAGAAGATCCTGATTTGGTTCGACTGGGAAGAGTCCATGGATATGCCGTGCGAATTTGGTTCTGTTCTTCTTTTTAACATTGCCCATGCTGTGGTTTTGCAGCCCGGGGGAAGGGGGGCTCTTAAAATCATATGCAGTTGGAAGAGACTTCAGATATCATCTAGGGGTTCTTAATGGTCCTACAGCAGTGGTGGTGAACCTATGGCACGTGTGCCACAGGGGGCACTTGGAGCCTTCTCTGTTGGCACGTGCACTGTTGCCCCAGCACAGAGTTTGCCCCGCCACTCTGTCCAGCAGCCCAATGGGAGCGCTTCCTTCCTTTCCCCAGCACAGAGTTTGCCCCACTCTTCTGCGGCGTGCACGGCAACCTGTTAAGTTTGGACACTCGGTCTCTAAAAGGTTCCCCATCACAGTCCTACAGTATTCACGGGGAGAGTTTGTAAATCAGGGACAAAAAATTATCTCCCTCCAGTTTGCTCTCTGTTACTCTGAAAGTTGTTGGGGGAATGCCTATTATGCTCAAAATTCATTACTATGGCATTGGTTTACGTGAGGTCTACAACCATTAACAGGTTCTTAAAGGGGCCTGTGACCCCCAAAAAGTTTACAAATGCCAGGCGTCATCCATCCCTTATTGAGGTAGAAGATCCAGGATAGCAACTTTCCTGTAAGTTAGCCTCATATCCTCTAATTAGAGATCTTTAGTGAAGGATCCACTTTGTAGTGAGGATTGGAAAGAATCCTTCAAGTCCTTGGGTAGGAATGGGAAAAATAGCTTTCACATTTTTGTGGGGAGATGATTGTGGCTTTCAAATGGTTTCTCTTCTTTCTTGCAGTTGATCCTTCTCCTGGACCAAGTAAAAATGCTCAGGGTAGAAAAGAGAAGAAGAAAAACAAGAAGGAAAAGACAACAGATGTAGAAATGGTGGAAGTCATTCTTGCCCCAGGTCCGGAAAGCGGGGATCCATCTGTAACACCCTGAAGCCTTGTGCTTGTGATTGGTTTCTCTGCCTGATACAGTAGTGGCAGATTGCAAAAATGAGAAAAACCGGGAGGTTTGGCCCAGTAAACTTAGACATAACTACATTTAGGTTTGCAGCACATGTCTACATATCTGTCCAGTTCCTGGTTCCCTGATTAATTTTCCCCAAATTTCTCATATTTTGATGTTGTGCCTACTATGTAGAGACTGAAAAAAGCTCCAGAGATCAGCTGTGCATATATCAGCAATACCATAGTTGTATGCGCAACATGCACTTTGCAAATGTTTGCCAGTTTCAGAAGCATTGGTGGCTAAACTGGCTTGACTATATAATAAATGTATGCTGGTAACTGTTGTGTGCAGAGATTCTTAAGAATGACGATCTAATAATTACTATGGGAGTACAGTCAGAGATATTATAAAGAGGATCTAGTTGCTATTTATAGGGTGTCCCAAAAGACACCCTCTTGTGCTGTATCTGATTTCAAATATTGGTGATCATGGCGATCAGCCATGAAGATTGTCTTGGGAGCAATATAATACAGTGGCCTTGCATTTGCCTTCCGCATCGCAGCATGACACCCAAAGTACCACATGGATCTAGTTTCACGATTCATTTTCTAGTCCTGAGCCCTTTTGGCACGCAAAGTCCTCCTCAGCCACAGGATGAAGCTGCTGCCCTTCCTCAAAATGGATTCAAGTGGGATTTAATCCACTTGGGGACCATCACCCTTCCCTGTGGACTTCGCCACCCAAGGCTGTTAGTCCTTGAAGTGGTCAGGTTAGTTAATCGCTGCCTGAAGATCTGTGTTGAGTCGCTGGCAGTAGGGTCTACACTATTCCCATAGCTAGACAACCTTGCCAGACTCTTTGGCAATAAGCAGATGAGCACTGAACCCTAGAGTCGGATACAACTGGCTTTCAAGCAAGGGTGATTTTTACCTTTGGGGAGAATGTTAGGATAGGACTAGGAACCAAATTGGGGAACAGCTCCTACACTTAAAATAGCTGGTGGAAACTAGTGGTTGGGTGAGTTTTAGCACAAGGATCTTTAAAAATTTATAGCTTATCAGAGTAAACCCAACAAAAAGACAAGAAAAGTTGTGGCACTTTAAAGACTAGCTGCTGTATTTTAATGTCAGCTTTTGTGGATCAAGTCCATATATAAAAGATAAGATATTTCTTTATACCAATCATCCAATTGAAATGCCCATCCTACTTTCCATAGGTAAAGGTTTCCCTTGCTCGAAAGCCAGTCATATCCGACGCTAGGGTTCAGTGCTCATCTCTGTTTCAAAGCCAAAGAGCCAGCGCTGTCTGTTTCTACAGACCTTTTTGTGGTCATGTGGCAGGCATGACTAGACATGGAACGCTGTTGACCTTTCCCACCGAAGTGGTCCCTATTTATCTCCTTGCAATTTCTTGCTTTCGAACTGCTAGGTTGGCAGGATCCTGGGACAAAGACGGGAGCTCATTCCGTCCTGCAGTGTTCGGGAATTGAAGTGCTGACCTCCTGCCTCCCAGTCAGTGTCTTAGCCACTTGAGCCACTGCAGTGCCTTATAACCATGGAGGTATAATATTTATTATAATATTTATTATACCTCCATGCTTTTTTGTTGTTCAGTCACAGTCGATTCCGACCCTTTGCGACCCTATAGACCATTGTCCTCCAGGCACCTCTGTCCTCCACCATCCTCCTCAGCCCGCCCAGCTCTGCCCACTGCGTCCACGATGCCATCTAGCCATCTCATCTTTGGTCACCCTCTTTTTCTTTTGTCCTCCACCTTTCCCAGCATCAAGGCCTCCTCAAGTGAACCCTTTCTTCTCATTTGATGTCCAAAGTACTTTAGCTTCATCTTTACTATTTGACATTTCAAAGGCGCTCAGCTTTCCTAATGGTCCAGATCTCACAGCCATACATTACCACCGGGAATACCATTGCTTTGACTATGCGAATTTTTCCCCCCAAGGTGATGTCTTTGCTTTTCAATATATTCCCCAGGTTTCTCATAGCTTGTCTCCCCATAATCTGTCGCCTTTTTATTTCACGGCTACAGTCGCCATCTGCAGTGATCTTAGATACTAGAAAAGTAAAATCTGTCACTGCTTCTACTTCTTCCCCATCTATTTATCTACTTGCAATGCCTTGCAGGACGGAATGAGCTCCTGTCTTTGCCCCAGCTCCTGCCAACCTAGCAGTTTGAAAGCAAGAAATGGCAAGTAGATAAATAGGGGCCACTTGGGTGGGAAGGTAACAGCGTTCCGTGCGTTCCGGTGTCTAGTCATGCCTGCCGCATGACCACGGAAACGTCTGCAGAAGCAAACAATGCTGGCTCTTCGGCTTTGAAACAGAGATGAGCACTGGACCCTAGAGTCGAATACGACTGGCTTTCGAGCAAGGGAAACAGGCCCTGCAGAGAAAGAGGTCTTGCTTTCGAACTGCTAGGTTGGCAGGAGCTGGGACAAAGACGGGAGCTCATTCCGGCCTTGCAGTGCTCGGGAATCGAACTGCTGACCTTCCGCCTCCCAGTCAGCGTCTTAGCCACTTGAGCCACTGCAGTGCCTTACAACCACGGAGGTATAATATTTATTATAATATTTATTATACCTCCACCAAGCTTAAAAACAGTGTTTTTAACACCTCATCTTGGCGACGGAAGTCTTAGGATCCTCCCGGACGCTTTTCACTGGGACACCGTTCGGTGCGCCGGTTTTTATCTTCCCCCGTCCCAATTCTCCGCCGTTCGCAGGGGCGGAAAAGGGAGGGAAAATAGAGGTTTTAAAGGGGGGGATTTGCAAATTTTTGGCCTAGTTTTTCTCCCCCGCCCTTGGCCTCAATGTCCGCCTTGTGTGACCCTCCGGGGGTGGGAGGGGTTGCAGGGTCCAACAACCCCAGCCCCAAACCCGCAGCCGGCCCTCCTTCGCTCAGGTACTGGACACGTCTCCTCGCCTTTAGGGGGGCTTTGCAAGAAGGGCTCCCACAGAATCAGCTTAGGAAACCCCCACCCCCCATTGCCCCCATTTCCTGGATCTTTGCAGCTTGTGGGGACGGGCAACGGATTGTGGTCGTTCCCACGTGTATTCATCCACGTGTATTCATCCACCCTGTCGTGTGGGGTGGGTGCTGTGCAAAAGCCATAGTCCTGGCTACTCTTGTGGGGCTGAAATTCTGGTGCTGAGCGTAGTAGCTCACAACTAGAATAGGCCCCTTGAACCTGTGGGGACCTGTGGGGATTATTAGTGACGGCCCCCCAGAAGTCCCATTGCTTCCATCGCTCTGCTCTAGTTGTAGGGTAAGCCGTTGTAATGAGGCATAGTCAAAGCAATGGTAATGTACGGGTGCGAGCGCTGGAAAGCTGAGCGCAGAAGAAGAGACGCCTTTGAAATGTGGCGTTGGAGGAGAGTTGAGAGTCCCCTGGACAGCAAAGAGAACAAATAGGTTGATGTCGTAATGATCCGTGGGAGTAAAGGTGGTGAATTCAAGGAAGGCGAGGAGAGGCGAGTGTATGGTGGAAAAAGCCAGTCCCGAATCCTCGGGTGGTCTGTATTTATTCTATTCCTGGATCTCACACGCACAGCCTGTGTGAGACCCCGTGACAGAAGGCTTGTTTTCCTAGCACATTATTGGCTAAGTACATTTGCCAGTCTAAGAAGTTACTGCGTGCCTAGGTTAGCCATGGGTATGCTAATCAACAGGAACAGTGGAACTGACTGTTCTTGCCTATATGGAGTTGTTGTAAACATTAGGCATCTTTGCTCTAGTTGTTTGGTCTAACTGTGGTTTGGTGTCTCCTAGGATGTGAGTAATCTTCTATGTGCTGTTTACTAGTCACTGCGATATTTGGGTGAAGAGGAAGCTAAAGTACTTTGGACATCGAATGAGAAGGGAGGACTCACTTGAGAAGGCCTTGATGCTGGGAAAGGGGGAGGGCAAGAGGAGAAGGGGGCGGCCAAGGATGAGATGACTAGATGGCATGGTACACGCAGTGGGCACAAAGCTGGGCGGGTTGAGGAGGATGGTGGAGGACAGAGGTGCCTGGGGGAAATGGTCCATGGGGTCGCAAAGGGTCTGAATCAGCTGCGACTGAACAACATAGTGGATACAGTGGGGGATTGGAGAGTGTGGGGGAGAGTGTTAAATTTCTTCCTAAACATCTCACACACCTAGAAACCCCCTATTATATGTGCATTAAGTCAGAAGCGATTGACTGCCCCGAATAGCTTACAGTCAAGTGGCACCAAGGCTGTGGAATTTCCTCCCAGTGGTACCATCTCTCCATATTTTTTAAAAAAGCAATTGAAAACTTCCCTTTTTAAAGAGGCCTTTGACAATATTTTACCAGCATCTGATTGTTAGGCATTTTATTCCGTACCACTGCATCCAAAATAGGCTTTCTTTTTGGGTTTTGAAGGGTTTATATAAAAATTTTAATCTTTGTGTCAGTTTGTATTTTTGAATTTTATGCTGTAAGCCGCCCTGAGTAGGAAAGTTTCCTTGAAGGGCGGGATTTAAGTTCAATAAATAAATAAATAAATTGAGGAAGAAGAGGAAAGGACGAGCAGGGAAATCCCTAAAATTAGGCAGAGAGAAGCAGCAGTCTTCAGCATATTTTGAGTGTAATTTTTCCTACCATGGATGGGGAAAGTAGTTATGACATGTTCTCCGTTATCAACCAAGTAACGCAGTTTCTTTCTTTCACAGTTCCCAAGAGCTTGCTCAGGAAATCAAGGCCTTCCTCAGTGGCGTGGACCCTGTACACGGCAACAAGCTCACTATTAAAGAACACGCCCGATGTGCCGTGTTGCTGTTGCGTAATCTGCCTCCTGCTCGTGCCGCTGTCCTGGATCACCTCCGGGGTGTCTTTGACGAGTATGTGTGCACCTACCTGAGGGACCTGGAGAGCAGCGAGAACGACATGGGCTCCCTCCGCTCCCAGGGTCCCAACCTGGACGACGTGGTGCAGGAAATCCAAGCCGTGCTGTCTGACTTTGTCCGCCTGAACCCCAAGGCGTGGGCAGCCTTGGTGTCTGCGTGGTCCATCGACCTGATGGGTCAGCTGAGTAGCAAATACGCCGGCCGGCATGGTGTCCCCCACGCTAGCAGCCTCAATGAGCTTCTGCAGCTGTGGATGTCCTGCAAGGCCACACGGACGCTGATGGAGATCTACACTCAGTGCCTCTCCTCTATGATCAACACCTGCCCAGATGCTTGTGTGGACGCTCTCTTGGACACTTCTGTTCAGCATTCGCCTCATTTTGACTGGGTGGTGGCCCACATTGGCTCGTCCTTCCCCAACACCATCATCAACCGCGTGCTCTCCTGCGGGCTGAAGGATTTCTGCATGCATGGGTCAAACTCTGCCGACCTCCTCCTTTTCCCTAGCACCACTGCTGCTGACAAGAGGGTACCCAAGATTGCCTCGGTCGTGGGCATCTTGGGCCACCTGGCCTCTCGCCACTCGGAGAGCATCAAGCAGGAGCTGTTGAGGATGTTCCACGGGAGCCTCGGCCCCATGCGAGACCAGCAGCAGAAAGCGACGGTGCCTTTCCTGCTACAACTGGCGGTCATGTCCCCCACTCTGCTGGGCACCATCTCGGCCGAACTGGTCGACTCTCTGAAGCCGGGTGTGCTCAACCAACTGCACCAGCACTTCGCATCCCTGCCTCGGGAAGACCTGGAAAACATGGTCAGCATCGTGGTCCACCTCATCTGCCAGACATCTGGAGGGGCCTATCGGACACTCCAGTTTCTTGTCAACACGGCCATGCCAGCTTCTGTGATCACCACCCCAGGACTGGCTGTCCACGACAGCGTCCGGGAGGCCTGTGACCGCATCATCCAGCTCCTCCTCCTCAACTTACAGAAGTTGGTGTACAACCGGGGCTCGGCGAGCTTGGTGGATTCGCTGCCCAGGGTGGTGCCGTTCCTTGATGAGCTAAAAGGCCACGTGCGAGAGCTTTGCCTGGAGGCCCTCCGGCTGGAGAGGAAACGGTTCCTTTGGCAGCACCAACTGTTGGTCCTCCTTTCTGTTTATTGCACCCCCAGCTGCGCCGACGAGGCCCTGTTCTACTTGCTGACGCTGGCCAAAGGCCAAGAAGAGCTCGGCTTAGCCACCCAGCTCTACGCGGTGCTTAGCTCATGCATGAGCGACCTGCTGCCGGCCACAGTGAAGAAATGTGTCTGCCAGATTCACGCTGGGGCCCTTCCTGAGCAGCACATGACTCAACTCTTCCAGAACTTGGCTTTGATCATACAGTGGGAGGGAGAGGGCCTTGCTTCTATGGGCCACCAGCTAGGCCAAGCAGTCTCCTCCCACCTCTATGACTTTGGCCAACTCCTGCTTCACCCCAATCCTGAGGTTGCCCAAGCGGCCTCCCTCCTTCTGTCTGTCTGTCCCACACCGAAGGCCATCTGCCCGGCTCATCTTCTCTTCCTCATCCGTTCTGCCGTTCACCATTTCTTCCTGGCACTACGCTGTAAGTACCCCACAGGTATCAACTATGGCAGCCGCCTCCTGGGCTGCCTGAGTGGGGCATCGCCTACGGCCAGCAAAGCTATCCTTCAGTATCTGGTGGAAGGAGCCCTGCACCCAGGCAACGCGGAGATGTTCGGTGGGGTGGCTGAGCCGCCTTCTGTCCGGAACGACGCCACCTTGGAGGGGGCCAATGTGTCTCTCCTAGACATCAACAAGCATTTTACGGCGGCAGTGAATTTCTCCGGCAGCGTGTGGTCAGTGTTCCACGCCGGGGTGATTGGGAAGGGCTTGAAGCCCCCCCATGCCCCGCACCAGCACGAACCAGAAGAGATCGCCCAGAATGTCCAGACTTTCCTAAGCTTGCTACTGCAGTGCTGTGGAGCTGGGCGCTGTGGCTCGGAGCCATCCCGGCGTGTCTCCATCAATCCCGAGGCAGCGAAGACCGTGGCCGTGGTCCTCGTGGACACCGTCTGCCCTGACGTCACCAACAGCGAATTGGCCTGGCCCCCGGAAGAGCACACCCGTAACACGGTGGAACGCGACATCCAGATCGGGCGGTCCTTCCGGGACAACCCTTTGCTTTTCCAGTTGCTGAACCTGGTGGCCGTGGGGCGACCGGCTTTGTGTTACTGCTCGGTGCTCCTCCGGGGCCTCATGGCCACCCTCATGGCCCACTGGGAGGCCTCGCGGGAGAACGACACCACCCGCTCGCCCTGGTATTTGCAAGCTTCCTGTGCCCTTGTGGCCTGCATGGGGGAAGGCCACCTGCTGCCACCTCTCCTCAGCAACATGCACGAGATTTTCGACCAGCTGGCACCCTTTGAGGTCCACCTCTTGCTCCTCAGCGTCTGGGACTACATGCGCAACAACAGCCCTTTGCCCCAGAAGTTCTCTTTCGATGCCGACACGGAGCTGTTCTACCGAGATTTTTCCAGAGACGTTGATGTTGGGAAATACCTTTACGTTTTACATAGCGTGCTGCATAAGAATATTGACCGCCTGGGGCTGCTTTCCGGCCGGTTCCATCCTTGACCCTCTACTTATAATGGGGTTCCCAACCTTTTCAAGCCAGGGGGACGGGGTCACACTCTCTCAGTCAGCTTTGAGAGCTGGATGGCCATTTTGCCCTGCCTGCACCATGGGGGTGGCGATTTGGCACAAGAGCTTCAAAGGGGCTGAATTTTGTTTCTTGAATGCTCTTGGACAGGTGGGGGCCAAATGAAATGGCACCACGGGCCGGATCCAGCCTGTGGGCCTTAGGTTGGGAACCCTGATCTAATGGGATCAGGCCTGCTGTGGCTTGGTTTGAGGGAAGATTCCTCTTCCTTTTAAAAAAAAAACAACAACCCTTTTTAAAAAAGTGATGTTAAATGATGGAAATCCATTAATCTATTTTTGTGGTTATGTAGCAGGAGAAGGTATAACTAAGAGAAGGCAAGAAGGCGGGGGGGGGGGCAGTCACTTTGTGTTTATATACTTCCTTATTTTTCTTAAGATAACAAAAAAGATAACAAAAAGTCCATTTGATGTGTTGTGTGTTTATGGAAGGCTTTGTGAGGAAAGTGTTGAAAATATAGTAATGAAGTATAGTGAGATTTATTTTGATGCAAAATCACATCCTATTGCAAACCGGGGATGAGCTTATACTGAAGAGTGTCGAATGCTTTTGCAATGGTGGGCCTAAAATAATTCAATAAAATCACCTTCCACATTGCTATGCATCTTGTGGTGAGGGCAACGTTATCAGCTAATACACCTGCGTCAGGTAGCACTATGGAAGGCCTAGATGAAACTTCTGTAGATACCCATGTTTTTCTATACTCTGTTGAAACAACACAGGAGTAAGTTGTTGCAGTACAGTACTCAGTCAGAAATTCTGGTTTGAAAGGATTTTTGCTGGAGAAACTCCCCTCGGGATGCCCGGATGAGGATCCTTTCATGTTTCCCATGACGTGGTTCCTATTTATCTAATTGCAATTTCTTGCTTTCAAATGGCTAGGTTGGCAGGAGCTGGGACAAATGACAGGCGCTCATTCATCATGTGGTACCCGGGTCTCGAACTGCCGACATGCTGGCCTTCCAGCTAACAAGATGAGCTTCTTAACCACTGAGCCACCATGGAAAATGAAATCTGCTATTCTACCCCATAGTGATAGGAGCCCTTGGAGCAATGCCTAAAGGACTCCCATAATATTTGGAAATTTTGGATCTATTGTACTTGAACATCTTTACAGAAAACAACTTTACTAGGAACTGTCTATATACATAGATGTTACCTTAACAGTTCTTAGGTCCTGGGTTAGGTCTTGAACTGTTCTTTATTCGTGTCAGATGCACCACCAGCATGTAATAACATACAAAGCTAAAATTAACACATCTAAACATAAAATGGGATTTTAAAGGTCTAGGAGACATCCGCCCAATATTGGGCCACATCAAGAGCATTTCCTCTTGCCAACATAAGGTCCTCAGTGCACGTTGAGGGGCATCGTGTGCATCTTATCCTATGGGAGAGTTTGTACTTATCCGCATTCACACAGGGAAACCTGTTAATTTTATATCGGTCTTTGACTATGAATCTAATGATAGGTTTTATTTTGAAATAGCAATAGATAAAATAATAGATTAAAGGATTGGACTCGACTGCGACTGAACAACAATAATAGATTTACATAGATAAGAATAATAGATAGGTAAAGGTTAAGGTCACCCTTGTTCGACAGCCAGTTGTATCCGACTAGGGTTCAGTGCTCATCTCTGTTTCCAAGCCGAAGAGCCAGCGCTGTCTGCTTGTGCAGACGTTTCCGTGATCATGTGGCAGGCATGACTAGACACTGAAGCGCATGGAGCACTGTTTACCTTTCCCACTGAAATGGTCCCTATTTATCTCCTTGTAATTAATTTCTTGCTTTCGAACTGCTAGGTTGGCAGGAGCCTGGGACGAAGACGGGGGAGCTCATTCCGTCTTTATAATATTACACATTATTATTATTTATATAATAAATAGATATTATTATATAAATAATAAAAAATAGATTTTTATTTTATTATAATGGGATTTTCATGCAGCTACCTCCCCTTGTACCATGCCTGCCGCGTGACCACGGAAACTACAGCACTGGCTCTTCGGCTTGGAAACAGAGATGAGCACTGCACCCTAGAGTCAGATACGACTGGCTTTCGAGCAAGGGAAACCCATTACCATTCTCTCCCCTTATTCTATGCAGGAAAAGGACCCTGGTGTAAACAAGCTCTTTTCCTTTTCCCTTAAAGGACCCGAAAGAAAACCCCAAGCGGAAATGGAACTCTTAACTTCCGGTCCGGCCGCCGGAACTTACTGCCTTCCCTCCCAGGGCGACCGTTAGCTCATGAATAATGAAGCACTTGGTGGGCGGAGGGAGGCGTGGTCGAACGAGCAGGGGAGGGGGGAGCGGGGCGGGACTTCTTACCCCCGAAGCAGCCAATGAGGAGCTTCGCCTCGGAGCAGCGAGCCAATCGCGGGGGCGCGGAGGCGGGGCCCGGGCAGGGCAGGATCCAAGATGGCGGAGGCGGCAACGGGGAGGTAAGACTCACTGAGGGAGGTGGTCGCCCGTGTGGAGGGGTGGGGGCGGATAATGGCGGCCCCTCCCCAGCTGAGGCCCCTCATTTATTTCTAATTATGCTTTAATTAGAGTGAGAAAAGCCCTTTCGACCTCCTGTTGCCTCAGGTTTCCTCACCATTAACGCCTTATTATGGTCTGGTTTCCCCACCCCCATAGACCCCTTTCCCGCCCCTGAGGTGTCCCCTTGTGTGACCCTATGACAGCCCGACATTTAATTAATTTGGAATTATTTAGCCCTTTCCCCCTTGATAAAACAAGCATGAGGTCGAAATGAAGCTTGTACAAATTATATGTGCTGATTTATAGTGTGGCCTGGAGAAAAATGCCATTTTTTTTAATGAGGAGACAGTTGCAACCCCCCCAAAAAATAAGAAACTGTCATTTCACAAGTTATTTTATTATTATTACTACTACTACTACTACTACTACTACTTAGCTCCCGTCTTCATCCCAGCTCCTGCCAACCTAGCAGTTCGAAAGCAAGAAATTGCAAGTAGATAAATAGGAACCACTTTGGTGGGAAGGTAACAGCGTTCCGTGCGCTCCGGTGTCTAGTCATGCCTGCCACATGACCACGGAAACGTCTGCAGAAGCAGACAGCGCTGGCTCTTCGGTTTAGAAACAGAGATGAGCACTGCACCCTAGAGTCGGATACGACTGGCTTTCGAGCAAGGGAAACCTTTACCTTCCTTCCCCTAAGGGAACTCAAAGCGGTTTACATAGTGTAAAATACATTATACAAAATATAAATTCATACAATGAAACACGTATCAATCAAAAATATCAGTAAATGCAATACAGAATAAGAATACAAATGCACTGCAAAAATAATGAAGCAGTTAGGTGAAGGTAAAGGTTTCCCTTGCTCGGAAGCCAGTCGTATCCGACTCTAGGGTTCAGTGCTCATCTCTGTTTCAAAGCCGAAGAGCCAGCATTGTCTGCTTCTGCAGACGTTTCCGTGGTCATGTGGCAGGCACGACTAGACAGCAGTTACAAGTACAAAATACAAATTACAGGCCAAAATACAATATTAAGTACAACGTACTACAATCCTGTCTGTGGCAGATAAGACCCAGAGCAAGGCGAGCAGGAAAAGTTACATGCACACAAAAAAAGTCCTGGGTTATACAAAAAATAATAATATTAGTCTTGGAGTTAGACTTTCATGATGGTACTTTTTCCTGAGAGGGATGTAATGCCAAGATAAAACATGGAAACGCCTTCTGCCCTTCGGCCCCACGTGGGCTGAGAACATGCATGTGCGGTGTGTGTTAGTTTGTCAAATAAGTATACAAGCATGGTTAAAGTGTAAATCGACGTCACCACCCATGTCTCGTGACTTGAGCATCAAATACGCATAGTAAAGGTAAAGGTTTTCCCTGGCTCGAAAGCCAGTGTTGTATCCAACTCTACGGTTCAGTGCTCATCTCTGTTTCCAAGCCAAAGAGCCGGCGCTATTTATCTACTTGCAATTTCTTGCTTTCAAACTGCTAGGTTGGCAGGAGCTGCGACATACGACGGGAGCTCACTCCAGCGTGCAACATTTGGGTCTCAAACTGCTGGCCTGCCAATCTTCCAGGCGTTAAGTTCAGCGTCTTAACCACTAAGCCACTGCAGTCCTTTTTCTGTGGTCCCCACGACAAGGCTAATCAGTGTGCCCGGATGCAAAGGCAAATATTTGGGGTGTTGGTGGATCATTTTCTTGCAAATTGTGAATTAAATTTAGAGTAAGTGTAAAACTGCTCTTACACCGAGGGTTCTTACTACTCACAGTTAAAACACAGCACAGGGATTCCTTTTTTTTCTTCTTGCAGATTTCCTCCAATAAGGAAGGAAAGTGAACCAAACTAAGGAGGAAGCTAAACTAGTGGGGATGGCCAAGCACAAGCAATATCCTCCTGACCTCCTATCACCGTGATGGCAAACCTTGGCATTCCAGATATTCTTGGACTTCAATTCCCAGAAACCCAAGCCCCCTGTGAATCCACACAGAGGGGTTTACTGCGATTCATCCAGCCCGCGCTGCCCTCGTTACTCCCGGAAGCGGAAGTAAAACGCACCCATACGGAGGAGGGTTAACCCAGAAGAGCCTTAAACCCCTTCATGTTGATTCACATGAGCTTGGGCTTCTGGTAACTGAAGTCCAAGAACATATGGAGTGCCAAGGTTCGCCATCACGGTCGTATAAGTTTCCATGCCTCTCCATGAGACTTCACCTGTTTTGTTACGGGCTCTGGCTGGAAGGTTTACTTAGACACCCTCCTGTTGCCTACAGTCCAGGGTTTCTCAACCTTTCCCCCCAAGATATTCTTGGACTTCAGTTCCCAGAAGCCCAAGTCAGCACTCTTGCTGATCAGGGCTTCTGGGAATTGAAGTTCAAGAGCAGCTGGAGTGCCAGGGTCTGCCATCACCGCCTTATACATTCAACAGCCAAATTCTCCTCATGAGTAGGATACGGTAGGAAGACTTTTCCTCGTCATCCTGCTGTGGCATCTTTTTGCTAGAAAATGAGATGAATTGTTTTTAAACATGGCGGTTTCCTTTTCTTCCACCGCAACGCACTCTTTTTACGATCTTAATTATAAAATCAGGTTGTACCCACTGGCCTGATCCTTTGTTTGCTTTCTTGTTTACTCAGTGCTATCCTTCCATAGTTTCCCACTGTGAAGGGAAGAGGGTGGGGAAGCTTCCTGCGGTAGGAATTTGCAATATGTTCGGAACGGTATAGGAACCAAAAGAAGGGAAGATTTTCCACAGCTGATATTATGACTGGTTTTAAAACTTTGTATTTTTGGTAGGTCCAGTTGCGTTCCTGTTGTTTCATGGCTCGTGCTTCGTAACTTAGACGACTTGGTTCCAGCACTTGCAGCAGCTGGAACTGACCTTTACACTGGTGCATTGCGGATGCGTCTGACCTTTGCTTCCTACATGTGTTCATAGTTCTTATTCCTCTTACTGGCTAAAAACTGCTCTTTGTCATGGAATATTTTATTTATTTTAAACATTTATATCCCGCCCTCCTGGTGGGTACATGTAGACAGGTGGCTTGTTCTTATCTCCTTTTGGTTGAATGTCTCATTCCACTCCTCTGGGGGAAAAGTTTGGAAAGATTTAAAGTATGATCTAGATCCGTGCTGGCAAACCTTGGCACTCCAGATGTTCTTGGACTTCAATTCCCAGAAGCCCAAGCATCCTGTGAATCCACACGAATGGATTTCCTGCGATTCATCCGGCCCGTGCTGCCCTTGTTGCTCCCGGAAGCGGAAGTAAAACGCGCCCGTACGGTCCTAACGTAAAGGATTATTTGACACACGGAACGCTGCTTACCTTCCTACTGAAGTGGTCCCTATTTATCTACTTGCAAGTTCTTGCTTTCGAACTGCTAGGTTGGCAGGAGCTGGGACAGAGCCGGGAACTCTGTAGCCAATACTGAGCTTAAATGGATAAGGACTGAGTCAAATAGCTTTGTCTAGTTCTTTTTATTGGAATGTTTTATTGTAGCATCAGGATTGAAGAAGCGTATTCCACGTACTGTAGTTTATTTTATGTACCCTTATGGTATGCATGGCACTGGTTGAGAAACATTGATACAAAGTTTTGAACTGAATGGCTTTTTCCTGTGTCCTTTTGGCTGGTTGATGCTTCAGTGTGATTCTCTAAGACATAGTCTTAGAAAATAAGAATACTGTATGTGATGATTTAATCAAGCTTTCCCTAGTCAAGCCCTCGTCGCTCCCAGAAGTGGAAGTAAAACGCGCCCGTACGGATGCATTTTACTTCCGCTTCCGGGAGTGATGAGAGCTTCATGGGCCAGATGAATTGGCATTGGGGCCAGATCTGGCCCATGGGCCGTAGTTTGGGCACTCCTGGTGTAGTACTTTATAGTCTAGCAGCTGATTCCTTTCAAAGTGAATTTTCATGTTTTAAAAAACAGGTTTTAATCCCTTACAGTTGCCATTGAAAAGAATCTCTTAGATGTTCACAGTATTGCACTGTCTTGGCCTTTCCTTCCTCCTCTTTTAGTTTTGTCAATTCGCAGTTATCAAAACTCTTTGTGACCAATGTACTTGCCTGCTGAGAAAGAGATCCTTCAAAGATATGCTTAATCCCTTTCACGAGCCAGAGTCCCAAAGCTATCCGATATTAAGCCTCCTGGAAATTCTCCAGCCCGGCATATTTTTGATAATTGTTTCCTGCTGAAAGGCCCCAGATTAAAGGTCTCGAAGATGATAACCGAGAGAGTCCTGAGGGGGTAGTTTCACCTCCATGGCAGGTTAGTCATTTCAGATAACTTTTGAGTCAAGCTGAGACTGCGTCTCTGTGAGTATATTTTTTAGCTTTGATATGGGATGCAGCCTCCAGTCCTAAGCACACGCCATTTCTCTTTGAAGAATCTGAAAAACCTGCTGGCTTCAATTGAATAAAAATGTGCCACTAGCTCAGTGTCTTGTTGCCCCTTGCCAGATGTGTTTCCAGGTGTGATTGTCTGCCTCTTGGGATACAGCAACATTTCTGTTCCAATGGAGATTGCCTGCTTAAATATCCTCTTCTGTGCATTTCTCTCGTCCATTCTGCTGGCCCTTGCCTCGTCCGTGAGTTCTCTGTGTACTCCCTAAAGAAATTTCTTCTTTTCCCTTAGGCTCACAATGGCAGTTGTGGCTTGGCTCGTTCTTTCCCTTGCAGTCGTTTCTGCCGTGGACAGAAGCAACTTCAAGACGTGCGACCAGAGTTACTTTTGCAAGTAAGTGGAGTGTTGCCCAGTGGCTGTAGAAGGAGAGGAGCGTAGAAGGATGTCCTGTAAAGTTTTCATTTCTTGGGGTCATAGTGAAAAACATGTGGTAGTTATCCTGGGTTGACCATGGGACTAATGTAGAAGTATTGCGCTGGATGGAGAAAGAATGAGCACTGTTTAAGACCATTAAGCAAAGAAAGCTCCAAAACCTTGGCCATATCATGAGGAACAACAAAGTATAGAAAACTCCCAACTCTGCAAGGAAAGATGCCTGGGAAGAAAGACCCTGGTCACAGATGGACTTCATTTAATTTAATTTAATTTTAATTTAATTTTTGCACTTGCCCGACTCAGGGCGGCTCACGTGATAATTAAACAATATACACAATAAATACACAGTAAATTCAATCTGCAAAAACAGCATATAATAATATACAACACAGTACAATACTATAACGGCCTCTCCACCCTGGCCGCAGACAAATTCTAAAGGCGGCAGCGGTGAGGTCCTGACGCCATAACGGCCTTTTCAAGCCTGGAGAGGGGCGGGGCCCAGGAGCGCCGGCAGATGGAGGGGGTCCTGGCGCCCAAGGCTGGAGGGCCTCTTCGCCCTAGCCGAGGCCAGAGTCTGGGGAGCCAGCAAGTCCTAGCGCCCGCTGCCATAGCCGCTTTTTCAAGCCTGGCCAGGGGCGGGGCCCAGGAGCGCTAGCAGGTGGAGGGGTCCTGGCGCCCATGGCTGGAGAACCTTTCTGAGGAATTAAGAACAGGAAGACTATTGCCATGATGATAGCCAATATCCGGAACGGATATGGCACCTGAAGAAGAAGTCCTGTGATGTGAGCAGCACCAAGTACTTTCTTCTTAGGGTTAATGAGCATAATGATCAATAACCTGCTCTCTCTTAAGATATGGAAAGTGGGTGCAGGAAATTTAGTAATTGTGACTTCCCTTCCATCCAGGCGTCAGAGGAACATGAAACCCGGGAGTTCTCCTTATCGGGCGTTGCTTGGGTCCTTGCAAATCAACCAGGATTCTATGAAAATCCAGCTCATGAATGAAGCAAACAAGGTGAATCGCATGTTATAGCTTAAACTTGTGCCCCAAATCTTGTTAATCACACTGTTAGCTTAATGCAGGCTGTACAGCTTTCAGAAGCGAATGGCCTCAGGGTAAAAAGCATCAGGCATTTTGTGTAGCCTACTGAACTGCACAGGTAGTCATGCAGCCACTAAAATCTGGAGTGATTTCCTAACTTGAGTCAATTTGGCAGTGGCTGCAGTGGTTAAGAAGCTCACCTTGTTAGCTGGAAGGCTGGCAAGTCAGCAGTTCGAGACCTGGGTACTGCATGACGGATTGAGTGCCCGTCTTTGTCCCAGCTTTTGGGGACATGAAAGGAGCCTCATTTGGGCCTTCCCTGAGCGGAGTTTATTCCGCAAAAAAATCTTTTCAACCTAGAATAATTTCTGACATGAAATTATTATAGTCAATTTGGCTCTGAACGTTACACCAACTTAAACACAGTATTTTGGCCATTCTCTCATTTTCCTGCCTAGAAAGTGCTTCATGGTAATGAAAGGCATATCGGAAAACAAAAAAATTAAATAAAAATAAAAACACTGCAGTGCTTTAAAGACTAACTGCTATATTTTTACTGTGAGCTTTTGTGGATCAAGTCCACTTCTTCAGACCAAAATGGTAGTGAAACTCGTTTTTTAAAAACAAATACAGTTAAAACAAAAACTTATTAAAAAGGAGTAATAAATACATCAACAAAAGAAACACTCAGCCATATCAACAGCAAGCAAGCCCATGTAAATGGCTAACCTTTAAGTGCCTAAGATAAATCCTATGGTCTGTCAAAATAGAAAAATATTTGTTTGCGGGAAGGAGGACAAGAGGAAATCTAGTCAAACACTCACCCGCCCCCGCAAATGGTAGGAACTCCTGGAGGCCAGCTGCTATTGGCCCCAATCAGCACAGCCGAAGGTGGAGGATAATGGGATTGATAGTTTAATGCCTAGATGACCACATGTATCCTCAACCCCAGCTGTAAGATTTGAGCCTCCTCTTTCCTTCTAAGATCCCGCTTCTCCTTGAAGTCTATGGCTTGAAAGGGAACATGACTCGCATCCGGATCAACGAACTGAATCCCCTCAAACCCCGCTACGAGGTACCCGATGTGCTAGTCCGGGAGCCACCCACCACCAGGTATGTTTGTGGGGTTGTGTTGAGGGAGCGGGGAAAGGGGAATCATTAATTTGCCCACCACTGTCTTTCTCAGAACAAGGCTTAAGAGAGATCAAGGAGGCTTGACTTCAGTTCCTGAATGTTCAGACAAGGAAATCATTAACTTTCAGTGAGGCATTAAATTCTATTGTTGTCTGAAGATGTTGGTAGAACTTGGTAACTAGTAATGTCATTCCTCCCAAATAAGGCTATTCCACACTTAGCCTGTTTGTTCACAGACACTAGGTTAAACTCTGGTGTCTTCCCTCTGGTTTGTAGTTGTAAGTCATTTTCAATGTGGGTTTCTTGAAGCAAGATGACATGAGGCTGATGGATCTTGAGGACTCTTGCTAAGCGATCACACTTCGCCCTGCTTATACCCTCGATGATAAATAAGTCAGCAAGTGTCATTTTGCCTCTTTATAAATCTGTGGTGAGGCCCCATCTGGAATACTGCGTACAGTTCTGGTTGCCATATTGCCAGAAGAATATTATGGAGCTGGAAAAAGTGCAGAGGAGGGCAACTAGAATGATAAGGGGACTGGAACACCTTCCTTACCATCTGAGGCTGCAACGGTTGCGCCTCTTCACTCTTGAACGACGGCGTCTAAGAGGTGACCTGATTGAAGTTTATAAAATCATGCATAGTGTGGACAAAGTAGATATAAGGAAAAACTGTTTTCCCTATCGCACAACACTAGAACTAGGGGACACTCCATGAAACCTTTGGGTGCTAGTTCTCAAACAAATAAGAGAAAGTACTTTTTCACCCAGAGGATCACTGGTCTATGGAACTCCCTGCCAGAAGAAGTGGTGACAGCTGTCAGTCTTGACAGCTTTAAGAAAGGATTAGACAAATTCATGGAGGACAAGAGTACCCATGGCTATATTGATGGATACCTAAGGACAACCTCCGGGTTGGAGAGATAGGCAGGATATCTCTCAATGCCATTTCCAGGGAATCCTAAACAGGTGAAGGCATCTGCTTGGGAAGAATACCCTGAAGCAAAGGGTGAGCCACTGGGTGAGACAGAAGGCTGGACTGGATGGGCTCATGTGGCCTGTTCCAGCAAGGCTGTTCTTACATTCTTTAAACTGTCCTCTCTCTAATGTGGTGGTGAAGAAGAAGACCAAACCATGGACCACATTATATTTAGGTGTCCTTTACATTGTGCCACAGATGAAGCCCTTCATTGGCTTTCAAACCTGGACATGGAACTCTAGCTAGGAACTTGAGATGGACAATTTGTGCTTACTGTATAGATCAACATTAATGTAGACAACTGCAGTTCATCGTACAAGAAAGGAAGGAAGGAATTAACCCTCTTAGTATAACCGGAAAGAGGAGTAGTGGGTGGTATGGAATACCTAAAGGTATTCCAATCACTTAATATGGACAAATGAGTAGAGGTAGGAGTTATTGCTCCTTAAACGCTGGCATTCCCAAACACCTCTCCAGTCAATGTGATTGTACTTTGAACGTTTGCAAGAGCAAAACCAAATTTGAAGATAGAGGAAGTTGCTCACAGGAAAAGGAAGAACATTAAAGGAGGATATGGCTCAGGAACTCGACCGGTGGCTTCATTTTGGCAGTTTAAAGTTTGACCTGGACACAAAAGAAGAAGAAAACGGTAACTTGCTACTTATCAGATTCCTTGAATTGCAGACCAAAAAAAGTAATGTTTCTTCTACCCTGGCAATTAGAATGTCTTTCTCTCCCCTTACAACATTTGTTTACTCATCCAAAGTGTTCCCCTTCTTCCTTCCCATCCCTAAGATTGTCTGTGATAGGTCGGGACGATAACAGCGTGGAGCTGGCCCTGGGCAGCGGGGAACACAAGCTGATCATGACCGCCAAGCCGTTCCGCATGGATTTGCTGCAGGGGCGGGAGCTGGTGCTGAGTGTCAACTCCCGGGGCCTGCTGGTCTTTGAACACCTGCGCCAGAGGAAGGACTCGTGAGTACCTGAGCCATCCGTACAGGGAGAACTGGGCTGCCTTTTCCTGGTTAGAGCTGGCCAACAGACTTCCTGTAGCAATAACGGGAGGAGGAAGGAGATTTGTCGGGGAACATGGGTGGTGGAGTATAAGAATAATTTCATGTCAGAAATTATTCTGGTTTGAAAGGATTTTTGCTGGAGAAACTCTGCTCAGGGGTTGCCCGAATGAGACTCCTTTCATGTCCCCAAGATCTTTTTCCCATCAAAGTGGTCCCTATTGATCTATTCGCAATTTCTTGTTTTCGATCTGCTAGGTTGGCAGGAGCTGGGACAGAAGACGGGTGTTCATTCCGTCATGCAGTACCTGGGTCTCGAACTGCCGACTTGCCAGCCTTCCAGGTAACAAGTACCAGACTGCTTTGTTTCCAGTCAAGGAGGGAGCCTCCTGATTGTTGAGGGACTGCCGGGCCATTTGAGGTTAGCGGTTATCTCATTTGGCCATTCAGCAAATGTCAGACCAAAAGGAGGCGTGCGCTGATGTGATGTGCTTAATTTCCTCTGCTCATTCATGACTCTGCCTTGCCCTAATCGGCCCATCACAAACAGGAGACCCTGTTTGAATGAACCAAAGGAGGCTGATTTTTAGGTGCGATGGTGGTGGAAAGAATGACCTTTTCTGATTAGGTAGCCGGGTTAGTCTGTGCAAGCATGTCAGAGAGTAAACAAAAATACAAAAAAAATGTAGTGGCACCTTAAAGACTAACTCCTGTATTTAAATGTGAGCTTTCGTGGATCAAGTCCCGAATTAGTCTTTAAGGTGTCACAACTTTTTTGTCAATTTTTGTTTTGATTTGATTCCTCTTTGATATGCTTTTCTGATTAGCTGCATTCCCCCTGACTTCCAACAGAGGTCACTGCGCTAGGTCTGTCTATCAATAAGAGCTGCTCATTGGTCCACTCCCTGGAAAGAGGGTGGGGCCAAAGCCATTCCGTTGCGTCAGCTTGCTTCTCTTTGGTAGACGACGTTTAGAGGGCGGGACTTTGGGATTGCTTGCAGTCCCAGCCTCCCACCCGAAGTGGGCACTGTAACTTCAAACAGATACAGGCTTGGCTAAAGCAGTGGGTGAAAACCTCTGGTTTTGGGGCCGCCAGGTAAGTTTTTGATGTCCAAGAAGACCCAGGTAGAGAAGAGGAAGGAATCTACCTTAGGCCGGAATCCCACAGAAGGATGTTTTTGACCATGGATTCACAACATTTGAAGCCGCGGACCGGGTCAAGGTCCCTCAGACAGTTGAGTGGGCTGGACTGGGGCTTCACGCTGTCATAAAGCGCATTTACGACAGCCGTAAATGCAGAAGCAGCTGTTTCCACTGCTTGTGGGGGTGGCAGTGGGAGCAAGCGCAGGCGGGGTGGGTGGGTGTTACATGAAGTGGCACCATGGGCCGGATCTGACTCATGGGCCATAGGTTGAGAACCCCTCATTTTGACCATTAGCTCTGCAGACCACGCAAAAGCTGTGTTGCTAAGAATGATGGGAGATGTAGTCCACCCCACTGCATCTGGCCAATGCCAAACCGGGAAAGCCTGCTTGGAGAGAAGGCAGCAGGGCTCTCTCTCTCTCCCCCCCCCCCCCGCCCACCCCCAATAAAGAAATAATAGAGTGGTGTTGGTTTACCTACCCTTTCCTTTTCTCCTGTCGCTCTGCCCGGCTCGATTGTCCACATCACGCAGGGCGAGGGCTGGAGTTGCGGGAGGGTTATGATATCTCTCTGGGTTCCATGTACTGACTCGTTGTGTTTTCTGTTTTTCTTGGTTTGTGCCTCCCCCTCCTGCTCGGCCCCCCCAGTTTCTCGGATAAAGTTAGTAGCACGGTCGTTAGCATGTGGGATAGGATCAAGAACCTTTTCTCTAGGTAAATCTGCAGCTTCTGCTACCATTTCTTGAATCCCCTTTTCCCTCTGCTGTTTAGAGTCAGTGGCTCTGCTGCCCTTCCCCTTTCTAGCAGTTTTGGAGTCGTTTTGAGTTTTCTTTTTCTCTTTCCATGCCTTGGTTTGGGAGTTTGAGGGTTACCCCACCTCACCCACCCCAAAACTTAATTGTAGAGTAGCCTTTAAACTCCCTTATATCGTGTCAGAAGTACACAAAGGCGCTTTGTGGGTTGAAAGGATTTTTTCCCCCGGAGGAACTCCGCTCAGGGGACGCCCGGATGAGGCTCCTTTCACATCCCCAAGATCTTTTCCCCACCAAAGTGGTCCCTATTTATCTACTTTCAGTTTTCTTGCCTTCAAACTGCTAGGTTGTCAGGAGCTGGGACACAAGACGGGCGCTCGATCAGTCATGCCGTACTTGGGTCTTGAACTGCCGACTTGCCGACCTTCCAGCTCACAAGATGAGCTTCTTAACCACTGAGCCCCCGCAGTCTGATTGTTGAATGGCAGATTTGAAGTTACATGCTCTGTGGGCCCCCAGTTACATTCAAAGCGGAGTATACATTTCAGGGCGTTGATGTAGTTGGACAATCCAGCCAGAGTTAAACTCATTTAAATGTCAATGAAAAAGTAAGTTTATAGCTTTCTTTTTTGCTTTGAAGATTTTTTAATATTATCACTTGGTGTTTATTAAGGTGAGAGATTTATGTCACTCCAGAAGTTAAGAAAAAGTCTGGCCAGGTTATCCTGCTATGGTAATAGAGTAGACCCTACTGCCGGCAACTCAACGCCGAGTGTCAGGTGGCGGTTAACTAACCTGACCACCTTGAGCTCTAAAGTCCAGAGGGAAGGGAAATGGTCCCCAAATGGATTAAATCCCACTGGAATCCAGCTTGATGAAGGGCAGCGGCTTCCTCCATCCTGTCCTGGGGCTGAGGAGGTCTTTGCGTGCCAATAAGGGCTCAGGGCCAGAAAGTGACTTGTGGAACCGGACCAGTTGTACTATGGGTGTCACGCTGCAATGCGGAAGGCAAATGGAAGGCCACCGCATTATATTCACAGGACTGTCTTCATGGCTGATAGCCATGGGGATCGCCAATATTTGGAATCAGATATGACAAATGTTGTAAGTGCTAACGCAATGATTCTTCAGAGTTTCAAATGGGACTCTTTCCTAACTCTACTTGAGACAGCTGGGAAATGAGTCCAGGACCCTTCTGGATGGAACATTTGCTGCACTGTTGATAGCCTCTCGCCGTGTTATTAGGACTCCAGTTCCCATCAGCACAGCTGGTAGGCAAGGATGATCAAAGTTATAGTCAGCCATAATCCTCCTCACGTGTGATGTTTCTGCTATGGGTCTCTCTGCCTAAAGAGAGTACAGGAGAAGGCTAGACCAGAACATTTGGGTGGGAAGCAAAAGGAGAGGCAGCGACACGTTCAGAGAAAAATCCCCAATATAAGGGGATTGAAACGCTTTGGCTGGATTGTGACCCTTCTTGGCTGTGTATCCTGTGATTTGTAAGTTGATGGCAGGGTAGTTAAAGGGGTTGATAGCAATAGCAATTAGACTTCTATACCGCCCCGTAGTGATTAGTGCACCACTTAATCAGCATTTTGCCCCCAACATGCTGAGGTCTCCTTGGAAGGATGGAAGACTGAGTCAATCTGGAGCCCTGGTCAGGATCGAACTCACAAACCTTTGGGTTGCAGCACATCAATTTCACCACTGCGCCACCGGGACTGCTTGTGTGAGATTGATGCACAATCTTACACCCTCTTGTGTTTAAGCCCGAGGTCTTGTTGACTTTCTCTTCCGTATAACGCATTTCTACCTGCAGAATGCTTGCGCATTTTTAGAACGCTTTGGCAATTTCAGGGCTTTGCTCGTTTCACTGATCCCCCCCCCCCCCCCCCCCCGCTTGCGGCTCGGTGGCCAGAAGGCACTTCTGATATGAATAGAGAGGACGGGACGCTTGTATTATACCCCTCACAAGGGCTGGTGGGTGGCTTGTTGAAAGACTTGCTTTTATTTCTGCGTTGCAAAATCCTATTCCTAGAAAAGGGGTTGTATATGTTGAAATCTTAAAAAATAATATTGCCGTTCAATGCATTTATTTATTTACTTTTGCACATTTGTATCCCGCCCTCCCGGTGGGTACACCACTCAGGGCGGCTAACAATATGATAAAAATTACAATAAAAACAATTCAGCAACAATAGCTAAAACAAACCTAACAACCCCAATTAAAACCAGCATTAAAAACACAAACAAATCGTCATTAAAAAACAACCCACCCCCACCCTAGCCCCGTTAAAACAATAACCGAGCCAGGGGGCAGCCCCTCACATCGGCTAAATCAGCCACCGGGCTTGACTGGTAGAGTCAAGCATGCCCCAAACCTGCTGGAAGAGCCATGTCTTCAACATCTTTCTAAAGGGGAGTAGTTCCGTCTGGAGACGCAACTCAGGTGGTAAGAGGTTCCACAGGGCTGGGGCAGAGATGGAAAAGGCTCTTTTCCTGGTCCCAATAAGATGTACTTCTTTCACTGATGGGACCACCAGTGAGTTCCTCCTGTCTGCCCTAGTAGGATGGGCTAAGTTCCTTGTGGCGACGCGGTCTCTTAAGTAGCCTGGTCCAATGCCATGGAGGGCTTTAAAGGTCACCTTGAATTGCACCCGGAGGCACACCGGCAACCAGTGCAGCTCCCGGAGAAGTGGTGAGGCATGAGCATATCGCCCGCACCCCATCACAACCACATTCTGGACCAGCTGCATCCTCCGAATGGTCACCAAGGGCAGCCCCATGTAGAGCGCATTACAATAATCCAATCATATCTTCTGGCCTTTTGCTTAGACTTGCTTGTATAGGCTTAGGAGAGCTAGAGAATCCAACACTTAAAGCAAAGTTTCTGGTTCTTATGGCTATGAAGATACGTGCTGTTTATATTTCTGTGTTTTGACCCTGCTTTTTTTTAACCTTGCAATCCAGGTTTTGCCTTTGCTCGAAAGCCAGTCGTATCCAACTCTAGGGTCCAGTGCTCATCTCTGTGCTAGCCAAAGAGCCCGCAACATCTGTGTCTGCAGACATTTACGTGGACATGTGTCAGGCATGACTAGATGCCGGAGTGTTCCGAACGCAGTTACCTTTCCCGACGAAGTGGTCCTTATTTATCTACTTGACATTTCTTGCTTTCGAACTGCTAGGTTGGCAGCAGCTAGGACGGAGCCGGGCACTCACTCCGTCACGCAGCACTCAGGTCTCGAACTGCTGACACGCCGAACTTCCAGTTGTCAAATTCAGCATCTTAACCACTGAGCCATCGCGGTCCCTTAGGGTCCTTATCTGTTCCAAAGGTTTAGGTTCAGTTCTTGCCAGTGCCAACTAAAAAGTCACAGTCAAGAACAATATTTTAAGTTTGAGACAGGAAAATTGTTGATCTCCAGAATAGCGATAGTACTACTAATAATAATTTCGTATCATAAATTATTCTGGGTTGAAAGGTTCTTTGCGGAAGAAACTCTGCTCAGGGATGGCCCAAATTACCCTCCTTTCATGTCCCCAACAGCTGGGACAGAGACGGGCACTCAATCCGTCATGCAGTACCCAGGTCTTGAACTGCCGACTTGCCAGCCTTCCAGCTAACAAGGTGAGCTTCTTAACCACTGAGCCACCTTCGCAGGCCCTCTCTGAGTCGACTGAACAAAGGGCTAGATCAAGACAAAGCAAGTTTTTATTGTATTTTCACAGCAAGCCAGGGTAGTTGGCTACTGAACAATGTGGGTTCCCATGAAACAGTAAACTAGGATTCTGCCAGATTGTGGATAACAGTGACCTCATGACTGCATGAGTCATCCTTGAGCCTGTCGGGATCGAAATCTGATCGCGAGCAGAGTTTTAACTGCAGGACCGCAGCTTAATAGCTGAGCCACGAGAGCTCTTTAAGCCTTCCTAAAGAAGACAGTTGCTCCACTTCAGGGTGAGAATGTGTTTCATTTGGTTAACAAGCTCACCTTGTTAGCTGGAAGGCCTGCAAGTCAATAGTTCGAGACCCGGCTGCTGCATGATGGTTTGAGCGCCCGTCTCTGTCTCAGCTCCTGCCAACCTAGCAGTTCGAAAGCAAGAAATTGCAAGTAGATAAATAGGGACCACTTGGGTGGGGGAAAGAACTTGGGGACATGAAAGGAGCCTCATTCGGGCGTCCCCTGAGCAGAGTTCCTCCAGCAAAAATCCTTTCAACCCAGAATAATTTCTGAGATGAAATATCATCATCATCATCTATTAAAATCAGGACTTTGCAGCTATGGACATGCCTAGTAGCAACCATCAGTAGTAACCATCAGCCCTATCTAGCACAGTCCATAGTGAGGAATTCTCACAAAATAGCTAGGAACCCACACATTTCTTATCTCTAGTTTAGTTAATGAAGGAATTGTAATTCATCAGTAAATGAACGTCCATTTCGTCCATTGACATGATACTTGAGGGTGGCCGTTTGGAGGTGGAATCAGTTTCACAGTGAAAAGGAAGGGGCAGTTTTGGATCCAAGGACCATTTTTTGGACACTTAACAGGAATTTTGGGTCTGAGCAGTACAGTCAAATCTTATGCTGCTCACAGATCCCTCCCCTCCCCCTTGCTAAATGGCTGGGTTGTAGATAAGTGTGTGATGCTTTGTAGTGACTAATGGACACTGAAGTTTGAGTGGTGGATTATTTGTCTTCCCCAGTGGCTGAAATAAGGGGGGGGGGAGTCCACGGCTGATCATTCCTTTCCTCTCCCCCTTCTTCTCTTCCAGAGAACCGCCTAAGGAGCCAGCGGCAGAAGCCGAGGGGGCAGCGGAGACGGCAGATGCAGCTTTGACTGCAGAGGAGGAGCACGCAGAGAAAAACGAGCCGGTAATGGGACGAGGAGGCTGCGGTGGCTTAGTGGTTAAGACACTGAGTTTGAGGGCCAGAAGGTCAACAGTTCGAGGCCCAAGTGCTGTGCGACAGAGGGCGTGCCTGTCGTCTGTCCAGGCTCCTGCCAGCCTAGCAGTTTGAAAGCATATACAGTACAGTGGTACCTCATACAGTAGACCCTCACATAACGATGTTGCTTGGTTCCCCAAGTAGCGTCACTATAGGGGAAACTGCGGTTTTCAATGGCGGCTGCGCCATCTTGCGGCAAAAACTCATCCGCACAACGACGTTAAAAAATGTTATTCCGCACAATGACGGTTTTTCGTTGTTGTGCGGGATAGTCACGTGGCGAGTGACGACACGTCGTTAAGCGGAAATGACGCTATTCGAACGTGTCGTTAATCGAGGGTCCACTGTACAATGATTTTAATCCGTTCCACAGGGCTCGTTGTACAAAACAATTGCTATACAATGCATGCATCATATAGCGATTTCCCCATGGGATACATCGTACAACGATTTTTTTTCCGCTCAGTGGTTTTTTTCCCATTGAAAAATTGTCGTACGATTTTTTCCCATAGGGAAAATTGTTACGCGGGACACCATTTCTCCCCCAAAACCTAATTGTTATGCGGTTTTGTTGCTATAAGGGGCGATTGTTGTATGAGGTTCCACTGTAATTCTTTTTATTCAAAAAGCAAACTCCTATTCACCTGGAGGAAGCCTAAAAGGCCATTCACTTGGTCTAACTCCTTCTTGGAATTGCCCCCCATGTTGGGGCAATTCAAACACAACTGGGGCATTATAAACCTTATAAACTTTTTAATTCTCAACAGTACTTTTTTAAACGTAATGTACGTATTTTTCAAAACACGAAATAATAACCTTTGGGAATGGGGTACTAATTAGCTCACCTCTGTCAGAAGTGGATTGTGTTTTCTCGAAAGGGTGTGCTAATAACAAAATGAATACGTTCTACAGCAAGGGCCCCCAACCACCGGGCCACAGGCTGTCCCGAACCAGGTGCTTGGAGACCCAATGACAGCCTTCTTCCCTCAATGTGGGCACCGGGTCAACTCAGCGAACAGAGCGAGAGCATGGGCTTCAAACACAGCGGGGCTCTTCCTCCCCGTCTGTGTGCAGTGAGGTATCATGCTGTTCATCTCCAAGCTGTGGTTGGCAGATGGGAGAGATTTAAAAATCCCACCACCCCCATTTACTGGTCAGTGGGGAAACTGTTTAGCATGAAACCGGTCCGTGGTGCGAAAAAGGTTTGGGATCCCGCTCTATATCGTTACATGGGTTGGTTATTCAAGGCCATCAGTCCAACACATGCCTGGTAAAAATAAATAAATTTTGTGTCAGAGATTACCCTGGGTGGAAAGGATTTTTGCTAGAGAAACTCCGCTCCGAATGAGGCTCCTTCCATGTCCCCAAGTGCAGTGTATCAAACCCCGACCTTCCAGTCTCCAAGTTCAGTGTCTTAACCATTAAGCCAGGAGTTCTCAACCTTTTTAAGCCAGGGGCGCCGGGTCACACTCTCTCAGACAGCTTCAGGGGCCGGACGGCTATTTGCCTTTCCTCCACCACATGGCACTTCCTGGTGTGGTGGAGGCAGTGTGGGGGCCACATGGAATGGTGTCGTGGGCTGCATCCGGCTTTGGGACGCAGGTTGAGAATCCCTGTACTAAGCCACCGCAGTGCTGACTGGTGAGGAATCTGGACTCAGTACAGTGTGGATCACGCCCACTTAGCAAATTTTTGTTCTTACAGATTGAGGAACCCGTCAAAGGGGCTGTTGAAGTAGAAGAAGAGCCAGGAACATGGGAGGAAACATTCAAAACCCACACAGACAGCAGACCCAATGGTAAGAGTCCAATCATGGGGCTTTTGGATAGATAACATATGGTCCGTGATGGTGAACCTTGGCACTCCAGCTGTTCTTGGACTTCAATTCCTAGAAACCCGTCCCTGTGAATCCACACAAATGGGTTTATTGTGAACCTTGGCACTCCATCTGTTCTTGGACTTCAATTCCTAGAAACCCAAGTCCCTGTGAATCCACACGAATGGGTTTATTGTGCGTATGCGGTAATTAGGATGTGTCCGCCACGGAAATCCAACCCTTAAGACTAACACATGCTTTGGTAATCTTGAGCAAGAATTGCCCCGACAAAATATTGCCCACCATTCTCCTGTTCCTTTGTTTTTTCTCTCTTTTTTGTTCGTTATACAGGCCCTACATCAGTGGGACTGGATTTCTCATTCCCTGGTGTGGAGAATGTATACGGGATCCCAGAACATGCGGACAATCTCCGGCTACGAACCACTGAGTAAGCCAAAGGCCTGATACAGGTTTCGAGTCGTGGTGACTGTTTTCTGATGAATGTTGTACGGTTGAAGTTGGAAAGAGAGAGAGAGACTATAAGAATAAGAACAAACTTCTTGTGCCGTATCCGATTCCAAATATTGGCAATCCTCATGGCGATCAGCCATGAAGACTGTCCTGAGAATATAAAGCAGTGGCCTTTCATCTGCCTTCCGCATTGCAGTGTGACACCCATAGTACCATGGATCCAGCTCCGCAAGTCACTCTTTGGTCCTGAGCCCTTTTGGCACACAAAGTCCTCATCATCGTCTCCAGGCCAGGATTGATGATGAAGCTGCTGCCCTCCATCAAGAGGGATTCAAGTAGGACCATTTAATCCACTTGGGGACCATCACCCTTCCCTGTGGACTTCGGCACTCAAGGCCGTGAGTCCTCAGGGTGGTCAGGTTAGCTAACCGCCGCCTGACACTTGGCGTTAAGTCGCTGGAAGTAGGGTCTACTCTATGACCATAGCACAGTGATGGCAAACCTTTTTGAGACCGAGTGCCCAAACTCAACAGGCTACCATCTGCGCCGCAGAGGGGCGGGTTGAACTCTGTGCTGGGGGAAGGGAGGAAGCGCTCCCATTGGGCTGCTGGGCAGAGGGGCGGGACAAACTGTGCTGTGGACGCTGCTGGGTAGAAGGGCATGGCAAACTGCTGGGGGGCGGCACGCATGCCCACAGCAAGGGCTATGAGTGCCCCTCTGGCATGCATGCCATAGGTTCACCCCCACTGCCATAACAGAATAACCTGGCCAGATGTTAAAGAACAAACAGCATGAAGAAAATAAGAGGAAGTGAATGTTCTCCCCAAATATATTAGTACCACCAATATTGAGAAGAAGGTCTCCTTAGGGCAGGGGTTCACAACCTAAGGCCCATGCGCCGGATCTGGCCTGCGGTGCCATTTCATGTGCCCCCCTCATTCCTCCAAGGGCATTTGAGAAACAATGGCCACCTCTTTGAAGCTGTTGGGACAAAATGGCCACTCTCATTGTGCAGGCAGGACAAAATGGCCGTTTGGCCCTTGAAGCTGACTGAGAGAGCGTGCCCCCCCCGGGCTTGAAATGGTTGGGAACCCTTGCCTAAAGGTTTTTTAAATGTGTTTTGCTCCATGATTTCTAACTCTCAAATCTTTGGCAGGGGAGGGGACCCATACCGCTTGTATAACCTGGATGTCTTCCAGTACGAAGTGTACAACCCCATGGCCCTTTACGGCTCCATCCCCGTCCTCTTGGCGCATAATGCTCAGCGCACTCTGGGCCTCTTTTGGCTCAATGCTGCAGAGACCTGGGTGGATATCACCTCCAACACAGCGGGCAAGGTATGGTTACTCCGAAAGGCATGGGCATCTCATCCCTGGCACCTTTATAGGTTTGTTGACAGGACCTTAAAGAGGGATGGTTCCTACAGCACTTCACAGAACAGAGTGGGTAACTGGTCTCTGCCTTGGCCGCTCCCTCCCTCCTTGATTAACTCATTAGCAGATGTGACTGGTGGCTCAAGTGGTTAAGACGCTGAACTTGACAACTGGTAGGTCGGCAGGTCAGCAGTTCGAGACCGAAACCCTATAAATATAGACAACATGATTTTACGCAGAGAAGCGTATTATATCTACAGACTCAAAACCTACCAACCTTATTTATTTATTTATTTTGTTAAATTTCTATACCGCCCACTCGACCAAGGCTGACTTATGGACTCAATGAATTAGAACTCGCTAGTTACCTTTAAATTTTCTATGAATAATATCAGAGAGAGTTGGTACTTCTGATTCTGTGCACCTGTAGATCAGTATTTAATGGCTTTCAAACACACTCTAGTAATGCTCGCAAGCCCAAAGGAGTAAAGTTAAAGAGCGCGAAAGAGAATAAAAATTTAAAGAAATAAAGGTACGTTGTAACACAGGCTAGGCGTTAACTACAGCAAATAATCTTCATATGTTGTTCAGTTATCAAGTGAATTCTATGTAAATACATTGTAAATAGATTTGTAAATAAGGTGTATGAATCAGATTTCGATATGAGTATTTGTGGTTGTTTTTGTCGTTACATAATATATTGTTTTCTGAGGAAGAATATCGAAAAAGTTCTAAACTGGTGAACTTTTAAAACAATTAAACAACACCAAGAAACATAAATGAAACAGTAGTCTTTATTGAAACATAAATCAAGACCTTCCTTCAGTAGCAGCCACAAGCGGTTTCAGCTTTTTTGGATAGAGCAATAAATGTACCAATGGATTTTGTATCTCTCCACGTTCACACTGCTTGTTGAACTGGATCTGTGGTACCTATGGGTGTCATGCGCGACGTGGAAGGCAGATGAAAGGCCACTGCATTATATTCTCAGGACAATCTTCATGGTTGATCACCACAAGGATAGCCTTGTGGCAGCATGGAGCACCAGGGAGGTCACAAGAGTTCCAGGAGAGACAGCTCCAGTGGAACCCATAGGTACCACAGATCCAGTTCCACAAGCAGTGTGAACATGGAGAGATACAAAATCCACACTGCACACTGCCAGCAGCCCCCACTTGAGCCTCTTGGTCTTGCATTTAGGGACTCCAGCCCTCAGCCTATTCAGGGCCCTCCAAGTGACATTAGGGAGGTCGAGTTCCTGAGCTATATCCTCCTTTAATGTTATTCATTGTCCTGTGAGTTCCTTTCTCCATCTTTCTAAGCACCATGCCCTTCCCAAACTCTTTCACAGACCCTGTTTGGAAAAATGCTCGACTACATGCAAGGTGGAGGTGAGACGCCACAGACGGATGTCCGCTGGATGTCAGAGAGCGGGATCATTGATGTGTTTCTGTTGTTGGGACCCTCACCCAACGATGTCTTCAGACAGTATGCTTCCCTCACCGGTAAGTGAATCCGGGAGACAATTTGCCTCTTAAACAAGGCTCCTCAAACCCAGCTCTCCAGATAGACTTGAACTCCCAGAAAGCCCTGATCAGAAGGAGTGCTGACTTGTGCTTCCGGGAATTGAAGCCCAAGGAGATTGGATTGATTTGCCTTTAAAACAGGGCTCCTCCAATGTGGCTCTTCAGATGTTCCTGGACTTCAATTCCCAGAAGCCCTGATCACCAGGAGTACTTGGCTTGGGCTTTTGGGAATGGAAGTCCAAGAACGCCTGCCGTATCCAAATACTGTATAGGTTATCCTTGTGGTGATCAACCATGAAGATTGTCCTGAGAATATAATGCAGTGGCCTTTCATCTGCCTTCCACATCGCACATGACACCCATAGGTACCACAGATCCAGTTGCACAAGTCACTTTCTGGCCCTGAGCCCTTTTGGCATGCGAAGTCCTCATCATCATCGCCAGGCCAGGATGGATGAAGCTGCTGCCCTCCATCAAGAGGGATTCAAGTGGGATTTCATCCACTTGGGGACCATCACCCTTCCCTGTGGACTTTGGCACCCAAGGTTCTTAGTCCTCAGGGTGGTCAGGTTAGTTACGTGCCACCAGACACTCGGCTCTGAGTCGCTAGCTGTAATTACCATAGCAGGGTAACCTGGCCAGACTTGGAAAAACACCTGGAGAGCCAGGTTTGAGGAACCAGGGGAGAGCGCCTGAACAACAGCAGTAAGTCTGGGGTTGGATGAAGGAATCGGTGCTTCAAATCCAGGAGAGCCACAGTTCAGCTTGTTGGATTGGTGACCTGATTCCGTATATAAGGCAACTTCTTAGATTGCCATGTGTGTGTCTGTTTCTGTGTATGCGCATTGTGCACGATCATTTGCAAACATGCAAAAGCCACATCATTTCCTTCCATTCAGGCACTCAGGCTCTGCCGCCACTCTTTGCCCTGGCCTATCACCAGAGCCGCTGGAACTACAACGACGAGGAAGATGTGAAGTCCGTCGACAACGGCTTTGACGAGCATGATATCCCGTACGACGTTATCTGGCTGGACATCGAACATGCTGATGGCAAGCGCTACTTCACTTGGGATCCCAACAAGTTCCCGCATCCCAAGGAGATGCTTCAGCGCCTGGCGGCCAAGAGGCGAAAGGTAAGGGACGTGCGCACCCTGATCTGAACGCAAGCTGATGCTTGGCTTCCTCGTCGTAGTTTGCTCATGCCAGCTGGGGCATCCTTTCCAATAGAGACAGATGGCACCTCTGCGGAAGAAATTGATCTAAATTGATTTGCCCGAGTCAGAACGTTTCCATGGACATGTGGCAGGCATGCCTCCGCACCACAGTGCACGGAAATGCTGTTACCTTTCCCACCAAAGTGGTACCTATTTATCTACTTGCAATGTGTTGCTTTCAAACTGCTAGCTTGGCAGGAGCTGGGGACAGGGATGAGGGCTCACTCCACTGTGCAGCACTCGGGTCTCGAACTCCAACCTTCCAGGCTTCAAGTCCAGCGTCTTACCCACTAAGCCACTGCAGTCTCTCAGATCTCTTAACTATTAACCATTTTTTGGCTGGGGTTTCCAAGATTTGAAGTCCACAATGTGTAGATGGCAGAAGGTGGAGCACTACCACACTGAACCCACTTTCGCATTTCCCAGGTTCGGGCATAAGTTTGCCACCTTTAAAAAATAAAACAGGTTTCTAGTCCTTGTTGACATTTGAGCAATTCTTGCACAGAAAGTATATTTATGGTAGTCTTTCTCAAGGCAGAGAGCTGTGGGGATCCCTAACCATGCTCTGCTTTCTGCGCCTTTCCTTAACCCCAGATGGTGAGCATTGTGGACCCCCATATTAAGATAGACAGCAACTACCGGATTCACAACGAGATTCGGTCCCAGAATTTCTATGTCAAGACCAAGGACGGCAATGATTACGAGGGCTGGTGTTGGCCAGGTGAGGGAAAGCACCTGAGGAGATGAAGTCGGCTTAATCTTCTCTTGCTTGTGGCTGATCTCTGATATTTCAGGGGGTGGGAGTGGCCCTCTTTTGTGCCAAAATCTGGGCGCCATTAACAGTTAGGTTTAATTTATATTCAACGGAAGATGCAGATCTGATGTCTTCTTCATTTCCTCCCACCCAGGCTCAGCAGGATACCCAGACTTCACTAACCCGGCGATGCGTTCTTGGTGGGCCAGCATGTTCAGCCATGATCAGTATGAGGTAAGGACTTCGCTAAATCTTTTGAAACCCCTGGAGTGGAGGCTCTCAAACATGTTGGATGGGATGACTTTGGCATTGCATTTCCTGCATTGATATCGAGCAGTGGTGGTGAACCTATGGCACGCGTGCCAGAAGGGGGCACCCTCTCGGCAGGCATGCACACCGTCACCCCAGCACAGAGTTCGCCCCACCCTTCTTCCCAGCATCCCAATGGGAATGCTTCCTGCCTTCCTCCGCCAGCACAGAGTTCCCCCGCCCCTCTGTCCAGAAGCCAAATTGGAGCGCTTCCTCCTTTCCCTCCAGCACAGAGTTCACCCCACCCTTCTTCCCAGCAGCCCAACGGGAACTCTTCCTTTGTCCCCTGTCTGGGGTACGGCAGGCGGCTCACATGTGGTGTGAAGGTGCCGGGTGAATGGCAGCCTGTTGAGTCTGTGGCGAAGGTGAATTTGGGCACTCGGTCTCTAAATGGTTCACCATCACTGATATAGCGGGCATGACTTGGTGATTTTTGCAGTTCTTTCATCCTGTGCCCGGTCTACTTTCCCCCAGGGCTCCATGGAGAACCTCTACATCTGGAATGACATGAATGAGCCCTCTGTCTTCAATGGCCCCGAGGTCACGATGCACAAGGACGCCACACATTATGGCGGGTGGGAACACCGTGACATTCACAACCTCTACGCCTTCTATGTGGTGAGTGTGCTGTTTATATCTGGGTCAAGAAAGGCTGTGATTTGCGACACGACTCTTGTAGCAATTACACTTATATACCACCCCATAGCACTGAACCCTAGAGTCTGAGATGACTGGCTTCCAAGTAAAGGCAGCCTTTAACTCGACTACTTTACTATAGCTCTTATTGCACTTTCTGGGTGGTGTGCAAGTTAATTTGCATTTTGCCACCAACCTGCTGGGTACTCATTTTACTGACCTGACCGCAGAAGGCTGGGTCAGGATTGAACTCACAATGTGAGCAGTCTTGGCTGCAGTCGAGCAATTTTAACCACTGTGCCATGAGGGCTCCCTAACGTTTTGTTCTGTAAAAGTGACATGGGGAAATTATACAATAGAATGGTTGTGGTCTTTCAAATTTGGTATTATCCCCCCAAAACCCTGACTAATATAAAATATAGTCTTGAAGTCTTAAGAACCAACTGATGTGTTGTCTTCAAGAGTTTGAACCAGAAACCTCGGGGAGGGGGGGAATATGTGAGTTACAAGGACTTGGGATATTTTTGCTATTATCTCCCAAACTGTCCCCATAACAGATATCTCGTTTTTTTTCTCCCCGTCTACTGGCAGCAAATGGCAACGGCTGATGGGTTAGTGAAAAGGTCTGAAGGCATCGAACGCCCATTTGTATTGGCACGAGGCTTCTTCGCAGGCTCACAGCGTTACGGTTAGTGGTGTGCCATTACACTGCATCACAAAATATATATATATATGCAGTAAAACCTCGCGTAAAGAGCGCCTTGTTTAGAGACAAACTCACTTAAAGAGCAGAATTTTCTCTGACCGGTTGCCTCGTTTAACTAAAACCAACCAAAAACTCGCTTAACAACTAAATCAGGGTTTACAATCCCCCCTACCAGAAGTCACAATTGGTCACGATGGTGTTTCGCTTAAAGAGCAATCCCGTGGAATGCATTATGCTCTTTAAATGAGGTACAACTGTATAGTCTGCTACTTGGTCTAATCCATGTGTCCTATACTAAACCAAGTGCACTGAATCCAAATCTGAAGTCTGATTCTTCCTAGGACGTCAGGACCTTAAATTAGCAAATCTCACCCTCTTGCTTAGCTTCTTGCGTTGATCACGTGGGGTATATTTGTCCAAAAAGTAGCAAAAATTGCCTGGTTTACTAACACAGCTGTGCCTGCTCCTTTTTAGCTCAAAACAGACTATGGCCTAGCAGTACTAGCTAGTAAGATGGTTTCGCACTAGAGACAATCCCTCAGTCCATCTCGCCTTATATACCTATTTCTGACGTCAGCTCACTGACTTGCCCAGACATGCCTGGCCGCTGCTGGAACAGGCATGCCACCAGGCGACGTGATTCAGCTGAGGCGGCAGCAAGTGTAGTGGTAGCTGCAACTGTTATAATGTTCCCATGTAAAAATACATTACCCAATGACCAACCATTTGAATGGCTATAGCACGCCTCAAAATCTGTACGTGACAGGCAAATTCTGAGTTCAGATTTGGAATCGGCACGCTCGATGTCGTGTAAACCACCTGTGTTATTCCCAGTAGCAAAATCGTTGTTGTGCAGTGTTGTGTTTGTGCAGTAGGGAAAGAAGAGAGAGGACACCGCTGAGGGTCAGAGATGATGCATGGCGCGGAACTTCAGGCCCTGGACTCTCCTTTTGCAGCTGGGAAGAGACCCTGTTCTTGAAAACATGGAAATCTCTTGCTTGAGGCCAAACTTCTCAGTACTGAGCAAGACAAAGCCATGATCTGACTTGGCATGTGGCTGCTCCCTGTGGCCCTATTTAAGCCAGCCTTTTATTCAGGGACCACAGTGGCTTTGTAGTTAAGATGCTGAGCTTCCCAACTGGGAAGTCACCCGTTTGAGGTCTGAGTGCTGCGTGACAGAGTGAGCTTCTGCCACCTGTCCCAGCTTATGCCAACCTAGCAATTCGAAAGCAAGAAACTGCAAGTAGATAAACAGGCACCACTTTGGCAGGAAAGGTAACAGCGTTCCATGCACTCCGACGTCTGGTCACGCCTGCCACATGAAATGTCTGCAGAGGCAGACCGCGTTTCTCGTTGCCTGTCAACAGAGATGAACACCGAGCTCTGGAGTCGGATACGACTGGCTTTCGAGCACAGGAGACCTTTACCTTAGTCAGAACCACGAGGACTGGGATCTTGCTTCCACTTTTACCACTTAGAACATGAGATCTGTAGTCCAGAATATTTGGGAGATCCAAAGAATCCCCTTCCTGTCCATAAAGCACAAAACCTTGCCTTTAAAAGGAAGGCCTTACAATTTTATATTAAGAAACAGGCATACTGCAGGGGACCACAGGGAAAATGAGAGATAAAGTCACAATCTATACCAGTGGTGGCGAACCAATGGCATGCATGCCAGAGGGGGCACTGAGAGCCCTCTCTGTGGGCACACGCACCCTCGCCCCAGCACAGAGTTCGCTCTGCCCAGTAGCCCAATGGGAGCGCCTCCTCCCTCCCCTCAGCACAGAGTTCAGCCTGCCCCTCTCCCTAGCAACCCAATGGGAGCACTTCCTCCTTCCCCTCAGCACAGAGTTCACCCCCCCCCCCTCTGTTCAGCAGCCCAATGGGAGCGCTTCCTCCTCCCCCCCCCCCCAGCCCAGTGTTCACACTGCCCCTCTGCCCAGCAGCCCAATGGGAGCGCCTCCTCCCTCCTCCCAGCACAGAGTTTGCCCCACTTGTCTGTTTGGGCACTTGGTCTCTAAAAGGTTCGCCATCATCACTGATCTGTACCATTACATCTTGCCATTGTCCTTTCTCTCTCCAGGGGCCATGTGGACAGGAGATAACGCAGCAGAGTGGGACCATTTAAAAATCTCCATCCCCATGTGCTTGAGTGTGGGTCTTGCGGGCTTCTCCTTCTGCGGTGGTAAGTTGTGTGGGATTCTGATGGCTCGTACCAGAAAGGGTGTGATTCTGTGACATTCGAGACGATACATGGATAGAATAAAGTTGCTGTTGGTATTTGGCATTCATCTCGTAGCACTTTCGATTGTTGAAAGCAACCCCCACCCCACCCCCACCTCTTGTTTTACTGAAGTCCTTACGACAATCCTGAAAAGGTAAGCGAGTATTACTGTGCCCATATTGCAGGCGGAAAAGCCGAGTCTTAACGTAGCTTTGTTTGAGTCTGACCAATGGCTTTTCAGGAGAAAGCAAGAGAGAGAGAGAAGGCCAGAGCAAACAAAGGCCTTAAAACATGCAAATGGGGTCAGGTGACCTCTGAGGCAGATAAGAAACTTTCTAATTGTAACTACAGACAGACAATGCAAAAGCAACTCGTTTTAGGTCCGGCTAGTCTTTCTTGCTTCTAGTTACTGCAGGCTGGGGTTGCTCTAGAATACTCAACAAGATTCCACCCCCCCCCTCCCCCAAGGGCCTGTGTCGCCATAACCACATGCCAGCCTGGTTCTGGTCCATAGCTGCTGGAACCAGAGAACTGGACCACACATCAATCTTCATTCTGGTCACTTTCCTCCTCCAGCTGACATAGGCGGCTTCTTCAAAAACCCGGAGCCGGAACTGCTAGTGCGCTGGTACCAAGCCGGAGCCTACCAGCCTTTCTTCCGGGCCCACGCTCACATGGACACCACCCGCCGGGAGCCTTGGCTCTTTGGCGAGGAGAACACGGCCCTCATCCGGGAGGCGGTCCGCGAGCGTTACGCCCTGCTGCCCTTCTGGTACACCCTATTCTACAACAGCTACAGGACCGGGCAGCCAGTCATGAGGTGGGTGAGTCATGGTCTCGGTCGACAGGAGGGGGGCAGAGGGCTAGAACTGGGAAGGCCAAGCAGATGATTGTTTAGGGTGGGGAAAAAACAATTGAGTTGGAACAGAACAGGGATTCTCAACCGGCCCGCGGCACCATTTCATGTGCCAAGCCCTGCCTCCATCACACCAGGAAGTGCCATGTGGTGGTGGAAGGGCAAAATGGCCTCCCGGCCCCCGAAGCTGTCTGAGGGAGCGTGACCTGGCCCCCGGCTTAAAAAGGTTGAGGTCTCCTGGAATAGAATGAGGTGGGAATGAGGAAAAGCTGGGGTTAAACTGTAGTACGGCAGCCAGAACGTTGTGAGCTCGATCCTGACCAGGGATCAAGGTTGACTCAGCCTTTTATCCTTCCAAGGTTGGTAAACCGAGGACCCAGCATGTTTGGGGAGGAGGGCAAAATGCCAATTAGCTTGTAAACCGGCCAGAGAGTGCACTAAGCACGATGGGGTGGTATAGAACTGTGAATACTATTGCTAATTTGAACCTTAGGGATGGAGACCCTCTTGAGCAGGTTATGGGGCAACCAGTTGAGTGTCCCAAGATGGGAAGACTGGAGACCGTATTAGGACCGCCTTTGCGCAAATAGAAGCGCCGTTGAGTAGGGAGAGAGCAACATACGTAACCTAGAATCCTAGAGTCACGGAGTCGGAAGGGGTCCTGTGAGGCCAGCCCCCCCCCCCTATGCTCAAGCCAGGAAGCCCAATCAAAGCCGGTCTGATAGTTTGGGTTGCTCCAATTCTCTCTTGAAGGCCTCCAGTGTTGGAGCGCTCACCACCTCTCGAGGCGGAGGGCTTCCGCTGTCGTACTGCTCTAACAGTTAAGGAGTTTCATTCACTCCAATTTTGTGCGATACCTTAAACTCCGCATCCAGTCGGAAGGTGTTTCTCTCCTTTCTGCCTCTCCTCTGACCCCTTTTGTCCATCTTCCCACAGACCTCTCTGGGTGGAATATCCTCAGGACCCGACAACTTACAGTATTGATGACCAGTATCTTCTGGGTAAGCAATTCCGTCGCTTCGTTTCTTACCCTCGGATCTCTGGAGCATTTTAATGGCCCCAGTACCTCACTTGATCCTTGAACCTTTTACCTGGTGGCGCAGGGGTGAAACTGCAGTGCTGCATCCAAAAGGTTGTGAGTACGATCCTGATGGGGATCAAGGTTGACTCGTCCTCCCACCCTTCAGCATGTAAAACGGAGTACCCAGCATGTTGGGGGCAAAATGTGCATTGCCTTGTGAACCACCCTGAAAGTGGGCGCACTAAGTGCTAAGGTAAAGGTCTCCCTTGCTTGAAAGCCAGTCGTATCCGACTCTAGGGTTCAGTGCTCATCTCTGTTTATAGCCAAAGAGCCTGTACTGTCTGTGTCTGCAGACATTTCCGTGGACATGGAGTGCCCAGAACGCTGTTTACCTTTCCCACCGAAGCTCTACCTGTTTATCTCCTTGCAGTTTCTCGCTTTTGAACTGCTAGGTTTGGCAGGACCTGGAACAGAGGTGGGAGCTCACTCCGTTGTGCAGCACTCGGGTCTCCAACTGCTGACCTTCCAGTGGTCAAGTTCAGCGTCTTAACCATAAGCGTAATTGCTAATTTATTAGTTTCAAGTGTGACTCTTGCT
Organism: Bradypodion ventrale; assembly: GCA_035047345.1. Classification (NCBI taxonomy): domain Eukaryota; kingdom Metazoa; phylum Chordata; class Lepidosauria; order Squamata; family Chamaeleonidae; genus Bradypodion; species Bradypodion ventrale. The sequence continues at coordinate 23,953,825 of JAWDJE010000012.1, forward strand.
CGAAATCCAGTCGTATCCGACTCTAGGGTTCAGTGCTTATCTCTGTTTATACCAAAAGAGCCAGTGCTGTCTGCATTTTGCAGACATTTCCATGAATATGTGGCAGGCGTGACTAGGCACCATAGTGCATTGGAACGCTGTTACCTTTCCTGCTGAAGCAGTACCTATTTATCTACTTGCAGTTTCTTACTTTCAAACTGCTAGGATAGGCAGTGCTTGGGTCTCATACTGTTGACCTGCCAACTTTCCAGTCGTCAAGTTCAGCGTCTTAACCACTTTGTATAAAACACCCTTGCAGGAGATGCGCTGTTGGTTCACCCAGTCACAGCCCAAGGGTCCCGAGGGGTTCAAGTCTACTTGCCTGGCAAAGGAGAGGTAAGCAAGTCCTCAAGTCAATGGGGGTTCAGAATGAAGGGGAGGGAGAGAAGGGTCTCCCTTGCCAGAATGCAGTGCCTGGAATATGGAGCTCTGTCCCTTCTTTACAATTAGTTGTATTCGGCACTAGGTGATTGCTCTATGATTACATTGCATCACATGAAGTCCAATTCTGTCTAGGACATCGGGATCTTAAGTTAGCAAATCTCACCCTCTTGGTTAGGATCTTGCATTGATCACACAGGGTCCTTGGTCCATCTCACGTTATATACCTAATTCTGACATCAGCTCACTGACTTGCCCAGACATGCCCAGCAGGTGCTGGAACATGCATACCACCAGGGGACGTGATTCAGCTGAGACGGCAGCAGGCATAGTGGTAGCTGCAACTGTTATAATGATCCCAAAAACATTACCTAATTACCGGCCATTTGAACAGTTATAAAAAATTCTGTATGTGATAAGCAAATTCTGAGTTCAGATTTGGAATCAACACACTTGATACCATGTAAATCACATGCGTTATTCCCAGTAGGCAAAATTGCTGTTGTGCAGTGATTGATCTCCCTGTTCTAAGCCCTCTCTCTAAACTTCCCCTTTTTCTTTTCTTTTCTTTGACAGGTTTGGTACGATGTCCACACCCACCAGAAACTTCATGCGCCTCAAACGCATTATTTAGCCGTCACTGCCAGTACTGTAAGTCGATGGGGGAAGGCGTTGGCTATTGTTGGGCTCCCGTTCCTAGCAGTCTTAGCCAAAAACACAGGGTGGACTCTGAGATTCTTCTTCTTCTGTCATGTCCCGATCAAACCCTGGACTGCCAAAATGAAGACACTTTCTTGGCTTTGTTGTTGACCAAACTTAAGTCCTCTTTGGTGCATTTTTCTGGCAGTAATTGGCAGATCGGTAAATGAGCTGGATTCTGTATTCTCCACGTTCACACAACATGTTGTTCTCCACTAGCAGCCCCCACTTGAGCCTGTGGGTCTTGCATTTAGGGACTCCAACCCTCAGCCTGTTCAGGGACCTCCAAGTGACGCAGGGGAGGTTGAGTTCCTGACTGTGGGATGAAGTCTGTTAATGTATAGAGCAGAGGTGGCCAAACTACGGCCATGGGCCACATCTGCCCCCCCCCGCCAATTCATCCAGCCCGTGAAGCCCTCGTTGCTCCCAGAAGCAAAATGCGTTCGTAGTGTGCATTTTACTTCTGCTCCCAGAGAGCAATGAGGGCTTTGTGGGCCAGATGAATTGGTGTGGGGGCCAGATCCGGCCCATGGGCTATAGTGACCACCCCCCTGAGCCACGTGACTGGCCTGTGGTCTGAAAAGTTTATGCGCCCCTGGTATAGCGACCCATAGCTTCAACCAACTCTGGTGTAGAAAGGTTGCACAGCTTGAACTTGGAGCCCCGGTGGTGCCGTGATTTAACTGTTGTATTGCAACCAGAAAGTTGTGAGTTCGATCCTGACCTGGGCTCAAGGTGGACCCATCCTTCCATGGTTGGTAAAATGAGGACCCAGCGTGTTGGGGTCAAAATGCTAATTTACTTGTGAACCGCCCAGAGAGTAGCCTAAGTGCTTATATGGGGCTGGATAGAAGTGTCCCCCTGATTCTTTCTCTGCAGATTCCTGTGTACCAGCGGGGCGGCAGCATTGTGGCTCGGAAGGAGCGGGTGCGCCGTTCTTCGGATTGCATGCAGAATGATCCTTACACTCTCTACGTGGCTTTGGGCCCCCAGGTGAGAGCAGAGAAAAACCGAATGTGATAGAGTTAACCTGTTCCATATAGGTCAACACTAGGCAGACTTGGGAGTGGGGTCTCCTTGGGCACCAGTTGTTTCCTAAGGGACCCACCCTTGGCCACTGCTATTGCTCGGTGCTGGGCCTCTGGTTAGACCAGCGTTTCCCAACCTTTGGGTTTGGGACTTCAATTCCCAGAAGCCTACATCAATTCCCCAAAGCACTGATTAGCCATTGGAGTAACTTAGGATTCTGGGAATTGAAGTCCTCCTGGGGGGCCTGGGCCCCATGTTGGGAACCGCTGCATTAGACAGAGTGCGGCAGCTGCCTCAGATGGCAGAGCCCTGCTGTACTGTGGCCCAAACTCTGCTTCCGATCTGAGTTTGATCCTGAACCAGGACTCAAGGTTGACTCAGCTTTCCATCCTTCCCAGGTTGGCCAAATGAGTACCCAGCATGTTGGGGGCAAAATGCTAATTACCTTGTGAACCACCCAAAGCAGGGGCCTTTTCAAGCAAGGGGCCGGGTCATGCTCTGCCGGTCAGCTTTGAGGGCCAGACAGCCATTTTGTCCTGCCTGCACGATGGGGGGTGGCCATTTTATCCCAACAGCTTCAAAGGGGTGGCCATTTTGTTTCTCGAATGCCCTAGGAGGGGTGGGGTTCACATGAACGCTCTGTGGGTCTTGGGTTGCAAACCCCATGCACTAAGCACTAGGGGGGGGGGGGCAGTATATAAGTGTCACTGCTTTTGCTAGATGTTTTGGGGTGACCCTCCTGCCATTTCTTCCGAGCCCTAGGCAGGTGAGCGATATATTGAAAGGATGGTTTGTTGTCGTCGTTGTTCACTTTGGAGGATTAGAGACTCACTGTGGTGGCTGAGGGGTTAAGCTGCTGAACTTGACAACTGGAAGGTTGGCAGGTCAGGAGTTTGAGAGCTGAGTACTGCACGGCAGAGTGAGCTCCCGGCTCTGCCCCAGCCTCAGGTAACTGCTTTTTGTCCATCCCTATCTATGCTCAACGGCGACTCCCAGCCTCTGTTCTGGAAGCACAGTGGCAGGAAACAGTAAAACTCCTCCTTATGTAGACAGACGATGCTTCGCTGTGGGTTGCCTCTTCCCCCTAGGAAAGCATGAATACTGGGTTTAAAGCGCCAACCCCAGACATTAATCTCAAAACCAATTCCTCAATCATTTCCCTGCTTAAATTCCAACACACAGGGCACGGCACAAGGCGAGCTCTTTGTGGATGATGGGCACACGTTTTACTTTGAGACAAACAAACAATATCTGCATCGCCGCTTCAGCTTCTCTGGCAACACATTGACATCCAGGTACGTGGACTGGGCCCCACCCTCACCTCCGCATCATGTTCATGTTGCTCTTCCCCAGCAAGATATTATAATTTGGGACTGGGTACTACCTATGAATAATAATAATAATTTTGTGTCAGAAATTATTCTGGGTTGAAAGGATTTTTTCCAGAGAAACTCTGCTCAGGGGACGCCCGAATGACAGCTCCTTTCATGTCCCCAAGAGCTGGGACAAATCCATCATGCAGTACCCGGGTCTTGAACTGCCGACTTGCCGGCCTTCCAGCTAAAAAGGTGAGCTTCTTAACTGCTGAGCCACGGTAGCCCAATGCCTACCGATTAAGATGACAGGTGGAGCAATAATGAGGTTGTGTGCTGTTCAAATAGGTATCCCTGCACGTAGAAAACTAGCGCTTCAGGGGGAAAGGCTATCTCAAAGCCCATACATTGCATTTCTTAAATATGAGGAGCATTTGAGGATTTTCTCCCTCCAAACTTTTATGGTGTTTTTCTACATGCCGGTTTGTGCCGGTGCACTCTTGAATGATTGATTACCTGAGTAGACTCCTAGGATAACTCAACTAAGATCTCTTTTGAGTTGTAAGACATCCATCCCACTAGCCCACAAGTTGACATTTATCCTCTGTGACTCATTTGGGATTTCGGGCCCCTTTTTTGTAACCCTTAAGGGTCTCGTTGCTTGGAAGAAGCTCTCCGCTCACCAAAAGTGGGTGGTTTAATTCCGCTTAGGAATCCTGATACTCGGACCTGCACTTACTTAGTTTATCAAATCAAGTGCCTTCCAGATATTTTGGCCTACGTATCCCATTAACTTTAGCCAGTATAATACATAGTTAGGACAGCCCTAATCCCAAAATAACTGGCTGGCACCAGGTTGGGGGGGGGGATGATCTCTTCCCTGTCTTCTAAATCTCCCTCATGTCTCCCTTTCCAATCTTGCAGGGCTGCGGATTCAAATGGCACCTTCGAAACTCCAGCCTGGATTGAGCGAGTCGTGATCTTGGGAGCAGGGAAACCAGCCGCTGTGTTCCTCAAACAAGACAGTGAGTACCTGCTTGCCAAAGGTTGCAGGTTCAAATCTAGGCACCCCCCTGGTTTGGAGAGAGAGAGCCCCCATCTGCATTTCATGAGTAAGGGGCTCATCCGTGTTTACAGTTTGCAGACGCTTCTGTGATCATGTGGCAGGCATGACTAGACACCAGAGAGCATGGGTCACTGTTAGCTGTCCTACTGAAACAGTACCTATTTATCTACTTGCACATTTCTTGCTTTCAAACTGCTAGGTTGGCAGGAGCCGGGACAGACGGCGGGAGCTCACTCCGTCGTGCAGCACTCGGGTCTTGTCAAACTCAGCAACTTAACCACTAAGCCAGGCGTAGAATTGTGATATTAAATTGAAACTCGACATCCTTTTTTGTGAGGATGTCCAGGGCATCTCTTCTTCATGCTATTATCCAGGGCTGCTGAAGAACCCCAAATAGTTTTCTTTTTTACCATGTTGTCTTTCTCTCTAGATCTGGCCGTGTTATGGTAGTAGAGAAGTCAGTGATGGCAAACCTTGGCACTCCAGCTGTTCTTGGACTTCAATTCCCAGGAGTGCTGACTTGGGCTTCTGGGAATTGAAGTCCAAGAACGCCTGGAGTGTCGAGGTTCACCATAATAGGAATAGACCCTACTGCCAGCGACTCAACGCTTAGTGTCAGGCGGAGGTTAACTAACCTGACCACCTTGAGGACTAACGGCCTTGGGTGGTGAAGTCCACAGGGAAGGGTTAAATCCCACTTAACTCCATCTCGATGGAGGGCAGCAGCTTCATCCATCCTGGCCTGGGGATGATGACTTTACGTGCCAAAAGGCCTCAGGACCAGAAAGTGACTGGCGGAACTGGATCAGTGGTACTATGGGTGTCACACTGTGATGCAGAAAGCAAATGGAAAGCCACTGCATTATATTCTCAGGACAGTCTTCAGAGCTGATCACCATGAGGATCGCCAATATTCAGATACAGCAGAACAAAAAGAAGATCTTTCTCTTTCTTGGTCTCTCCTTCCATTTACTCTCTTTATCCTTCTCTTCCTCTTCCCGCCCTCCATCTTACAGGAGCGGCAGAGACTCGCCTGGATTTCACCCACGAGGCTGAAACGTCGGTCTTGACCATCCGGAAACCTGCAGTCAACGTCGGGGCGGACTGGAGCATATCGCTGCGATAATGCCATGGGGCAGGGGCAGGGGAGGTCAGGTCGTTTAGGGTCAAAGAGAGACATTTCTGCAGCCTAGAGGAGCTCTCGGCCGGCTCCCTTGCACTAGACCTTGCGTAGGAGAAGCCAGTAGCTTTGGGCCAGCAGTGTCTCAGGTTCAGCCAAACCACACCGTCATGTTTAGGGAAAGGGGCGTCAAAATCTCTCTTCCCTTTTCCCCTCCGACCCTGGCGCAGCCTCTGATCTGTTCAGAATGCTCCCTAGATTAAGTTTTTAGCAATATTTGCTGTAGAATTGAAGATTTTTCCAGGTTGGAGTTGGTTTTTGTGTCTCTCCTCCGCCCCCCACTCCCCTGGTTGCCCCCCTCCCCTCCCCAAAAAAATCACATTTGGGGCCAACATTTTAAAAACTGGACCTTTCCGGCGGAAACAGAGGTGGTTTAAGCCAGTCTCCTTCCCGCTGTCTCTGCTTTCTTTTAAGCCCCACTCTCTAAACTATTTCTTTGGCTCAAGTTCCAGCCCAATATCTGGGCCGATCAGTAGGATACAAGGCAAGGGTAGCCTTTTAATTGCCTTGCCGGCTGGTGAATGTATTGAGAATTTCTTACTCAAAGGGCAATGAATAAGTCTTGATTTCTTCTTGTTTCCGGACCCTCCACTGATTCCAGCGCTCTCTGGAACGGCCCGCCACCCAAAAATGTCACAAACGGTTCTCGTTTCTCTCCCTGTACTGTGAATAAGGAGGGAAATAGTTGTCTGGCTGTCAGTGAATCACTGTCACTTCTATTTATCGTTTGTCCCTTTGGAAAAAATAATAATAAAATTCAGTGGAGAGTATAGGCAAGACAGATCATGTGAAGAGAAAAGGCAGAAGGGGAGGGCATTACTATGAAAAATAGTCTCACGGCTTTTTAGGAAACAGAAGGTTTTTAGGACTTCGAAAAGAAACAGAGAGGGAGGGGGCAGAAGCTGCTATGAAACTGGTCTCCTCCCCTGTTGGAAAGTAAGAAGCGAGGGCTCATCCTCTTGAAGACTTTCCTGCTGCAGTGCCTCCATCTTTCATCCTCGCTTCCCGCTCTCAGCGTTCCTGCCCTCCAGCCGGTGGATTTTTATTATTATTATTTGGCCGTCTTCTGTGCGTACGCGGTTTAACATTCCTGGTTGTGGCTGGTCCTCCCTCTTGTATTTGCAGACAAAAGGCCCAGTGCAAGGCTTTTTTTTAAAAAAAGAAAGAAGTCCAACTTCCTTCTTAACACACTCACACACACAAACACACCCTTTTCTAGTCCTTCTTGGTTGCAATTTCATTTGCAGATAAAAGCTTTCACAGACTGGATGTTTTGATAAAAGATGAACAATAAAAAAAAGAGGAAAACCGAAAAAGTAGTTTGCTTCATCCGTTCCTGCTGCTAGTCAAATATTGAAGGTTACAAGATACAAGGCATTGGTTTGGATTCCCCCCATGTTTGTATGTGTATATATATTGTGTAAAAGGCTGTTAAGTTTGTAAGGTATCAGGAGCAAGAGTCAAAAGTACTATTTTTAAAAAAAGTATAATTACAGTTGTCCTAAAAATAATTGTTTTAATTTATTTTTTGGCAGGTTAGTTGTGACAAAGTTAATTTTTATACCCATCTCTCAGCCTGTTGGTTAGCTGCTGTTGATAGAAAACTTTAAGCCATTATCGACTTTCTTTGGACTATTTCATTTCAGCCTTGACATCATTTCGCAGAGGACGCCTTCAAACAGACAAGCGTTGAATAAGCTTTCTGTCAGCTGCGTTATTTACGCGTGTGTGTATTTGTGTGTTTTCCTTATGCATTGAGCGAAGTCGGCTTAATAAAACAAGAAAACGTAACTGTCCCAAGCACACACAACCCAGGGACAAAATCAGATACTGTATATCGATTAGAAAGGTAGGTTTTTTTTTATTACAACATTAACCGGGGGGGGGGGGGGGATAAAATAAAGGATGATAACAGTGCAATGACAAAGACAAACTAATCAAAGAACAGACATCCTAGCTAAAAGTAAAGGTTGCCCTTGCTGGAAAGCCAGTTGTATCTGACTCTAAGGTTTGGTGCTCATCTCTGTTTATAGCCAAAGAGCCAATGTTGTCTGCGTCTGCAGACATTTCCGTGGACATGTGGCAGGCATGAGTAGTGCACGGAACACTGTTTACCTTCCCACCAAAGTTGTCCCTGTTTATCTGCTTGCAATTTCTTGCTTTTGAACTGCTAGGTTGGCAGGAGCTGGGAGAGAGACGGGTGCTCACTCCATCTTGCAGCACCCGGGCCTTGAACTGCTGGCCTGCCGACCTTCCAGTCGTCAAGTTCAGCATTTTAACCACTGAGCCACCACAGTCCTACCTAGGCTTCCCTTGTTCGAAAGCCAGTCATATCCGGCTAGGGTGCAATGCTCATCTCTGTTTCAAAGCCGAAGAGCCAGTGCTGTCTACTGCTGTAGACGTTTCTGTGGTCATGTGGCAGGCATGACTAGACACCGGAGCGCACGGAACGCTGTTTACCTTCTCACCAAAGTGGTTCCTATGTATCTACTTGCAATTTCTTGCTTTCGAACTGCTAGGTTGGCAGGAGCTGGGACAAAGACGGGCGCTCATTCCGTCCTGCAGTACTTGGGAATCAAACTGCTGACCTTCCACCTCCCAGTCAGCGTCTGAGCCACTGTAGCTATACAGTGATACCTCATACAACGTCCAAACTTGGTTCCACAAGTTTGGACTTTATACGGATTTGGACTTTGTATGAGGCATGCAAAATTCTAGCCACGATGCCTCATACAACGTCCAAATCCTTGCTGTTATGCCTCGTACAACGTCATTTCCATAGAGATATATTGTACTGTAACAGCACAGACTACAGGGCAAAGTCAAGGAAACTGACAGAACTTTAAGAAAACATTGTCTAAAGGCTAAATACATTACAAAAACATGTTAAACAACTCTGATTGTCCAAGAACCAGAAGAATGCTGCAAAAATCCCAGGAATGCTTCTAAAAATTCTGATGAAAAATTCAAAAAAATCCAAATTCACGCTCAAAACCACTCTTCGCCTTGTGCAAAACCCACCAGAGCGATGCACGCATGTGTCCTGTCTTTTATACTGCCCAGGCACAATGCAACCTGGGAAAAACTGAATGCCTCATACAAAGTTGAGCGACTTTGTACGAGGTAACTTTTTTCAAGAAATTAGGCGATGTTGTATGAATCTCATGTTGTATGAGGCGGACTTTGTATGAGGTATTACTGTATGTTAAACTAAATAATACATTGCAACGCTGACACTAAACTTCTCTCACATTCTTAGAATTCATTTAAAAAGAGAAATATATTTCTAAGGGGGGAAATAGTATAAAAAATAAAATAGTTTACAATAACAGCAAAAGGGAGAAAAAACCTCCCGGAAGTGCCATACGCGGGGGGACTGATTTTCAGGACGGACCGCCTGGGACCGGAAGTGATTCTTTAATTGGGGTCCGGGGTGGGGGTTGTCGGAGGGAGATCGCCTCTTGGGTCTCGGGAGTGCAATGGAGGGGTTTTAAGGAGGCTACCGGGCTCCCTTATTTTCTTGGGGAGGGCGGCGAGGTGAGCCTAGGCCTCTTCTCCCCCTGTCGCCGTGGCAACGGTGTCACACCGTTTCCCCGCCGACCTCCTCACGGCTGGCGCCTGGGGAACGGTCCGGGTTGTGTTGATGAAATTGCGGGTGGGTTGGGGCTGGGGGAGAAGAATTAAAAAGGTAGCTGGGAAAGGAAGGGGCGTTTATGGTCTCCCCCTCACAATATGTACAATATTTGGGGGCTGAAGGGCTGGGTCGTGTCAGAGGGGAGACAGGGAGGGCTACTCTTGAGTAAAGAGGCGGGAGACCTGTTTTTATCCTGAACCTAGCAGTTCGAAAGCAAGAAATTGCAAGTAGATAAATAGGGGCCACTTCGGTGGGAAGGTAACAGCGTTCCGTGCGCTCCGGTGTCTAGTCATGACTGCCTCATGACCACAGAAACGTCTGCAGAAGCAGACAGCGCTGGCTCTTCAGCTTAGAAACAGAGATGAGCACTGACCCCTAGAGTCGGATACGACTGGCTTTCTAGCAAGGGAAACCTTTACCTTTAACCATGTGAATCTGTGTTTCAGGCATCTCAGAGAATAAACCCCAAAGCTGTGGCACTTTAAAGACTAACTTATATTTTAAGGTGAGCTTTCGTATGTCAAGGGACTGCAGTGGCTCAAGTGGCTAAGACGCTGACTGGGAGGTGGAAGGTCAGCAGTTGGATTCCCGAGTACTGCAGGATGGATTGAGCTCCCGTCTTTGTCACAGCTCCTGCCAACCTAGCAGTTCGAAAGCAAGAAATTGCAAGTAGATAAATAGGGACCACTTTGGTGGGAAGGTAACAGCGTTCCATGCACTCCGGTGTCTAGTCATGCCTGCCACATGACTATGGAAACTTCTGCAGAAGCAGACAACGTTGGCTCTTTGGCTTTGTAACAGAGATGAGCACTGCACCCTAGAGTCGGATATGACTGGCTTTCGAGCAAGGAAAACCTTTACCTTCGTATGTCAAGTTAAGGTCTGACGAAGTTGACTTGATTCAGGAAAGCTCACCTTAAAATATAACCGTCTTTAAAGTCCTGCAGCATTTTTTGTTTTGTTTATTCCCGGTTTTTTATCCTGTTTTATGTAATCAAATTTTATTTATCTAATGTATTTTATTTTTAACCTGGTATGGTTGTATAGTATGGTATGGACTGCAGTGGCCCAAGTGGCTAAGATGCTGGCTGGGAGGCAGAAGGTCAGCAGTTCGATTCCCGAGTACTACAGGACGGAGTGAGCTCCCGTCTTTGTCCCCGGCTCCTGCCAACCTAACAGTTCGAAAGCAAGAAATTGCAATTAGATAAATAGGGACCACTTCGGTGGGAAAGGTAAACAGCATTCTGTGCGCTCCAGTGTGTCTAGTCATGCCTGCCACACAACCACAAAAATGTCTGCAGATGCAGACAGCACTGGCTCTTCAGCTTTGAAACAGAGATAAGCACTGAACCCTAGAGTCGGATACGACTGGCTTTTGAGCAAGGGAAACCTTTACCTTTATGGTTAAATAGAGGATGGATGGTTGAAGAGGGAGGCGGAGAGAAAGTGCATGGGTTTTAAAATAGATAAATAAATAGAAAGGGGGGTTGTATTGGCTATAAAACTGGGAGGGGGCAGAGAATCCTCGAGGACAGTGAAGGGATTCTCAACCTGCGGTCCATGGGCCGGATGCACCCCACGGCACCATTTCATCTGGCCCCCACTGCCTCCACTACTCCAGGAAGTGGCATGTGGTGGAGGAAGGGCAGAATGGCCGCCCGGCCCCCAAAGCTGTCTGAGGGAGTGTGACCTGGCTCCTAGCTTTAAAAAAGGTTGAGAACACCTGCTTTAGGGTCTGCTTTATCCCTTAGGGTGTCTTTACTCCTTTGGTTGTCGAAGGAGCGTTTCCTGGGGGCATCCTCAGAATAGTGCATGCAAGCTTTTGGTTTCTACAGGGTTCCTCACCAGGCTGTGGGTTGAAGCGACTGCTTTTCTTTGTGTCCTCACCTCTGCAGGGGCCACTATGAAGGTGAAGCTGAAAAATGTCTTTGTCATTTACTTTCTGGTGTCCGTAACCGGCCTGATGTACGCGCTGCTGCAGTTGGGTGAGTGGAGAAGGGAAAAGGGTGTGCGTGTCTCCAATCTCTCAGAGAGAAGAGAGTGTCAATACAAGAGCACTGAAGAATGTAGAATCTGCACTGCCAGGTTAAATGGAGGACTGTGTCGGTTGATTCATTCATTTGTTGATTCATTCCCAATCTCGTTGTTCTGTGCAGGACAATGACAATAAAGATTTATCTATCTATCTATTCAATCATTCCATTTAAATCCCGCCCATCTGGGATATTCTCCCACCCTGGGGCGGCATAGAACAGATTAAAAAATATTTTTTTACAAATAACGATATAAAATTAAACATGGCTCAAGTAGATAAGACGCTGAACTCGCTGACTGGAAGGTCGGAGTTCCATTCCCAGGTACTGCATGATGGAATGAGTCCCCGTCTCTTTATTTATTTATTTATTATTTGTTCGTACGTGTATTGCTGCCCCCTCGCCGAAGCGACTCCGGGTGGCTAACAGACAAAACACAACAAAATAGCATATTAAAAACCATTTAAAATAAATTAAAAACCATCAATCTTAAAAGACCCACCCAGTACCAGATCAGTTGAATTTTTGGAAACCGTGACAAACGCTGTGATATCCTGCATCCTCCAGGGCATTGTATGATACACAGGGTGTGTAGTGTGATTTTGTGTATATTATATTTTTATTATTGTATTCTTACTGTGCTTTGTTTAGGGTGAAGCATGGTAATATTGTAATAGTTAAGAAATAACTATTAAAAGAGATAAATATGGACATTTATGGGTGATTTGGAGACCAAACGTTACAAGAAATAGAAAATACTGCAAAAGTAATTTTAATGATGCATATTAAGACTTAGAGTGTAACAATCAATAGTTAGTGAAGGATGGGGAAGTATTACGTTGACAAAGTAGAGTTACTGTATTGTGCTAGTATTATTAGTATTGTTTAATATTTTATGAATTTTTATGTACTTGTATATTGTTTATGTATTTGTACTGTAATTCTTTATTTTTGTTTAGTTTTTGTTACTATATTCTGAAAAATTAATAAAAATTATATAAAAACGACCCTCCGACCTTATCCTTAAAAGAGAGGGAGTATCTTAATTCATACAAACCAGCGGACGGGGGTCACCTCTCCATCAGCGCCCCACACCCGCCCTGCCAGCCACTCCTGAAGGGCAGCAACTCCGTCTGTAGCCGTAACTCTATCGGCAGGAGGTTTTCTCTTTTCCAGCTCCTGCCAACCTAGCAGTTCGAAAGCAAGAAATTGCAAGTGGATAAATAAGGACCACTTCGGTGGGGAGGTAAACAGCATTCCGTGCGCTTCGGTGTCTGGGCATGCCTACCACATGCCCATGGGAATGTCTGCAGACACAGAGAGTGCTGGCTCTTTGGCTATAAACAGAGATGAGGACCGAACCCTAGGGTTGGATACGACTGGTTTTCGAGGAAGGGCGACCTTTAACTTTATTCACGTATAGGGTGATGCTGTAAGAATCTATAATTGGGCTTATGTGTATTCTGTGGCCACTGAAGTGGTCTTATGTGCAGAACACATAAGGTACAAGAGCCTTCGTTTTGTAGCCAGCCATTCTAATTCCTTATAAACCTTTTTACTCTGTTTCAAAACCAAGTCTTGGGTACAGGCATTCTCTCCTTCCCTTACGGTTTTGAAAATATAGCACAGCCATCCCATCTAAGATACTTAGTTTTATTCTGTACTTCCCAGGAGTTTCAACCATCCGGATTAGTGAACAAGAGTGGTACGAAGTCTTATCTTAAGCAGAAAACGAGTGCTTTATGTGGAAGGGGGAAAGTTGATATAAACGAATATTTTTTGCTGTTTGATGAAGTTCTTTCCTTTGACTTCAGGGCAGTCCTGTGATTGCACCCAGCACCTGAAGACAGCTAGTGACCTCCTCCGTGCCAAGGAGAAGAAGCTTGTTCAGTTGCAGAATGAGCTGAAGTGGGCGCAGGGGCGAGGGATGAAAATGCCAGAAGCCGCAGAACAAGCCCTGCCAATTATTTATGTTGTCACGCCCACTTACGCTAGGTAAGTTGACCCCAGATCAATGGATTTGATGCCTATCTAATTCAACTATCTAATTCACTGAGCCCAGGTGGTGCAGTGGTTAAGCTGCTGTCCTGAAACTAAAAGGTTGTGAATTCGAACTTAACCAGGACTCAAGGTTGACTCAGCCTTCCATCCTTCCAAGATGGGTAAATTGTGTCCCCAGCATGTTTGGGGCAAAATGCTAATTATGTGAACTGCCCAGAGAGTGCACTAAGGGCAATGGGGCAGTATATAGGTGTGATTGCTTTGTTATTGTTAACTTTGAGGCAAGAAAGCTTCCTTCCCCACTATATTTGAGTAAAGGATCTCGGGGGTCTTAGTAGATCACAAGCTGAGCAGGAGTTAATAGTGTGATGCAACAGGTTATTTTGAAAAGGTACAGTAGACCCTCACATAACGACGTTGCTTGGTTCCCCAAGTAGCGTCATTATGCAGAAAATGTCATTTTGCTGGTTCCTATGGGAGATCTCCCGCAGAACGTCAAAAAACCGTCGTTATTCACACAACGACAGTAAAAATACTGTCGTTATTCGAATAACGACGTTTTTTCGTCGTCGTGCGGGAGATCACGTGGGGAGCATCGGTAGCATCGGTAATCGAAAATGACGCTATTCGAACGTGTCGTTAGTCGGGGGTTCACTGTAATCTATTCTAGCTTGAATCAATAGAATTCTAGTTTCCAAATCAAGGAATATACAGTTTTTAGATCTATTCTCTTTTGATCAGCTATACCCGTGATGGCGAACCTTGGCACTCCAGATGTTCTTGGACTTCAATTTCCAGAAGCCCAAGCACCCTGTGAATCACATGAATGGGTTTACTGTGATTCATCCGGCCTGCACTGCCCTTGTCGCTCCCAGAAGCGGAAGTAAAAAGCACCCGTACGGAGGAAGGGTTAACCTGGAACAGTCTTAACCGTCCGGGCGCGTTTTACTTCTGCGAGCGACGAGGGCAGCGCGGGCCGGATGAATCGCAGTAAACCCCTTCACAGTGTGCTTGGGCTTCTGGGAATTGAAGTCCAAGAACATCTGGAGTGCCAAGGTTCGCCATTACGGAGCTATACGTACTTGGTTACTTGGTTGATCCGTGCTTCGCACATCAAGTATACAATAGTTTGACTGCAGATCGAAGCATCGTCATGTAATTAATACAAATAGCAATTAGCAATCGCAATTACACTTACATACTGAGCTTAGTATGTCTATGTATTTGCTATTGCTAATTGCTGTTTCTGTTAATCACTCGACGATGCTTATATTGATGTTCTGTGCACTAGGCATGTCTAGGGATGCCTGCCACATGTCCATGGAAATGGCTGCAAACACAGACAGCCCTGGCTTTTTGGCTATAAACAGGGATGAGAGTCGGATATGACTGGCTTTCGACCTTTACTGTGCTTAGTGCGCTCTCTGGATGGTTCACAAATTTATTTAATTTTTTTGCCTCCAACATGCTGGATACTCATTTTCCTGACCTTGGAAGCCTGAGTCTACCTTGATCCCTATCAGGATCGAACTCAGTGTTTTGGCTGCAGTACAGCAGTTTTTAACCACTGCGCCGCCAGGGCTCCTACTCATGTCTTGCAAACAGCTCTACTCAAATCTTGCAAATCTCACCTAGATTACATTACTAGCCCCGAGGAGGACTGAGTGACCCTTGGAGGTTCCGTGCTGCTTTCCAGTTCTTTCCATCTGTGGCTCTCCTTTTCTCTGCAGGCTGGTACAGAAGGCCGAGCTGGTCCGCCTGTTGCAGACTCTTACGCATGTGAAGAATTTGCACTGGATTGTAGTGGAAGACTCGCCGGCGAAGACCCAGCTGGTGTCTGAACTGCTGGCCCAGAGCAACTTGCGTTTCACTCACCTTCACATGGAGACCCCCAAGGAGCATAAGCGGAAGGAAAGCGACCCCAGCTGGCTGAAGCCTCGCGGGGTGGAACAGCGGAACTTAGCGCTGCAATGGCTGCGAGAGAACCGTGAACTCAGCGATCAAGGGACGGTGTACTTTGCCGACGATGACAACACCTACAGCCTCCGGCTCTTTGATGAAGTCAGTGCATAGAGTGGAACTGGGGTGGTATTTGGATTGGGGAGGAGAGGGAAGGAAGGGGAATGGCCATTTTGCCCCAACAGCTTCAAACGGGTGGCTATTTTGTTTCTCGAATGCCTTTGGAGGGGTGGGAGGGGGGCCACATGAAATGCCACTGCGGGACAGATCCAGCCCACAGGCCTTAGGTTGGGAACCGCTGCCTTAGAGTCAGAGACGACTGGCTTTTGAGCAAGGAATACCGTGGTCTTTATCTTTAGTACGGACAGTGTTTTAATCAAGTCCTAAACTTTCTCTTTCTTCTGTCTCCCCCCCCCCCCCTTTTTCTCCAACCAGATCCGCTCCACCAAGCGCGTCTCGGTGTGGCCAGTCGGCTTGGTAGGAGGCCTCCGTTTTGAGCGTCCCCTTGTGGAGAACGGCAGAGTGGTGGGTTTCTACACTGCCTGGAAGCCCAACCGACCCTTCCCCATGGACATGGCCGGCTTTGCCGTGGCTCTACAGCTGCTCCTGGCCAACCGGGAGGCCCGCTTTGACCTGATGGCTGAACGCGGCTACCTGGAGAGCAGCCTGCTGCAGTCGCTGGTGTCGATCGAGGAACTGGAGCCCAAGGCCGATAACTGCACTAAGGTGAGGCGGGGAGAGCAGAGAAAGTAGCGGGGGAGAAGCATCGGGGGTGGGGTGGGCGGGAGGCTCTAGACCAGGGGATCCCAACCTAAGGCCCTCAGGCCGGATCTTGCCCACGGCACTATTTCATGTGGGCCCACCCCCCACCCCACCCCTACTCTACTACACCAGTAACCCCCTACCTTTTTTTGGCCATGCCCCACCTAAGCATTTCTAAAATCCTGATTCCCTCCCCCAATGATATATTCCTAAGCCAGGGCCAGGTCACGCTCCCTCAGACATCTCCGGGGGCCGGATGGCTATTTCCCCCTTCCCCCACCACATGGCACTTCCTGGTATGGTGGAGATGGTGGTGGTGGGGGCACATGAAATGGCACTGGGGGTCACATTTGGGCCACGGGCCACAGGTTGAGAGCACCTGC
The DNA here is from genome assembly GCA_035047345.1 of Bradypodion ventrale. Lineage (NCBI taxonomy): Eukaryota > Metazoa > Chordata > Lepidosauria > Squamata > Chamaeleonidae > Bradypodion > Bradypodion ventrale. The sequence goes on from JAWDJE010000012.1 coordinate 23,970,304, forward strand.
TCTAGACTTTCTCTCTCTGGAGTACGATATCATGGTTTTTTTTTAGCCATCTGCTATTCATGTACCATGGTGGCTTAGAGGTTAAGATGTTTAGCTTGACAACCCGAAGGTCAGCGGTTCGAGACCCGAGTGCTGCATGACGAAGTGAGCCCCTGTCTCTGTCCCAGTTCCCTGCTAACCTAGCAGTTTGAAAACAAGAAATTGCACGTAAATAAAGAGGTTGCCGCTTCGTTGGGAAAGCTAACAGCATCCAGTGCGATCCGGTGTTTAGTCCTGCCTGCCACATGTCCACGGAAACGTCTGCAGATGCAGACGGCGCTGGTTTCTTTGGCTATAAACTCAGATGAACACTGACCTCTAGAGTCGGATACGACTGGCTTTCGAGCAAGGGAGACCCTTAAAGCCAAGCAATCAGACTTCTTCTACCGCTTAGAGCAGTTCAAACTGGACAGTTCACAAGGCCATTAGAACTTAGTCCCCAACTGGGCACTCATTTGGCCGACCTTGGAAGAATGGAAGGCTGAGTCAACCTTGAACCCTGGTCAGGATCAAACTGACAACCTTTTGGTTGCAGGACAGCAGTTTAACCACTGGGCCGCCAGCATTCCTTGACCTTTACAGAGGTCACCAATAAGGCAGCCTCTGCCCTCGAAATTGCATCCCCAGAGACCGGTTTGCTCCAAATGAGCAACTAGTGCCAATAGTTCAGCCATCCAGGAGGGACATGGCAGTGGCACTGGGGTTAAGAAGCTCACCTCGTTCGCTGGAAGGTCGGCAGTTGTTTGTTGTTGCACTTATACTGGCCTCTCTGGGGAGAACGAATCCCTACACAAGGTGGCTAACAACATAATGTCCCCTAAACAACAAACAGACATTTACAAAGTACCCCCCGTAAAATTATAATACAGTAAAACCCCAACTTACAAATGCCTCGAGTTACATAAAATTCGACTTACATAATGATTTTTGTGCTAAAACCATGTCCTGATTTACACGACTTCCTATGGGTTTGCTTCGAGATACGTAAAAAATGATTTAACCAAAGCCTACGGAACGGACTTTTTTTTCGTAAGTAAGGCTTTTACTGTAAAAATAAGTCACAATAAAACCGATAGTAAACATGTCATAAAACTGGACCGAAACACAGCAGACCCATGTCCTGAGCCGCTGTACTGGGAAAGCATAAGCTGGGCCCCAGTTTAAAAGCCAGGGGTAGGCGTAACATTTTACAAAGGCCTCCTCAAAATGCATAGTCAATCCCTTCTTAAAAGACTGGAGCACAGAAGCCTGGCGCAGCCCGAGTGGAATAGCTTTCGACAACGTTGGTGCCACCACCGAGAAGGCTCTTCTCTTCTACCCAGTCTCAGTTCGAGACCCAGGTACTGCATGACGGAATGAGCCTCTGTCTTCTGTCTCAGCTCCTGCCAACCTAGCATTTGGAAAGCAAGGAATTGCAAGTAGGTAAATAGCGGGGGGGGGGGGGGGGGGGGAGGGAGGCACTTTGGTGGAGGGGGAGAAGATCTTGGGGACATGAAAGGAGCCTCATCCGGGTGTCCCTTGAGTGGAGTTTCTCCAGCAAAAACTCCTTTCAACCCAGAAAGCACCTTTTTGTGTTTCTGAAACGGTCGGGGTGGGGGAACCAGACAGGAAAGATGGATGTAAAACCTTCTGCAGTGGCAGTTTGACAGATGGAAACAGCTGGAGGATGGAGGACCCCTTGACTGGTTCTGGCGGCCCAAGTGATGTTTCTTAGTGGGAGAGATACAGCTCGTCAAGTGTAAATGTAGGAAGTGGTCTTAATCCTGGCACAAATCTTCAGTCTGTCTAACACTCTCTGGCTTTCTCATAAGAACATATAAGAACAGCCTTGCTGGAAGAGGCCACAGGAGCCCATCCGGTGCAGCATTCTGTCTCACACAGTGGCTCACCATGTGCTTCAGGGTATTCTTCCCAAGCAAATGCCTTCACCTGCTTAGGATTCATTCCCTGGAAATGGCATTGAGAGATATCCTGCCTATCTCTCCAGGTTGTCCTTAGGTATCCATAATTATAGCCATGGATCCCCTTGTCCTCCATGAACTGGTCTAATTCTTTCTTGAAGCTGTCAAGACTGACAGCTGTCACCACGTCTTCTGGCAGGGAGTTCCATAGACCAGGGATCCTCTGGGTGAAAAAGTACTTTCTCTTATTTGTTTGAGAACTAGCACCCAAAAGTTTCATGGAGTGCCCCTTAGTTCTAGTGTTATGCAATAGAGAAAACAGTTTTTCCTTATCCACTTTGTCCCACACTGTGCATGATTTTATACACTTCAATCAGGTCACCTCTTAGACGCCGTCGTTCAAGAGTGAAGAGGCGCAACCGTTGCAGCCTCACATGGTAAGGAAGGTGTTCACCAGTCCCCGAATCATCCTGGTTGCCCTCCTCTGCACTTTTTCCAGCTCCATAATATCCTTCTGGAGGTATGGCGACCAGAACTGTACACAGTGTTCCAGATGGGGCCTCACCATAGATTTATAAAGAGGCCAAATGACACTTGCTGACTTATGTTCTATACCCTTCCTAATGATCCCTAGCATGGAGTTTGCTTTTTCCACTCCTGAGGCACACTGGGTTGACACCTTCATTGAGCTGTCCACCAGGACACCAAGGTCTCTTTCTCGGGTCATTTTGGCTTTGCTCCTGGAGACTCTTGATGTCTCCATGAATGCACAGTACTAAGGAGGCCCAACCCTCCTTTGCTTCTCAAATGGGACTAGATTTATTGAGATCATTTTTACGGTCGGTCTTGACCCAACCTTTTCAAGCCGAGAGTCGGGTCATGCTCTCTCAGTCAGCTTTGAGGGCCAGATGCCCATTTTGCCCTGCCTGCACGGCGGGGGTGGCCATTTTGTCCCAACAACTTCAAAGGGTGGCCATTTTCTTTATCCAATGCCCTTGGAGGGGTGGTGGACCACATGGAATGGTCCGTGGGCTAGATCTGGCCCACGAGCATTAGGTGGGGAACCCCTGGTCTTGACAAAGACCTTTCTGGTGGATTCATTCTTCAGGTCCTTTGGTATGATGTGGTGTTAGAAAGATCAACCGATATCACCCAGGATATGCCCGATTGTATTCGCAATCTTCGCGGAGGCTCTTTCTGTGTAACACGTGGTGTGAATGTGGAGAGAAACACCGAATCCGGCTCACTGACGGGTCTGCTGATGGCTGCCAATGAGGACAAGTTTGGCCAACAACCAAGCCAAGAGCGTGGCTTCATTTTGGCAGTCCAGGGTTTGAGCAGGAAACAGAAGAAGAAAACCGGACTAGATCAGCATGCCTGCCATGGGATTTAGTTTCACATCCTCCGGCAGCAGGAAGTCACAACCGGGGGTCGTGTGTCTTCTTCCGTGTCTAGGCCAGACGTGGAAACTGCCAAAATGAAGCCACCTTTTGATGAATTCATCCCGTCGTTCCTTTCGCCTGACCTGGTGTGAGAAAGATTAGCCGGCACAATAAGGTTGCCATTACCAGGGTGCGCCTGATGGTGGTTAAAAAATACCACACTCTTCGAGGTGGCTCTTTCTATGTGCTTTCAATCGAACAGCTAGTGTGATTCTGAGGCTGGAAATGGGCGTCAAGTGAAGACGCTGACTGGGAAGCAGAAGGTCAGCAGTTCGATTCCGAGTCCTGAAGGACGGAATGAGCTCCCGTCTATGTCCTAGCTCCTGCCAACCTAGCAGTTCGAAAGCAAGAAATTGCAAGTAGATAAATAGTCACCACTTCAGTGGGAAGGTAAACAGCGCTCCGTGCGCTCCAGTGTCTAGTCATGCCTGCCACATGACCACGGAAACGTCTGCAGCAGCAGACAGCGCTGGCTCTTCGGCTTTGAAACAGATGAGCACTGCACCCTAGAGTCGGATACGACTGGCTTTCGAGCAAGGGAAACCTTTACCTTTAGCTGGTGTGTCTGAATGGAGAATTGCTTTAATTTAATTTAATTTTCATATTTGTGGAGTGACTCCGGGCGGCTCACAATAAAAACATCCTATGATAAAATCGTTTTTAAAAACCCGCACAGGATTGATCTTTTGGGACGCTGAAGTCCGAGTCTCTCTTTCCAATGACTTCTCTCTGTTCCCAGTTCTAGATTTCTTGCGCGTGGCTTAGTGGCGAAGACGCTGAACTTGATGACCGGAAGGTCAGCAGCTCAGCAGCTCGAGACCCGGGTGCTGCACAACGGAGCGAGGTCCCGTCGTCTGTCCCCCAACTCCTGCCAACCTAGCAGTTCGAAAGCGAGAAATTGCAAGTAGATAAATAGGCAGGAATGTTAACAGTGTTCTGCGCTCTCTGGCATCTGCCTGCCACTTGTCCACAGAAACGTCTGCAGACACAGATATCACTGGCTCTTTGGCTGTAATCTAGGGATTCGCAATCTGCGACCCGTGGCACCATTTCATGTGCTCCCACCACCACCACCACCACACCAGGAAGTGCCATGTGGTGGAGGAAGGGCAAAATGGTTGTCCAGCCCCCAAAGCTGTCTAAGGGAGCATGACCTGGCCCCTGACTTTAAAAGGTTGAGAACTGCTGTAAACGGTGATGAACGCCGCACCCTAGTCGGATACAATCAAGGGCAACCTTTGCTCTTTCCATTTTTCCCCTTGCATGCCATATCTCTGACCTTCGCCGTTTTACAGGCAAACGAGGGAGAAATGGATTATCTCGTCTCTTTGCTTATTGTAGGTGCTCGTCTGGCACACCCGGACTGAGAAGCCCAAGATGAAACAAGAGGACATGCTTCAGAAACAGGGCCTGGGCTCCGATCCGAGCATTGAAGTGTAATTTGGGGATTCTGCAGTTTCGGTGGGAGGCCGGATCATCTTCCTTGGGGCACAAGGAGAGTTGGGTGGACCAAGCCAGCTGGATCAGCAATAGACGCGAGAGCTTCCTCTCTATTTGCGGACACGAAGCCCTTCTTCTTCTTCTTGTGCCGTATCCAATTCCAATTATTGGCCAGGGGTCATGGCGATCAACCATGGAAATTATCCGGAGAATATAATGCAGCGGCCTTCCATTGGCTTTCCGCATCGCAATGTGACACCCTTAGTACCACGGATCCAGTTCCGTGAATCACTTTCTGGTCCTGAGCCCTTTTGGCACGCAAAATCCTCCTCCTCATCATCATCCCCAGGCCAGGATGGATGAAGCTGCTGCCCTCCACCAAGATGGACACAAGTGGGATTTAATCCATTTGGGGACTATCACCCTGCCCTGCGAACGTCACCACCCAAGCCGTGAGTCCTCAGGGTGGTCAGGTTAGTTTACCGCCGCCTAACCACCGGCATTCAGTCGCTGGCAGTAGGGTCTACTCTGTTATCATGGCAGGATAACCTGGACACACTGGCACGAAGCACTACGTTTTATTTATTAATTAAAGATGAGCTGCGTCCCAGTTGCTACACAGGAGGAGGATACACCCTGATTCCAAGGAGGAAGGATTTCCCGTAAGCACTGCTACCGCGACAGCTGGGGAAGTGCCTCCATATCGGCGTCACCCCCCCCCCCTTGAATATTTCTGCCTCAGTTGATCCTGTTCCTCTCTGGGATAATGCCTTCCTCCTCCTCTGGCCTTTCCCATGCTTTGCTTTGGAATGGACCTCCGATCTTTAAGGTGTACGCTCTGCTCCGATCTTTAAGGTGTACGCTCTTCTCCGATCTTTAAGGTGTACGCTCTGCTCCGATCTTTAAGGTGTACGCTCTGCTCCGATCTTTAAGGTGTACGCACTGCTCCGATCTTTAAGGTGTACGCACTGCTCCGATCTTTAAGGTGTACGCACTGCTCCGATCTTTAAGGTGTATGCTCTTCTCCGATCTTTAAGGTGTACGCTCTGCTCCTCTTTAAGGTGTACTCTCTGCTCCGATCTTTAAGGTGTACGCTCTGCTCTGATCTTTAAGGTATATGCTCTGCTCCAATCTTTAAGGTGTATGCTCTACTCGTTTCCTTCCTAATGACCGCTTTCCAGTGATGGGGAGGAGGAAAGGGACAGGGCTGTCTCCGTGAAATCCTCCTTTGCTTCCTCTACATTGCCTTCTAAAAAAACCAGTACAGTGGTACCTCGAGTTGCGGAATAAATGCGTTCCCCGGGACGTTTCGTTTTTGCGAAAAAATTGTAACTTGAAACAATGCAGAACACAATGCATTACTAGAAGGGGACACTGTATACCACGTAATTTATAGGGAAACTTTTTCGTTATCTCGGGGTTGGGGGAATCCGGAATTCGAGGCATTATTGTCAATGGATTTTCAGTTGTGTCGTGACATTTTTGTAACACGAGGCGGTCCTGACTCGTACCACTGCACTGAAGCTGCAGCCGCAGCTTTTGAAACTGGATATCTTTGCGTACAGCTTGCTGCCAACGCGGGCCAGTCTGAAGACGCTGAATTGAAAAGGACCAGAAATGGTGTGAAGAGAAAAACGCAGCCACCTCCCCAAACACTGTTGGACTACAACTCCCATCAACCAGCATAACTGGTGGTGTGGAGGACGTCTACGAGATCTTTGTCTCCTTCATCAAAATGTCTGCAGAGTTTTAATGGCTCCTTTGCCCCCCCTCTTTGCATGACCACCCCCAATTTCCTTGTCTGAAGGTTGCATCAATCCTTGCAAGGCCCAGGGCTTGGTCCTAGGGGTGGGGCTGGTCCCCCCCCCCCCGTGAGCTTTAAATGTTTCTTGCGTCCCAGATGCATGTGTGGATGTCTGTCCTAGCCACGTGCATGCTAAAACTGTTCAATAAAACGATTACAAAACTCACACTTGGCTCAGTAATGCGGCAAACGAGAAGGAGCCTGGAATCATGGTCGGTCGCAGGATAAATATGAGTCAACAGTGCAACGTAGCTGCCAAAGAAAAGCGCATTATGTTGCATTAAGAGAAGTCTAGTCTCTGAAACCCATGAGGTATTAATCCCTCTCTATTCAGCACTTAGGAAAGATCGAAGGCCAAAGGAGAAGGGGGCGGCAGAGGACGAGATGGCTAGATGGCATCGTTGGCGCAATGGGTGTGGATCTGGGCGGGTCACGGAGGATGGTGGATGGCGTGCCGTGGTCCATGGGGTCGCAAAGGCCGGACTGTGGGACTGAACAACAAATCCAGCCCTGGTTAGACCCACATCTGGAGTCATGTCCAATTCTGGGCAACCCGTCTTAAGAAAGATGCAGACGCATTATAGCATTCGAGAGAGAATTGGAAAGCAACCATCTGTCACAGGGATTCTTAACCAGCGGATGTGACCCGTAGCACCATTTCATGTGTGCCCCACCACCACCGCCGCCTCCACCACACCCGGAAGTGCCATGTGGTGGAGGAAGGGCAAAATGGCCGTCCAGCCCCAGAAGCTGTCTGAGGGAGCGTGACCCTGGCTTAAAAAGGTTGAGAACTCCTGATCTGTCCTATCTGCTTTGATTTAGATTCCTGCATTGAGCAGCGGGGTGGGCCGGATGGCTTCACAGACCCCCCGCTCCACTTCCCATGCAGTGATTCTTTGATTCTTCTCTTTCTGTGCCTGTACAGTATTAGGAAATCACAAACGACCCTCTGCCCTTTCTCAGCCTCCTCAGCTCTCAGTACAGGGACAAGGCCTTTGCCTCTCTCTTCCGCCTATGGGGCATAATGAGTTTACATATAGTATACTAGCATAGCTACCCGGCTTCGCCGGTCGGGTCACTTGGGCCCTGCGGAGAGGGTAGGTGACTGCCAGCCCTTCGTAACAGCTGAAGGGGTCATGCACAGATGGCAGACAGCGATCCGTCAGGGGAGGCGCTCTCCCTGACGGATCGCTGGCTGCCGCCTTTGCATTTCCCCATCAACTGTTTCGAAGGCTGACACGAAACAACCTTCGGTAAGGCAAGGCCCCGGGCTGAGCTGTTTTTGTGCGTCGGCCGTTTTAACGCACGCACCAGTTGTCCCGCCTCCTCCGTGCTCGCATCCTCCTGCCTGATTGGCTGAGGGGTGGCGTGGCGCGGAGGACGCTGGGAAGCGTAGTTGGGGGTTTTTTTTGTTTGGGTTTGTGGGGTGTTGGCCCCACTTTCAGCTTCCGGACCCTTGTGGGGTTGATTTTTGGGACTTAAGGTAGGTGTGGCCAGCTCATTATGGGTTAGGCTGGACGTGTGCGGACACGCATTCCGGACACGCACAGCCCAACCCATTCTTATAGGTATAGATAACCAGGAAGGGTCTGGATCCAGCCTAGCCAAATTCTGCCTAGGGAGATGTGGAATTCTGTGACCAGCATTCATTCTCCCCTTGTTATTTTATTTTATTTTATTTTATTTTATTTTATTTTATTTTATTTTATTTTATTTATCTTTTGCATGTCTGTAGCCCAGGATGTGTTTGATTCTCATCCCAGCCACCCTTACATCTGCTTCTTCTGCTTGAGAGTTGATTGCAAGAGATCTCCAGGGAGTCTCTCCTCCTTGTATACTTTGGCAGCCTTTGTTGATTTTAGATGACAGATGAGCACTGAACCCTAGAGTCAGATACGACTGGCTTTCGAGCAAAGGAAACCTTTACCTTTATCTCAAATATACCCATTTTTTAATTTAAAAAAGCCTGTATCCCAGCGTGGGCGAGTGCCACACCGTCGCATGTAAACTGAATGCATCTTGTTGGCAAAATGTGACATGTGTTGCCCTTCATTAACAAAAATGGCCATCCTGTTTTCTTCTTGCTGTGCCGTATCCGATTCTGAACATAGGCGATCCTCATGGCGATCAGCCATGAACTGTCCTGAGAATATACAGCAGTAGCCTTTCTTTTGCCTTCTGCATCACAGCATGACACCCATAAGTACTATGGATCCGGTTCCGCGAGTCCCTTTCTGGCCCTGAGCCCTTTTGGCACGCAAAGTCATCATCATCATCATCATCCCCAGGCCAGGATGGATGAAGCTGCTGCCCTCCATCAAGAGGGATTCAAGTGGGGTTTAATCCACTTGGGGACCCTCACCCTTCCCTGTGGACTTCGCCATCCAAGGCTGCTAGTCCTCAGGGTGGTCAGGTTAGTTAAGGCAGGATCTCTCTCAATGCCATTTCTAGGGATTCCTAAGCAGGTGAAGGCATCTGCTTGGGAAGAATCCCCTGAAGCCAATGGTGAGCCACTGTGTGTGACAATGCTCGACTGGATGGGCTCCTGTGGCCTCTTCCAGCAAGGCTGCTCTTATGTTCTTATGTTGAGTCGCTGACAGTAGGGTCTCCAGAGGTTCTCGACCTTTTCAAGCCGAGGGCCGGGTTGCGCTCCTTCGGTCAGCTTCCTGCCCTCCCTGCCACGCATGGCACTTCCAGGTGTGGCGGTGGTGTTGGTGGGCCACATGAAATGGTGTCACGGGCCGCATCCAGACCCCAGGCCATAGGTCGAGAATCCTTGGTCTCTATTACCCTAGCAGGATATCCTTTCACACGGACCTTGCTGTGCTTCAGCAGTTTCATCATTCATCTTCCCACCCGCATGACAGTTGGAGATAATCAAAAGTTGCGCAGGAAAGAGGGTGCGCCCCTTGAATAAATTTGAACTTCCTTCCGTACAAAGCTTCTTTACTGATAACAACAGCTGCCATTTCCCAGTAATTTATTATATCACCTTGATAAGCCGATGCAATCGGTACATGCAGCCTAAGTTATGTTCCTTTGCACATAAGGTTTGGACCAGTCGACTGATGGTTTTGTTCTGGAGATTTGACGTTAAGGACAGCCAAGCGCAAAATGGGCGTGCATTACCTGGAGAGAGTATACTGTCGCAATGAAGGAACCGAATGCCTCTCAACGCACGCTTAACTCAAAACTCAAGGGAGGTTTACAATATTTATTTTCATTTAGAACGGGTTCTCAACATGCAACCCATGGGCCGGATGCGGCCTGTGGCACCATTTCATGTGGGATGTGCACTGCCTCCACCACACCAGGAAGTGCTATGTGGCGAAGGGCAAAATGTCCGTTCTCCGTTTATCGAGCGAATGTTTCCACCAGAACTTCCTCCTCGAAATGCTTGGGAACAAAAACAGATTTGTGCTTTTCTCCTGAGTGGACGGTTGCGAGCTGAAGGGCGCAAGCAAGACTTTTGAATTTTATTTTATATTATTTAGATTTGCATCGCCACCGCCTCGCCAGTGGCGCCTGCGGGCGCCTCACACCAAGCGTTACAGAACCCAACATAAAAACATCCCCGCAATTTAAAAAAACCCCATAAAAACCTGTGCTCTCCACTGTCCAGTCGTGCCTGCCACATGACCATGGAAACATCTGCAGATGCAAACAGCGCTGCCTCTTTGGCTATAAACTGAGATGAGCACCGAACCCTAGAATCGGATACGACTGGCTTTCAAGCAAGGGCGTCTTTTACCTTTACGTAAGGTTTGCAGATGGTTTGTTTTTCTGATTTGATCCAGACCTCTTAGCAACTGTTACGGCTTAATGGAACTTCCATATTCAGTCGCAGTCTAGCTGCCATGCGCTGAGTCAGGGGTGCCCAAACTATGCCCCATGAGCCAAATCCGGCCCTTGACACCCAATTCATCCGACCCACGCCACCTTTGTTGCTCCCAGAAGTGGAAGTAAAATGTGCCCATACATACTTCCACTTCTGGAAGATGTAAGATGTGCCTTGCAATCTCTGCTTAAACCAAGGGTGGCCAAACTACGGCCCACAGGCCACATCTGACCCCTGACACCAATTCATCCGGCCCACGCCACCCTCGTCTCTCCCAGAAGTGGAAGTATGTATGGGCACATTTTACTTTCCACTTCTGGGAGTGACAAGGGCAACGTGGGCCGGATGAATTGGTGTCAGGGGCCGGATCTGGCCCATGGGGCATAGTTTGGCCACCCCTGATTCAGCGTATGGCAGCTAGACTGCGACTGAATGTGGACGTTGCATTAAGCCATAAAAGTTGCTAAGAGGTCTGGATCAAATCAGAAAACCGTGTGGTGGAGGTGGGCCACGTGAAATGGTGTCGCGAGCCGCATTCCGGCCCGTGGGTTGAGAATCCCCGGTTGATGGCCAAAGAGCTCGTGCTGTCAGCATCTGCAGACGTCTCCGTGGGGTCACGTGGCAGGCAAGACTAGACGCCTGCTGCCTGCCTGCAGCCCACGGAACGCTGTTACCTTGCCTCGCCCAAGCAGTACCTCTTGATCTACTTGCAATGAATGTCCTTGGCTTTTCGAACTCGCTGCTAGCTGGGAGGGAGATGGACACACGGTGGTTATCAATTGGAGGAGGAGGAGGAGGGGGAAACTTTTGCAAAAAGAAAAGTTGAAGCCAAGCGGGACCAAAGTTTTTGCCTTTAATCCTCTCTCTCGAAACGACACACATCAACATCATCATCATCACCACCTCCTCCTCTTTGCTTCCTGGGGGTGGAGGGAGGGCGATTTGGGCAGGGCGATCCCTCCCTCCGCCCAGCATCTCCGCCTCCTCTTCCTCGGGACTCCTCTCTCCCCACCCCGGGTTTTATCCATCCCGGGAGTCGAACGCGCGGAGCAATCGCCCGGCGCCGGGGATCGAACCCGTGGCGCCGCCAGCCAGCCAGCCGCGATCGCGCCCCCCCCCTCCGGCAATGGACGGCTACCCGGAGCGCAGCGCCAATGGTGAGCCTGGGCAAAATCTCCGCAGTCCTCTTCTCCCCGTCCCACCCGGTTGAACTGGGGCATGGGGTGCCCAAACGACGGCCCGTGGGCCGGATCTGGCCCCTGGACACCAGTGCAGTCTCCAGCTGGTCTTGGACTTCGATGCCCAGAAGCCCACGTCCCTGTGAATCCACACGAATGGGTTTACGGGCACTCCAGCTGTTCTTGGGGACTTCGATTCCCAGAAGCCTGAGTGCCAGTGAATCCACACGAATGGGTTTGCTTGCACTTCAGCTGTTCTTGGTTACTTCAATTCCCAGAAGCCCGAGTCCCAGTGAATCCACACGAATGGGTTTACTGGCACTCCAGCTGTTCTTGGGGACTTCGATTCCCAGAAGCCTGAGTGCCAGTGAATCCACACGAATGGGTTTGCTTGCACTTCAGCTGTTCTTGGTTACTTCAATTCCCAGAAGCCCGAGTCCCAGCAAATCCACACGAATGGGTTTACTGGCACTCCAGCTGTTTTTGGGGACTTCAATTCCCAGAAGCCCGAGTCCCGGTGAATCCACACGAATGGATTTACTGGCACTCCAGCTGTTTTTGGGGACTTCAGTTCCCAAGTCCCTGTGAATCCACATGTACGGGCATGTTTTACTTCTGCTTCCAGGAGCAGCAAGGGCAGCGTGGGCCAGATGAATTGGTGTTGGGGGCCGGATCTGGCCCACAGGCCGTAGTTTGAGCATCCCTGAACCAAGGTTACCCCAGCTTGATTTTTCCCCCTTGGGGTGTGTGTGTGTTGATCTTCGCTTGGGGACCCCCTTCACACACACACACACATACACACACACAGAAGGGTGCAGAGGCATTTTTGCCAGGGTTTAGGAGCAAACCGACATCACAATTTGTGTAAATTACACTTTTAACTGTTTGTCCATAGTTAACTTGAGCATCAAAAGTTGCAATCACGGATGGTGGGGGGCGGGGGGGGGCAGCAGTGGGGCTTCTGAGTAAACAAGCTGGTTGATGCCAGCATGCAGACTGGACAGAAAAATCAAAGTCCTGCTGGGGGGATTGAGAGAAAGAGAGAGAAAAAACAGATTTTGGAGCTGGCATCCTGAATAGATGCATTTGTTCCACATGGACAGTTTCATCAGGAAGCAGGCGTGAGATTGCATTGCTATTTCCAAGAACACATAACAAGAGGCAGCCTGTCCCGGTCTGCCATCCCACGCATGCTTAACGCTTGGATTTTGTGCATTTTATCTCTTATTTCTCCTACAGTTGTTGTCATGATCAACTTCTATATCTTCTTCTTCTTCTTCTTTGTTTTTCTCCTCCTCTTTCCCCCTTTCTTCTCCTCCTTCTTTCTTCTTCTTCGTCTCCTCCTCCTCCTTTTACCCCATCACGTGTCGAGGGAGATGCAAGGTCTTTATTCTGGCAAGATGATCACTTTCCTGATCGCTTCTACAATCATATTGCAGTACTGTATCATGATCACATAAGAACGTAAGAGCAGCCTTGCTGGAAGAGGCCACAGGAGCCCATCCAGTTGAGCATTCTGTCTCACACAGTGGCTCACCATGCGCTTCAGGGTAGTATTCCCAAGCAGATGCCTTCACCTGCTTAGGATTCCCTGGAAATGGCATTTATTGAGAGATATCCTGCCTATCTCTCCAAATCAGAGGTTGTCCTTAGGTATCCATAATTAATAAGAACATAAGAACATCCTTGCTGGAAGAGGCCACAGGAGCCCATCCAGTTGAGCATTCTGTCTCACACAGTGGCTCACCATTTGCTTCAGGGTATTATTCCCAAGCAGATGCCTTCACCTGCTTAGGATTCCCGGGAAATGGCATTTATTGAGAGATATCCTGCCTATCTCTCCAAACCAGAGGTTGTCCTTAGGTATCCATAATTAATAAGAACATAAGAACATCCTTGCTGGAAGAGGCCACAGGAGCCCATCCAGTTGAGCATTCTGTCTCACACAGTGGCTCACCATTTGCTTCAGGGTATTCTTCCCAAGCAGATGCCTTCACCTGCATAGGATTCCCGGGAAATGGCATTTATTGAGAGATATCCTGCCTATCTCTCCAAACCAGAGGTTGTCCTTAGGTATCCATAATTAATAAGAACATAAGAGCAGCCTTGTTGGAAGAGGCCACAGGAGCCCATCCGGTCCAGCATTCTGTCTCACACAGTGGCTCACCATTTGCTTCAGGGTATTATTCCCAAGCAGATGCCTTCACCTGCTTAGGATTCCCGGGAAATGGCATTTATTGAGAGATATCCTGCCTATCTCTCCAACCCGGAGGTTGTCCTTAGGTATCCATTGTCCTCCATGAACTTGTCTAATCCTGTCAAGACTGACAGCTGTCACCACTTCTTCTGGCAGGGAGTTCCATAGACCAGGGATCCTCTGGGGGTGAAAAAGTACTTTCTCTTATTTGTTTGAGAACTAGCACCCAAAAGTTTCATGGAGTTCCCCCTAGTTCTAGTGTTGTGCGATAGGGAAAACAGTTTTTCCTTATCTACTTTGTCCACACTGCACATGATTTTATCAACTTCAATCAGGTCACCTCTTAGACGCCATCATTCAAGAGTGAAGAGGCGCAACCATTGCAGCCTCAGATGGTAAGGAAGATGTGCCAGTCCCCCAATCATGCTGGTTGCCCTCCTCTGCACCTAAAAGCGCACTTTCACCTAAAAGTGCTACAATGGCAGTGTTTTCAAAGAAGTTGCTATTTGTTTTGGCAAAGACAAAACAACAACAGAACGGCGGGGGGGGGGGGAGAATGTAGCACTTTTAAAGGTAAAGGTTCCCCTTGCTCGAAAGCCAGTCGTATCTGACTCTAGGGTGCAGTGCTCATCTCTGTTTCAAAGCCGAAGAGCCAGCGCTGTCTGCTGCTGCAGACGTTTCTGTGGTCATGTGTCAGGCATGACTAGACACCGAAGCGCATGGAGCGCTGTTTCCTTCCCACCAAAGTGGTCCCTATTTATCTACTTGCAATGCCTTGCTTTGGAAATGCTAGGTTGGCAGACCCACCGGTTATTTTTGAGCTCGACTTTTGAGTGTGTTGCAACTGACACGGCGGTGTTGGCGCGATGAGTTGCAACTTGCCAATGCTCACGCCGAAATAAACCCGTCAGTGTTAAAAGTCTTACTGTAGCTTGATTAAAAAAAAAAGCCTGCAGTCGTGTGAGTGGGTGTGCAAAAGTTCAAGGAGTGTTGCGTGTTGCAGAGCAGAACAGGCAGTGCTGGTGTTAAGCCATCCTGTTGTCAGAAAAAAGCACAGAGGTTCAAGCGGGGGCTTTATAGGAAAGGTTTGAAGAAGCATGCGGTGTTGTGCTCATCAACACACTCACCGAGGCCGTGCATTTGTGGAAAGAAATGTACAACATCAGTGAGCAGAATTGCTCCAGAACGGAAACCTGGACGTAAGAAAGACGCCTCTTTCAAACCTGGTTCCTGTCTGCCGCTGCTTTTAACTTTTGTGTGTGTGTGTGTGTGTGCCTACCGTGTGGCCACCGACACATGCAAACACCTTTGCAAAAATTACAGACGGACCTATTTTTGCCCATCCAAAGTTGCCAAGAGTTTTCCTCCCATCTTGGTGTGTGTGTATATATATATGACATAATGGCTTGGCCTCTTCCGTGTTTTCCTTCCATCTGAGTTTCTGGGCAAAGGAACCACAGGGGCCCCCTGGTTCCTTGTGTGGGATAGGTGGTTGTGTAGAGGAAAAACACACACTCCAACCCTTGACAACATTCCTATCACTCCTGGGGCTGAAGAGGAAGTTGTCTGTTACACAACGCCTGGAATCAAAGGCAATAGGGGCGATGGAGAGGGAGGGTACGACCTACTAACGCAGTGGTGGCGAACCTTGGGCACACCAGCTGTTCTTGGACTTCAACTCCCAGAAGCCCAAGTCCCTGTGAATCCACACAAATGGGTGTGTGGCACTCCAGCTGTTCTTGGACTTTATTTCCCAGAAACCCAAGTCCCTGTGAATCCACACAAATGGGTTTACTGGCACTCCAGCTGTTCTTGGACTTCAACTCCCAGAAGCTCAAGTCCCTGTGAAGCCACACGAATGGGTGTGTGGCACTTCAGCTGTTCTTGGACTTCATTTCCCAGAAAACCAAGTCCCTGTGAATCCACACAAATGGATTTACTGGCACTCCAGCTGTTCTTGGACTTCAACTCCCAGAAGCCCAAGTCCCTGTGAAGCCACACAAATGGGTGTGTGGCACTCCAGCTGTTCTTGGACTTTATTTCCCAGAAACCCAAGTCCCTGTGAATCCACACAGATGGGTTTACTGGCACTCCAGCTGTTCTTGGAGTTCAACTCCCAGAAGCCCAAGTCCCTGTGAAGCCACACGAATGGGTGTGTGGCACTTCAGCTGTTCTTGGACTTCATTTCCCAGAAACCCAAGTCCCTGTGAATCCACACAAATGGGTTTACTGGCACTCCAGCTGTTCTTGGAGTTCAACTCCCAGAAGCTCAAGTCCCTGTGAAGCCACACGAATGGGTGTGTGGCACTCCAGCTGTTCTTGGACTTCAATTCCCAGAAGCTCAAGTCCCTGTGAATCCGCATGGATGGGTGTGGGGCACTCCAGCTATTCTTGGACTTCAACTCCCAGAAGCCCAAGTCCCTGTGAATCCACACGGATGGGTTTACTGGCACATCAGCTGTTCTTGGACTTCAATTCTCCAGGAACCCAAGTCTCTGTACGCGCAGCAGTAAACACATTCATGTGATCAGCAGGAATGCTGACTTGGGCTTCTGGGAATTGAAGTCCAAGAGCACCTGGAGTGCCAAAGGTTCGCCATAGACATTCGTCCCTTGAGTGCTATTTTTTTAAATAAAAAAAGCAGAACGGTGTAATATAAATATGGCAAGCAACTTGGGAAATCAATGAAGACCTTTTGTTTTTCTGCTCATTTCCTTCTTTGAAGCATTTGCCACATATTTTGCATTCCTTGCTCTTTCTTCACCTGACCTAGAAGCCTATTTCAGACCCATCAGCAGAATGTGGATGGAGAAGAAAGAAACCCATGGTTTATTTTGAAACTAGGAGCTAGAGTCCACTAGAGTTTATGTGTTTTTTCGAAACCAGTGTTGTGAAATCAAAGAGGTTTTGGCCTTCCAATAACATCTCGTTCTTCACTGTTTTTGGCTTTCTTCCTCCGGACATGAATAGTTATGTCACTTTGGATTCCTTGTTCTAGATTTGCCGTATCTGGGACCAATTGAACTCTGGTTTCTTGCTTGTAGATTGGTAAAAGTAAAGGTCACCCTTGCTCGAAAGTCAGTTGTATCTGACGTTTGTGTGGTCATGTGGCAGGCATGACTAGACACCAGAGTGCACAGAAAGCTCTTTGCCTTTCCCGAAGTGGTCCCTATTTATCTACTTGCAATTTCTTGTTCTCAAACTGCTAGCTTGGCAGGAGCCGGAGACGGGAGCTCACTCCGTCGTGCTGCAGCACGACGCCCATCATGCGTCCCTGCTCCAGCCGACCAAGCAGTTTGAAAACAAGAAATTGCAAGTAGATAAATAGGTGGGGAAAGGTAACAGCATTCTGTGCGATCAAGCATCTAGACCACAGAAACATCTGTAGACTAGACCACAGAAACATCTGTAGAAGCAGACAGAGCTGGCTCTTAGGTTGTAAACCAGGTGGTGGAGGTGGTGTGGGGGGGCACATGAAATGGTGTTGTGGGTCACATCCAGCCCACGGGCCACAGGTTGAGAATCCCTGCTGTAAATATAAATGAGCATCTCGCCTCCTAGAGTCTGACAGGGCTGGCTTTTGAGCAAAGGAGACCTTGAACCTTTGGCGTGAGAAACTTACCAAAGAGACCTCTGATCTCTCAATCACACCCATCGTTTTGGGAGCATTATTTTAGCTTCTGCTATTGTGTTTCTTCCGCTTTGGCCTTTCAGGCAAAACATTATTTTTCTCGCACATGGGAACAGGAAGGAAATGTTGTGTGGGGAGGGGTCCGTTGGCTGCTTGTGCCCAATTCCTTCACTCTCTCACACACACATGCACGCACACACACATGCGCGCCTGCGCACACACACACACACACACACACACACACACATACACACACACACACTTCCCAGTACAGAGGGGAAATATGTTCACCCCGCGTGGTACTTTGTACGACTGGAAGTGACTAAACTACTTGTGAGCAGCCAGGAAAACCCCAGCCTGGCTTATTTACACGGCCTAAACCAGCCTTACGAAAGATGTAATTTGAATCTGAAAACGAAGACCAGGTGGGCATCGTCGCATGGTTGTGTGCAAATGTGGCTTTTGTTGTGCAACTATATTGTGCAATTTGAGTAGCGTTGCCTTCGCCCGGGTTTTAAAGTGGGCCCGGATGAAATGTTTTGCTTGAAACTCTCCCGTCTGTCTCCGTTGCCTCTTCTGAATATATTTTATTTTATTATTTAAAATAATTTAAGGAAGTATATATATTGATTGGGAATGAGGGGCTATTACACAAGGAAAATGTTGGGAACTCTGGAAACACTTTTTCAAGTTTATAAGCTGTTACCAGAAACTGTTGCCAGAAATGGGCAAAATCCACAGCTGGTGTGACTGGGTTACCAAAAGGAATACATGCACCAAAAGTAATAGAGAGAGAAAAGCTTTATTGCTGTGCGTATGCATACAGACGCCTGTTGCAAGAAGACTGTTCTAGATCAGGTCCAAGACAAACACCCGAACACACAAAATCCACAGTAGTGCAGACCTCGTCTTATCTTGTCTTCTGCACACCAACTCAATTATTTTACCTGCTTCCAGGCACATACACAGAGGCATGGAGGGGACGCAAGGGGGACTTGTTACTCTTTTGATCACTTCTTCTTGTACCGTATCCGGTTCCAAATATTGGCAATCTTCATGGCGGATCAGCCATGATGACTGTCCTGAGAATGTAATGCCGTGGCCTTCCATTCGCTTTCCGCATTGCAGCGTGACACCCATAGTACCACGGAATCCAGTTCCGCGAGTCACTTTCTAGTCCTGAGCCCTTTCGGCACACAAAGTCCTCCTCAGCCCCAGGATGAAGCTGCTGCCCTCCCTCAAGATGGTCCCCAAGTGGGATTTAACCCACTTGGAGACCATCTTCCTTACCTGTGGACTTCACCACTTCAAGGCCGGTCGTTTTCAAGGTGATCAGGTTAGGCTGGCAGTAGGGTCTACTTTATTACCATAGCAGGATAACCTGGCCAGACCTTCCTTCCTTCCCTCCTCCTCCTCTTCCTCCTCTTCTTCTTCTTAAGAACATAAGAACATCCTTGCTGGAAGAGGCCACATGCGCCCATCCAGTCCAGCATTCTGTCTCACACAGTGGCTCACCATTTGCTTCAGGGTATTATTCCCAAACAGATGCCTTCACCTGCTTAAGATTAATTCCCTGGAAATGGCATTTATTGAGAGATATCCTGCTTATCTCTCCAACCCAGAGGTCGTCCTTAGGTATCCATTATTATAGCCATTGACACCCTTGTCCTCCATGAACTTGTCTAATCCTTTCTTGAAGCTGACAGCTGTCACCACTTCTTCTGGCAGGGAGTTCCATAGACCAGTGATCCTCTGGGTGAAAAAAGTACTTCTTCTTCTTCTTCTTCTTCTTCTTCTTCTTCTTCTTCTTCTTCTTCTTCTTCTTCTTCTTCTTCCATCCCAGATATTGGCTATCATCCTGGCGATGGGCTTCCCATTCATAACGCCTCGGAACAGTTCTTCCGAGGACCTTCCACACCAGTTTCTCAGGTTCTTCAGCCATGAAGTCAGTCTACACCCAGGACCTCTCTTCTTGGGGATCTCTCCTTGCAAAGTGAGTTGGGGTATTCTATAATTTATGTTGTTCCTCATGATATGACCAAAGGTATTGGAGCTTTCTTTGCTTAACGGTCTTAAACAGTGTTTTGTTCTTTATCTATCCAGCGCACAACTTCTACGTTAGTCATACGGTCAACCCATGATATCCTTAGCAGCCCTCTTTCTTTGGCTACATCCATTTAATTGTATTTTTAGCATAATAATTGAAGTGCCTGAGTTTCCTCTTTCTCCCCCATTTAGAATAAGTCAGGAGGTGAGTAAACGGAACTGAAATCAATAAATGCCTCTCCCCACCCTATCACTTCTCTTCCCATGTTTGGTTTTTCAGCCAGGGAGTAGCATGGGAGGCACCGCCGGTTCCTGATGGTTTTAATTCCTCTGATGAGCACCTTGCACAAAAATGTCGCCTAGCACGTTTCCTAGGGAGGGGAAAGCTTTGGATGTTTGTAGGGAGGGATACTGTACGTCCTATGGGAACTGCAAAGCCCGAGATGGACAGAAAGGGCTATTCTGATATTGAACTTTGGTTTCTGCGCATGGGTTTAACTCATGGGTTAAGACGCTGAACTTGATGAGACCGGGAGGTCAGCACATCAGCAGCTCGAGACCCGAGCGCTGCACACGGAGTGAGCACCCGTCATCTGTCAACCTTGCAGTTTGAAAGCAAGAAATTGCAAGTAGATAAATAGATACGACTTTGGTGGTTGCATGCACAGCGTCCACGGAACCACTCAGCGCCCTCTCCCCCATTTTGTAAACCACCTTGCATGGTAGAATAAGTCGGCGTTCTCTAGTTATGCCTGCCACATAACCTCAAAAAAGGTGTGCAAACGCAGATGAACACTGAACCCTAGAGTCAGATACGACTGGCTTTTGAGTGAGGGTTACTTACACAAAGCAACAATACCTCTGTCCGGTGACGAAAAGCTGAGGTTTTTTTTTTTTTAATCACCAAAGATTTGTGTTCAATAAGAACACATAAAGTTATTCAGGTAGTTTCTAGGAAGATTCAAGTGTGTGTGTGTGTGTGTGTGTGTGTGTGTGTGTGTGTGTGTGTGTGAACATGGGAGTGTCCGGATAGGAACAGAAGCAATATCAGTGAGGAAATAATACAATTAAACTTTCCCTTTGTGTCCCCAATATTTGGGGTGGTGTCACAAGAACAACTAATTTTTAAAAATAACAACACAAGATTATTTTTTAATATATATATAATTTTATTAATTTTTAACAATAATACAACTTAAAAAACCCACAATATAAATGAAAATACAAACATCGTACTTACAATTACAAATACAATACACATAACAATAAAAATATTTTTTAAAAATGAAGAAAACCATAAAATATTTAAACTACGACCTATCAATATGTTAAATTCCACAGCACAAGAATTTATGTATGACTTGATGACTGTTCAGAGCCATTTTTATATACCTCTCGCTTTTCCCATATTGTGCCACATTATGAGGTGGTTATTTAAAAACAAAACAAAGCAGGAGAACACTGAGAGAAATGCATGTTTAAAGCTTCCTTTAAACTCAAAGCATCCACAGTAATATCTGAGCCATAAAAGTGGCTTTCTTCTTCTTCTTGTGCCGTATCTGATTCCGAATATCGGTGATTGTCCTGAGAATATAACGCATTGGCCTTCCGCATCGCAGCATGACACCCATAACATCGATCCAGCTCACATAAATCATTTTCTGGTCTTGAGCCCTATCGGCACATAAAGTCCTCATCATCATCCTCAGGCCAGGATAGATGAAGCTGCTGCCCTCCATCTAGAGCAAGGGGTCCCAACCAAAGGCCTGTGAGGCAGATATAGCCCATGGCGCCATTTTACGTGGCCCCCTACCCCTCTGAGGGCATTTGAGAAACAAAATGGCCGCCCCCCATTGTGCAGGCAGGGCAAAATGGCCGTCCGGTCCTCAAAGCTGACTGAAAGAGTGTGACTAGTGGGATTTAACTCACTTGGGGATGAGCATGGCTTCATTAATAACAATGTCAACATGTTTTGGGTGTGTGGATGAGCTCCATGCTGGAGCAGAATATTCTTCTGAGGAGATGCTCAGGGCCAAAGCTGATGTTCGCTGCATTGAGGAAGAGTGGGTGGAAATGTGGTTTGGAAAGGTCACTTGGGATAAAAAAGCCTTTTTTGTTAGCCTTATTACCCAGACTGAGCTTGAAGAGGGACAAAGCACAACCTTTGTCACTCAAGAAATGTAGAATTTTTGTGTGTGTGTACGCGCCTCTTGGCACAATCCTTGAGGAGAAAAAGCTAAAGATTTCGGACCATCACACGGGGATTAAATCCGACTTGAATCCATGAGTGAATTTAACTAAGTGGTTTTATCTGTTGTATGTTTTATGTTAGTTTTATTGAAATTGTATATTGTGTTTTTAGATTATGCTGTTGAACTGCCCTGAGTCGGGTTGTACCTGAGTGGTCGGTATAGAAATTAAAAAATTAAATTAAATCTTGATGGAGGGCAGCAGTTTCATCATCTATCCTGGCCTGGGGCGGATGATGAGGACTTTGCGTGCCCAAAGGGCTCAAGACCAGAAAGTGACTCACACAGAAGTAGATCACTGGTACTATGGCATACCTGTCAACCTTCCCGGATTGGTCTGGGTTTCCCGATTTTCGGCGCCGATTTGTGCCATTTCCCGCCCCGTGCTGCCAAAAGCCCGGAATTTGGCAGCGGGGGCAAGGAGTTACTGTGCAGCCCTTCTGCGCATGTCGCCTTCTACGCATGCGTAGAAGGGATTTACGCCTGCATAGAACCCTTCTACGCATGCGTAGAAGGGGGCTATGCATGCGTAAAACCCTTCTACGCATGCGTAGAAGGCGACCTGCACAGAACCGTTCTGCACAGGTCCCGGATTGGTCGTAGCTGCGGTTGACAGGTATGACTATGGGTGTCACGCTGTGATGCGGAAGGCAGATGAAAGGCCACTGATCGCCAAGATTCGGATTCGGATACGGCAGAAGAAGTAGTAGCAGAAACTATGCCCTTGCAACCTGTTTTAATTTACCTGGAGCTACCACTGGTTAGAAAACCTCTAGTTTCACACGTAAAGTGGTAAAGGTAAAGGTCTCCCTAGCTTGAAAGCCAGTCGTATCCAACTCTAGGGTTCAGTGCTCATCTCTGTTTCAAAGCCAAAGAGCCAGTGCTGTCTGCTTCTGCAGACGTTTCCGTGGTCATGTGGCAGGCATGACTAGACCCCGGAGCGCATGGAATGCTGTTTTCTTCCCACCGAAGTGGTCCCTATTTATCTACTTGCAATGCGCTTTCAGAACGGCTAGGTTGGCAGGAGCGGGGACAAAGACGGGAGCTCATTCCGTCCTGCAGTACTCGGGAATCCAACTGCTGACCTTCCACCTCCCAGTCAGCGTCTTAGCCACTTGAGCCACTGCAGTCTCCCAATAAGTGGTACTGAAAAGGAAATAGCGAGGAAGATGGGAATGAGAAAGGGGGGGAACCTTATTTTTCTCTCAACACGATAGATGCCTTAATGGTGGAAAAGGCACCGAGGCGCCGTTGACCTGGGACTTTCCGCAGAGTGCCCCGGGGGGGGAACGGCGCATTTTGCTTTGTGGTTTCTTGACGATGTGGCGTCAGAAATGTCTGAAGCAGGAGCCATATCCTCTCGGCGGCCACCGTTTTCCGATGCCAGTACAAACAAGACTGGCTGGGCGTGAACCAAGAGCCCGGCTTCGAGGCCGTCGCTTGAACCAAAGAAATTTCTCTTTTCTTTCCCCCTGTCATACACGGATTGAGAAATCTCAAAAACTCTTCCTGCTTGCGTTAATAATCTTAGATAATTATATATACACCGAGATAATCATACAGAACCCATTGGCTCATTTACTGGCCTGCCAAAGGCTGCCCCAAACATGCAACGATGCGGACTTAAGTTTGGCCAACGGCAAAGCCAAGAAAGCGGCTTCGTTTTGGCAGTCCGAAGTTTGGTCTGGGCACAATAGAAAAAAGGAGAAGAATTAATTATACACTTATTTATCTACTTGCAATTTGTTCCTTTTGAACTGCTAGGTTGGCAGGAGCCGGGGACAAAGGTTCATTCTGTCATGCAGTACCCGGGTCTCGATCTGCCGACTTGCCAGCCTTCCAGCTAACAAGGCGAACGTCTTAACCACTGGGCCACTGCATCGGCTTGTAGTGCATAGATCTCTCTCTCTCTGTAACAGAATAACCCCTGTAGCAATAACAGCATTAGAAGTAGTTAGAATTACTTTTTAAACACTTTATGTTTAAGCTTGATGCAGATATCCAGGGAGCACGGCGCCGTCATGTGCCTTTTGTCTCTCTCGATTTGTCTATGAAATACACTTATTAAATGTATTTATCTAGTTGCAAAAAGGCGCTTTTCAGGTACATTGTTGCCCGGAAGCAGTATACAAAATAAATGCACAGCAAATGTCACAATACATATAAACCCTGAAACTTTGTAATTACATAAAGTTTATGTAACTGTATAAAGTAATTGTGACAATTGCAATGTCGCAATTACTTTATAATTCTACTCGTGACATTGTAATGGTGACGTTTTGTAACTGATATTGTCATTGTATTTATCGTAACTGTGGTAGTTTGCTTTTTGTTAGCCACCCAGAGTCACATTGCGAGTGGGGCGCCATGCAAGTTGAAGAATTGAATTGAATTGAATTGAAACAAAATAATTCAGACACCATATTTTTTATTTGATGACACAACACACCGAAACAATGTCAATAATTGTATTTTGAGCAATTCATTTGATTACACTAACTTGATATGGTCATACATTTCCGTGGGCATGTGGCAGGCATGAGTAGTGCACGGAACACTGTTTACCTTCCCACTGAAGTAGTCCCTGTTTATCTACTTGCAATTTCTTGCTTTTGGCAGGAGCTGGGACAGAGACAGCTGCTCACTCCATGTTGCAGTACCCGGGTCTCGAACTGCTGGCCTGCCGACCTTCCAGTCGTCAAGTTCAGCATCTTAACCACTGAGCCACCACAGTCCTACCTAGGTTTCCCTTGCTCAAAAGCCAGTCGTATCCGACTCTAGGGTTCAGTGCTCATCTATGTTTGAAAGCCAAAGAACCAGCACTGTCTGCTTCTGCAGATGCTTCCGTGGTCATGTGGCAGGCATGACTAGACACGGAGCGCACAGAACGCTGTTTCCTTCCCACTGAAGTGGTCCCTACTTATCTACTTGCAATGTCTTGCTTATAACTTAACTAATAAAGAATTTAATTCAGATATCCTTGCTGTCATATTCTTTACCAGTGTGTGTGTCTTCAGTGTCATTTTAAAGAGGGGACTTGCGTGGAATGAATTCTAGCCGCTTTGTCTGGGTATAAGGACTGCGGTGGCTTAGTGGTTAAGATGCTGAATTTGATAAGGTCGGCAGGTCGAGACCCGAGTGCTTTGTGACATAGCGAGCTCCCCCCTCCCGTCTGTCCGCGCTCCTGCCAAGCTAGCAGTTCGAAAGCAAGAAATTGCAAGTAGATAAATAGGTACTGCTTCGGCGGGAAAGGTAATAGTGTTACCTAGTCATGCCTGCCACATGTCCACAGAAACGGCGTAAACAGCGGTGGTTCTTTGGCTGTAAACTGAGGTGAGCACTGAACCCTAGAGTTAGATACAATTGCTTTTCGAGCAAGGGTGAGCTTTACATTTACCTGGATATAACCAGAGTGCATGTCATGAAAAAGACCTTGATTTTGCTTACAACAATTGCTTGATTAATGGTTTTTTTTCCTCTTTTGCCAGGTGAGAACCTTTTCAGTAGCACCGACAACCTGCGTCCTTCCGATTGGCTTTCGGACCTTGACTCGAGACTGCGGAGCCAGGAGGAGGAGATGACCCTGGTGAAATCGGCACTGGCGGACGCGCTGCGGAGGCTGAGTGTCTACGACCGGCAGATCCCTCTGCTCAGACAACAACGGCTTGGAGGTGAGATGGCCTACTGCCAGAATGGCCAACCTTGGCACTCCACTGCTCTTGGACTTCAATTCCCAGAAGCCCAAGTCTGTCAATCCACACGAATGGGTTTACTGCACGTACGCTCCAGGTGTTCTTGGACTTCAATTCCCAGAAGCCTAAGTCTCTGACAAGCCACACAAATGGGTTTACTGCACGTACGCTCCAGGTGTTCTTGGACTTCAATTCCCAGAAGCCCAAGTCTCCGTCAATCCACACAAATGGGTTTACTGCGTGTGCGCCCCAGGTGTTCTTGGACTTCAGTTCTCAGAAGCCCAAGTCTCTGTCCATCCACACGAATGGGTTTACTGCACGTACGCTCCAAGTTTTCTTGGACTTCAGTTCTCAGAAGCCCAAGTCTCTGTCAAGCCACATGAATGGGTTTACTGCACTTATGCTCCAGGTGTTCTTGGACTTCAGTTCCCAGAAGCCCAAGTCTCTGTCAAGCCACACGAATGGGTTTACTGCATGTATGCAGAGACTTGGGCTTCTGGGAATTGAAGTCCAAGAACACCTGGAGTGTACATGCAGTAAACCCATTCATATGGATTGACAGAAACTTGGGCTTCTGGGAGTTAAAAGTCCAAGAACACCTGGAGTGCCAAGGTTTGCTATCACTGGCCTAGAATTTCGAGGGAGTCGGCAATTAAAAGGAAGACGTAAAGTGGTGTTGGTGGGGGAAGGGTTGGGGCACAAATGAGCCAGGATTGGCATCTTGCTGACTCCAGTGTAGGGCAGCTGTTCCAGTGGGTTTTAGTCCGAACTTCACAGAAGCCGCCTAAAGTGTGGTACCCCATTCTCCAAGTGGGTTCGGCATTTGGGAGACTTCCGTTAAAGTTTAGAGTCATGTTTTAGACCTTTGGTTTTGGGACTTCAATTCCCAGACGCCTAAGTCAATATATTGGCTGATCAGTGCTTTGGGGAGACTAATAATAATTTCGTGCCAGAAATTATTCTGGGTTGAAAGGATTTTGGCTGGAGAAACTCCACCCAGGGGATGCCCGAATGAGGCTCCTTTCGTGTCCCCAAGATCTTTTCTCACCATCATGTAGTACCCGGGTCTTGAACTGCCGACTTGCCGGTCTTCCAGCCAACAAGGTGAACTTCTTAACCTTGGGACAGGCTGGAGTGATATTAATAAGGAGGAGGGATTTTTCAGAGCAGTTTTTTTTAAAAGCAGGAGTACCCAACCTTTTGAAGTCAGGGGCCGGGTCACACTCTCTCCGTCAACTTCGAGGGCCAGATGGCCATGTTGCCCTGCCTGCACGATGGGGGGTGGCCATTTTGTCCCAACAGCTTCAAAGGAGCAGCTATTTTGTTTCTCAAAGCCCTTGGAGGGGTGGGGTCCACATGAAATGGCACTGTGGGCCGTATCCAGCCCACCGGCCTTAGGTTGGGAACCCGTTTTAGAGGTTCCCCCCAGTCTGGAGTTGGCTCTGGGATTGATGTCGGTGGGAAATGCAAACTAATCCTGAATGAGTGTGTGTTGCAGTAAAAACAGACTTTCCTTCTTCTTCAGCAGATTCCCAAACTCCAGATACCAGAGACCCCACAGTCCTTCCAGAAAGTAGTAACGTTCCCTGGATCCTACCCCGTGTCCATACTGATGATTCCAGGTAAATGTCCAGTCTTGACTCTAGCAAAGATAGCGTTTGTAGAAGAATCCACACTCAACTGAGGAGTTCAACAAATGAACTATTTTTTAAAATTTAGGACAGGACAGGAATGGGGTGCATGAATCTATCCAGGGTCATCAATCAACCTTGTGACCTGCACTAAAAGATGCCTGATTTCAACTCCTAACTTCCTTGGCTTTAGGCCACAATTCCCCCTACATTTGCAGCCTACATCCCATGGGCCAGATTTGGCCCACAGCACCAGACAATCCAACCCCCAACGTCACTCCAGCCGATTTAGACCGATTTGGTGCAGGGATGGAATTAGGATGGGAAGGACAAAAGCAAAGCTATCACACGTCTTTACCGTCCCGTAGCACTTAGTGCACTCTCTGGGCAGTTCACCATATTTGCCGGTGTATAAGACGCACTTCCCCCCCTTAAAATACACTGGAAAGCAGACTCGGATGTGTCTTATATGCCAGCAAATACAGTAATTAGCATTGGGCCCCCAACCTGCTGTGTACTCATGTTACCGACCTCTGAAGGATGGAAGTCTGAGTTGACCTTGAGCCCTAGTCAGGATTGAACTCACAACCTTTGGGTTGCAGGACAGCAGTTTTTAACCTCTGCGCCCCCCCAGGGCTCCTACAAAGGTATAGAAAGAATCATGAGTTGTCCTTTGTGATATCAAACAGCTTATGTCAGGGGTTCCCAACCTAAGGCCCACGGGCTGGATCTGGCCCGTGGTGCCATTTTAGTGTAGCCCACCCCACCCCCTCCAAGGCCATTCAAGAAACGAAATGGCCTTTTGAAGCTGTTGGTACGAAATGGCTGTCCCCGTTGTGCAGGCAGGGCAAAATGGCCATCAAAGCTGACGGAGAGAACGTGACCCCGGCCCCCCTGACTTGGAAAGGTTGGGCACCCCTGGCCTACTTGATACAGTCAAATGTGGAATTGGTCGTAAGAGTCCTTGTAGCCAACTCATCCCTTATAAGTCTGTGTTTTGGTTTGCAGTCTATCTGGCCTCCAGAGAGCCAGGAGCAGCGAGACGTCTTTGCCCCGCAGTGAAAAGGCGACTCTCAGCGTTGGGACGCAGACCGAGGAATCTGCTATGCTGGCAGAGAAGCAGAGGTGGTGCATCACAAATGGGCACCTTAAACAGACTCCCGAGAGCTCCGGTGTGAAGGGGGAAGCAGGTCAAGATCCTTCCACCGGGGCTAAAACGGACTGCCCTAGAGATCTTCCCGAGGAACCGGTTAAGGACCCCTTTGGGTCTCAAGGTGACAGAGGAGAGCCAAGCCATCCTTTGGACATCCAACATGTCCAGAACGACCCCAAGACTCCAGATCTGGCTTGCTGCCTTCCTAGCTTGTGCCCGCACCAAGACGTAGGCGAGCCTCCCCCCGAAGACCCAACGGACAAAGCTCGGAGCGTGGGCCAGTTCCAGCCGCCATCGGGGCAGGAGTCCCCTTCTCCTGAGCCTCCTTCCGAAGGGAGCGGCATCAGCCCCGTGGCTTCCCCGGTCCCCGCGGTCCAGAATTTGATACCCAACAAGAAGGAACTGTGAGTTTGGAAACTAACCCGGCTGAGATCTTGGGTTCTTCTGCAAGAGCAGGGGTTCCCAACCTAAGGCCCGTGGGCCAGATCAGGCCCACAACACCATTTCATAATGGCCACCCCTTTTGAAGCGATATATAAATCTATATAGAGTATATAAATCTATCTATTAAATTAAATTAACCTGTGGGGACATCGTGCAGGCAGGGCAAAATGGCTGTCCAGCCCTTGAAGCTGACTGAGCGAGTGTGACCCGGCCCCCAGCTTGAAAAGGTTGTGAAACCCCTGTGCAAGAGGAACCCAAAGAGAAACATTTTGCATGCGCAATTAGCAATGACACTTCTATCCCACCCCATCGCGCTTAGTGCACTCTCTGGGCAGTTCACCAGTTCATGAGCATTTTGCCCCCTAACATGCTGGGTTTCTCATTTTGCTAATCTTGGAAGGACGGAAGGCTGAGTCAACCTTGATCTCTGGTCAGGATTGAACTCACAAAGTTCTGGCTGCAGTACAGCACTACCAGGGTGCATAAG
Organism: Bradypodion ventrale; assembly: GCA_035047345.1. Lineage (NCBI taxonomy): Eukaryota > Metazoa > Chordata > Lepidosauria > Squamata > Chamaeleonidae > Bradypodion > Bradypodion ventrale. The sequence continues at coordinate 23,999,476 of JAWDJE010000012.1, forward strand.
GTGGCAGTGGAAGGGAGGGCATGGACTGCAGTGGCTTAGTGGTTAAGACGCTGAACTTGACGACTGGAAGGTCAGCAGGCCAGCAGTTCAAGACCCAAGTGCTCCATGACGGAGTGAGCTCCCGTCGTCTGCCCCAGCTCCTGCCAACCTAGCAGTTCGAAAGCAAGAAATGGCAAGTTGATAAATAAGTATCCCTTTGGCTGGAAAGGTAAACAGTGTTCCGCACACTCCGGTGACCAGTCCTGCCACATATCCATGGCTCTTTGGCTATAAACGGAAATGAGCACTGAACCCTAGAGTTGGATATGACTGGCTTTTGAGCAAGGGCTACCTTTACCTTAGAAGCTGACTGAGCGAGTGCCCTACATCTCTTAAGGATCGCACATTCTGCCTTGCAACTGGACCCACCCACCCCAAACCAGGAGCGGATGTGAGACCTCGGGTGACCCTTTCCCTGCCTCCACTTTCTTGGCTGAATTGAGGGTTTGGTAAAAACCATGCTCTATTTGCAGCTGTGGCCAAGCGCATGGCCCACATGGCCCACCTACAGCTCTCAGGCCGCCTCTGTGAGGCCAGGAAAAGGCCTCCCTTGGGGCCGTTGGAGGGAGGGACAGACGGACGCCAAAAAACCTCCTGCTGCTACCGCTAGCTCTCTTCAGTAGGAAGGGATGACAGGAGCCAGATTTGGGGATGTAAAGGGTAAAGGTTGCCCTGGCTTGAAAGCCAGTCGTATCCGACTCTAGGGCTCAGTGCTCAACTCTGTTTACAGCCCAAGAGCTCTCTTGTGTCTGTAGACACTTCCGTGGACACGTGGCAGGCATGACTACACACGGGACGCTCACCTTTTTCCTGCCAAAGTGGTCCCTATTGATCTACTTGATAAACAGGTACCGCTTCGGCGGGGAAGGGAACAGCGTTCCGTGCCTTCCAGTGTCTAGTCATGCCTGCCACATGTCCACGTGGAGATGCAGACAGCGCTGGCTCTTCAGCTATAAAACGGAGATGATCACCGAACCCTAGTGTCAGATACAGCTGGCTTTTGAGCAAGGGTGACCTAAGGGTTTGGGGGGTCGGCAAGTTCATCACATTCACCCAGCACTGTTGCTGATTTTATGCTTATTTTTGAAAGCCAGAGGTGGCCAGAGGTGCTGTGGGTGTGTGTGGGTGTCATCTGTGTGACCCACAAATCCCATTCTGCCCACCCCTTAACGGAGACATCGCTAAGTTTTACCTTTTATGACTACACTGTGAGGAGACAAGACGTGACTTCTGCTTTTTGGTGTAACTGTTTTAGTTCCTTTTATGTTTGTGGTCTCACTGCCCGGATGTTTTGTTCCTCAACCCTAGGGGTGCTCAACTATGGCCCGGGGGCCGGATTTGGCCCCCGATGCCAATTCATCCGGCCCGCGAAGCCCTCGTCGCTCCTGGAAGCGGAAGTAAAACGCGCCCATAAGGGCGCGTTTTACTTCCGCTTCCAGGAGCGACGAGGGTTTCGCTGGCTGGATGAATTGGTGTCAGGGGCTGAATCCGGCCCCCAGGCCTTAGAGACTAGCTCCCTGAACCACGTGACCGGCCCACAGCCCAAAAAACCCCAGCACTCCTGCTCAAGCCGGTAGACCCAAACACCTTCTGGAGCCGTTTTCTCACTCCCCCTTTTAGAGTAAATAAAGGAAATGAATTTAATCCCTTTTTGGAATAACCCAGCAGGAGAAGAGGAAGATTAAATGTGAGATGGTTTAACTAAAAAACGGAATCCACAGCGTTGAGTTTACAAGAGCTGAGCAGGGCTGTTATTGAGAGGACTTTTCAGTGTGCTGCTCATAACTCTGGAGCAACTTGATGGCACACAGCAAAATAACACTAAGCAAGACAAATAATCATCTCAGTATATGTCTTCATTCATAAAAACGCACATCTCTAGATGGGTTCATGCTCATGTTACCTTTCCTGCCAAAGCGGTGCTTGCAATTTCTTGCTTTTCCAATTGCTAGGTTTGCAGGAGCTGGGACAAATGACGGGAGTACTGTAATTGGACTGTGGTTTTCCGATACTGAAAACACAGAGCGCACGGAACACTGTCACCTTTCCCGCCGAAGCGGTACCTATTTATCGACTTGCAGTTTCGTGCTTTCGAACTGCTAGGTTGGCAGGAGCTGGGACAGACGACAGGAGCTCACTCCGTCGTGCAGCACTCGGGTCTCAAACTGGTCAAACCCCTATGAGATGCTTCATCCCCATCTCTGTCCAGAATGTGGCCTGAATGTTCCTTTTCTCCCTCCTCCAGCTTGCGTCGAAACAGCTCCTCCGACAAACCCGTCCGGGTGAAGCAACAGCTTTCGAAGAAGGCGGCCTCCTCGGCAAACCTCTTGAACCGCTCCGGTAGCCTAGAGAAGTGCGCACGCATGCATGCTATTTGTTTGGAGTTTTTCCACCTCGCAGTTTACCCAGAAAGGATTGTATTTCGTTATGTGCTGCCGGTCGCTTCTAACTTATGGCAGCTCAGAATTAGTAAATTTCCAAAAGGTTCTATCAGTAACGGTCCTGGTCAGGTCTTGCAAAGTACGAGCTGAGAGTAGCTTACAAATTGGTTTCAAATGGGTCACATCCTGCTTTTGGGCTTTAACAGAAGACATGGTACAGGAAGAAAAGGCAGAAGGGAGAATCTACTCGGTAGTATGTAGGATGTTTGTACTGGGTGGTGTGTAGGATATCCGTATTGGGCAATGTGTAAGATTTCTGTACTGGGTGGCATGTAGGATTTCTGTACTGAGTGATGTGTAGGATTTCTTTCCTGCCCCAATTCTGTACTAGGCAATGTGTAGGATTTCCTTCTTCCACTAGTTCTGTACTGGGTGGTATGTAGGATTTCCTTTCTGCCTGTTCAGTACTGGGTGACGTGTAGGATTTCCTTTCTTGCTTGTTCAGTACTGGGTGATGTGTAGGATTTCCTTCTTCCCCCAGTTCTGTACTGGGTGGTGTGTAGGATTTCCTTCTTCCCCCAGTTCTGTACTGGGTGGTGTGTAGGATTTCCTTCTTCCCCCAGTTCTGTACTGGGTGGTGTGTAGGATTTCCTTCTTCCCCCAGTTCTGTACTGGGTGGTGTGTAGGATTTCCTTCCCCCAGTTCTGTACTGGGTGGTGTGTAGGATTTCCTTCTTCCCCCAGTTCTGTACTGGGTGGTGTGTAGGATTTCCTTCTCCCCCCAGTTCTGCACTGGGTGGTGTGTAGGATTTCCTTTCTGCCTGTTCAGTACTGGGTGACGTATAGGATTTCCTTTCTTGCTTGTTCAGTACTGGGTAATGTGTTGGATTTCCTTTCTGCCTATTTATTCAGTACTGGGTGGTGTGTAGGATTTCCTTGATAGTTTTGGCCCTGCTGTGCTAGGGGATGATGGGATTTCTAGTTCCAAACCACAGCTCTGTTTATTATAGAGCTTTAGTGAAGCTAATAATGCAGAGGGGTAAGGGCGCTAAGACAAAGCACACACTTAAAGCCAACATGGAGTGGAAGGAGAGAGGGAAAATGCATTAGTTAATTAATCACTGCATTAAAAGGCTTGGGACTGTTGAAAAGTGTTGTGATGTGACGGAGAAAGCCTTCCTAGGGAGGAGATCTCAGAAAGCACACACCGAAACGGAGAAGACTCCTTGTCTGCCTCTCCCTCTTTCTTGTCTGGTTGTCACCTTACTTCTTAACATTTCTCTCTCTCTCTCTCTTCACAGCCGAATTAAGGACCCTCTCTTGAGTCCAGGTGAGCTATGGAATCACAGAATCATAGAATCACTGAGTCGGAAGAAGGGGCCTCTTAAGCCATCAGGCTCCATGCAGGAATCTGAATCAAAGCGGATCTGACAGATGCTTCTCCAATTCTCTCTTGAATGCTTCCTCCTGACGATCGGTGTTGACTTGCTAGTAGTAGGGTTTACTCCAGGGTCTTTTAACCTTTTGAAACCACGGGCCAGACCACGTCCCCTCAGACAGCTGAGCAGGCCGGAGGGACTGGTGGTTCCCCCCGCCATCAACGCTGCCAAAAAAATGTGTCCATGGCTGTCGTAAACTTGACCGCTTCTGGTGGTGGTGGTGGTGGTGATTCAAGCCGCATGAAATGGTGCCGTGGGCCGGGTCTGGCCTGTGGGCTGTAGGTCGAGAACCCCTGGTCTACTTTATTACCATAGCAGGATAAACTGGCCAGATTGGCTCTCCAACTCCAAATTATCTAAATTTTTGCTTTCCTGCCTTCTCTCTGCAGGACCGGGGAGCACTCGGCGTGGGAACTATAATCTAGGTGAGGATAATGATGATAGGGACTTACAAACCAGGAAAGGGACCTACAAACCAGGAAAGGGACCTTGGTGTCCTGGTGGACAGCTCAATGAAGGTGTCAACCCAGTGTGCCTCAGCAGTGAAAAAAGCAAACTCAATGTTAGGGATCATTAGGAAGGGTATAGAAAATAAGTCAGCAAGTGTCATTTTGCCTCTTTATAAATCTATGGTGAGGCCCCATCTGGAATATTGTGTACAGTTCTGGTCGCCATACCTCCAGAAGGATATTATGGAGTTGGAGAAAGTACAGAGGAGGGCAACCAGAATGATTAGGGGACTGGAACACCTTCCTTACCATCTGAGGCTGCAACGGTTGGGCCTTTTCACTCTTGAACGACGACGTCTAAGAGGTGACCTGATGGAAGTTTATAAAATCATGCACGGGGTGGATTAAGTAGATAAGGAAAAACTGTTTTCCCTATCGCACAACACTAGAACTAGGGGACACTCCATGAAACTTTTGGGTGCTAGTTCTCAAACAAATAAGAGAAAGTACTTTTTCACCCAGAGGATTACTGGTCTATGGAACTCCCTGCCAGAAGAAGTGGTGACAGCTGTCAGTCTTGACAGCTTTAAGAAAGGATTAGACAAGTTCATGGAGGACAAGGCTATCAATGGCTATAATTATGGCTACCTAAGGACAACCTCCGGGTTGGAGAGATAGGCAGGATATCTCTCAATGCCATTTCCAGGGAATCCTAAGCAGGTGAAGGCATCTCCTTGGGAATACCCTGAAGGAAATGGTGAGCCACTGTGTGAGACAGAATGCTGGACTGGATGGGCTGTGGCCTGTTCCAGCAAGGCTGTTCTTATGTTCTTATGTTCTTAATTCAAGAGGCCCCTTTGGGAGGTTTGAAACTAAAGGGACCTCTACTGTTAGGTTTTTAAGGTTGGCCTCTTATGCCTTGACTCTTGATTGATTTCTTGTTTATTTGAATTTATGCTCGCTGGCTAAAACAGCCTCTCAAAGGAGGCCAAATGCAAGCATTAAAAAAGATACAAGATAATTCAGTATCAAGCAGAAGAAACCAAAAAAATAGCGATGGAAAATTAAAGGGCAACTTATTATAGAATCATAGGTAAAGGTTACCCTTGCTCGAAAGCTGGTCATATCCAACTCTAGGGTTCAGTGTTCGTCTCGGTTTATAGCCAAAGAGCAGGCACATATGACCATAGCAGGATAACCTGGACAGACTGGTCAACTGATTAAGCTTTGATAGGAACTGAAGTCCCAAACCTAGGGTTGCCATATGTCCCGGTTTTCCGGGATTTTCCCGGATTCAAGCTGTCCCGGCCGGTTCAATAAAAAACATGTAAATGTTTTTAAAATTTGAACACAGGGAGCAAGGGAGCAATCCCCCTCACCAAGGGATTCTGGCAAAGAGTTAATTCACTGCCTCCCTGCCTTTCTTTCAATTATCCTGCTTGAAAGCAGTGAAGGTAAAACAGCACCCTGAGAAGCCCGCCGGGGAGAGGAGACACTTGCAAGCGAGATAATTGAAAGAAAGGCACGGAGGCAGTGAAATAACTCTTTACAATAATCCCATGGCTCACCTTGAAGTTTGGGGGACAAGGAGTCGTCCTCAGCCCTTTAATTCAAAAGCCGGGAGGGAGCAAGAAATACCCATATCTAAGAAGCCAAACCTCCACCATACACTGGGACGGAGGATTCCTTCTTCATGTGACCACAAAGGATCGGTATTCCCTGTCTGCCCGGGACAGGGATTCTGTGGGGTATTAGAGCCACAGTCTCCCTGACAGCCCCATCCAATGCATGCACAGTTTGAAGAATGCAATGGCTGTCCCGGTTTGGCAGGAAAGAATTATGGCAACCCTACCCAAACCATGTAGGACAGAAGGACAGAACTGATGATTCGGATGAGGGTTAGAAACCCCTTCAATCTTCCTTCTCTTCAACGTCCCGGTCTCTTTAGAAGGACTTTCCATCAAGATGTTCCTGCGTGGCCGTCCGATCACCATGTACATCCCTTCGGACTTCCCCAATTACGAAGACCTACGTATGGAGCTGCCGGCTGAGAAGTTGCAGCTAGACTGGGTGTATCCTTTGAACAAAATAGCAATAGCAGTTACACACACACACTCACACACACTGTAGTACTTTGTGCATTTTCTGGGCAGTTCACCAGTTAATGAGCATTTGGCCCCCATTCATATGCTGGGGACTAATTTTATAGACTTTGGAAGGATAGAAGAGGCTGGGTCAACCTTGAGTCCTGGTCAGGACTGAACTCACATCGTTCTGGCTGCAGTGCAGCAGTCCAACCGCTGTGCCGCCTCCTCCTTTCTCAATGAAGTAGAGCCAGCCTTTCCGGAGAGCTTAGTAGCTTTCAGAGATTTAAAAAGTCCCCTTTTGACTGGATAAAAACTGCTTTCCCCCTAATAGATAAAGGTCTACTTTGCTAAAAAGCCAGTCTATACGATACGATGAATCTTTATTGTTATTGTCCTGTACAGAACAACAAGGTTTAAAATCTACTTATCGACTTTACAAAACCTAACAAAGTACAACTGTACAAAATTATCTACATGCTCCCACCCCCCACATATACACATTTAACCCCTGAAAAGCTCTAAAAACTAAAATACAGATCGGTGTTGACTTGCTAGAGTCGCTGTGTGCGTCTGCAGAGGTCTCCATGGTCATGTGGCTGGCTGGATTGGACACTGGAGCGCACGGAACACTGTTACCTTTCCTGCCAAAAGCAGTACCTGTTTCTCTTATTTGCAATTTCTTGCTTTCGAACTGCTAGATCGGCAGGAGCTGGGATAGACACGGGCGCTCACTCCGTTGTGCAGCACTTGGGTCCTTGAACCGCTGACCTGCCGACTTTCTGGTGGTCAAGCTCAGCGTCTTAACCCGCCTTGCTAAAGCTTAGGCTGTGAAGAGGAATTTATTTCTTTCCCAAAGCTCAAGACAACCAGCCCTTTTCTCTTGGCTTGACCTTTGGTCATTGCTCCGCTCCTTGACCGCTACCTCCCAGCTACGGCTACCGGGGCCGTGACTGCCGCTCCAACCTCTACGTATTGAACTCGGGAGAGCTGGTCTACTTCATCGCCTGCGTGGTTGTGCTCTACCATGTCCAGCGTCGCACCCAGCGACATTACCTTCAGCATACCGACTGCGTGCGCTGGTGAGTGGCCGGGATCTGGGGACATTTGTCCTCATCTTCCGTGTATCGCCCGTACCTATGTGCCGATGATTCAGACACAGGGAAACATGCAATCCACGGTGGCTAGGATGAACTGTAACTTGACAGTAGTGTGCAAGGGTTCGGGTTATGCAGAATTCTTCAGCACACTGGAAGTTCAGCACACCTAGACTTGCGGGGTTTGTCGAAATCTGCCCTGCAACAGCAGTTTGGGTGCCTGTGGAGCAGGACAACAGTTATTTATTAGCAATAGCAATTAGACCTCTCTGGGTGGTACACCAGTTAATTAGCATTTTGCCCCCCTCCCCCAACATGCTAGGTACTCGTTTTACCAACCTTGGAAGGCTGAGTCAACCTTGATCCCTGGTCAGGATCGAACTCACAACTTAGCTTTTCCTCCTGGTGATGGTTCTGTATTTCTTTCAGCCTTGCCGTCCATCCCGACCGAATCCGTGTTGCCTCCGGACAGATGGCCGGCGTGGACAAAGATGGAAAGGTAAATCTCAGAATCAAGATTCCTTCCTTCCATACATTAATGATTAACCCACCCTTCTTTCCTTCCTTCCTTCCATTGATAATTCTCTTCCTTCCTTCCTTCCTTCCATTGATAATTCTCTTCCTTCCACTGATAATTCTCTTCCTTCCTTCCATTAATAATTCTCTTCCTTCCTTCCTTCCTTCCATTGATAATTCTCTTCCTTCCTTCCATTGATAATTCTCTTCCTTCCTTCGTTCCTTCCATTAATAATTCTCTTCCTTCTTCCACTGATAATTCTCCTTCGTATAGTTTGTGAATCCACACTCATGGGTTATGCGCCTGCGCAGAACAGCCGATCGGAGGCTTGAAAAGCTATTGGTCAAAAGTTTTGGCGGTAAGACCGCCCACCGTACCGCCCACCCTGAGGCGCCCGCGCGCCATTTTACCTCAGTTCTCTTCTTTCCGCCGTAGCAGCAGGACGATCGTTGAGAGCTTCCTCAATTTTTTTCGCCCTTCTGAGGGAAAGTCTTTTTGGCAAATTTCAACAATTTTTCTCGGTGATTCTGTCCTCCGGGCAGGATCGCCACCCCGGCTCTGTCTCTTCTTTCGAGTGGATTCAGTAGCCAATTTTTCTTCGCATCGATCACCGTCTCCCCCCTCAAGGGGGTGGCGGCTGGTCCGCCCTTCGGGGTACTCGCCTCCAGAAACTTCCACTGGAAGAATTTTTCCGCGGTTCATGGCTGCAGCGTTTAAACAGTGCAGGGCGTGCCTTAAGAAGTTCCCAGCTTCCGACGGACACAGCCTGTGCCTGTTCTGCTTGGGAGAGTCGCATCAGAGCCAGTCTTGCCCGCATTGCAAAAAGTTTACGCGCCTCGCGGTGCAGAACCGAAGCAATCGTCTCAAGGCGCATATGATGGAGCTCGCTCTGGCTCCCGCCGCTCCCGCTTCCACATCCGCCGCTGCCGCCCAGCCGCTGCCGGCTTCTTCCTCTGTGCTTCCGATTAGGAAGAAGAAAAAGAAGGACAGGAACGGCGAGAAGAAGCGCAAGCATGGGTCGGAGAAGATACGGTCGCTTCCTCCCACCCCGCGCACACCCGCCTCTCCCGGGCCTTCGCCGCCGTTCTCGACTGCCCGATGTCCTTCTCCGGGATCCTCCATCTGGGGAGGACGGTCGTCTTCCGGGTCACCTGATAAAGGACGCAGGGCTGGGGCTCCAGCTCGCCCACTTCAGGTGCTCCCCTCTCCTCCTCGGGGAAGAAACCGCTCGCCGAGGCAGGCCTCCGTCTCTCCAAGGCCCAGAACGCCGACGGACGACGCGGTCGTCACCGTTCCGACGACCGTTTCGCCGACACCGACGCCGGCCACCGTTTCGACACCCACCGTTTCGTGGACCACCAACCCGCCGGCTACCGGGGCTCTGCCTCCAGCGGACTCGGACGGATCTCAGATGGCCCTCGTCCGAGAGATGTTCCAGGTCATGGCGTCATTTGCGGCCAAGCTCCAAGCCCCCATGCCTGCGGCCTCTGCGGCTCCGGTTCCGACCACCGCAAGCCCCGGGCATCCCGGCCCTGCCGTGGCCCCACCGACCTCTCGTGGGTCGAGTGCCCGCTCCGCCGGCCCACCCAACCCGTCATGGTGTGGTCCGGACGTCGAGGCGGTGGAATCCCATCCCGCCGGCCCGCCCAGGCCGTACTGGCGCGGTCCCGACGTGGATGAAAGACTGCCTCCCTCGTCTTCCGATGAGTCCAGCTCGTCGTCGGAGGAGGACGAGGGAGACGTCGACGCCGAGCGCACGCCGGAGCAGGCTATCGGCTCAGTGGACCCACCGCGTGGTGAGGACCAACGCTCACTGACCGCCATGCTCACAAGGCTGGGCACCGCACTCAACCTCAAGGTCGATCAACCGCCGTTGGAGGGTGAGGATCAGATGACCGCGAAGCTCGACAGACGTGCTGTGCGGCCAGTCCACATAACCATGTTCCCCTCCATGATGACTTCGGCGAGGGCGACGTGGAAGAAACCTTTGGCGGCCCACTCCGTTTCGTCCAGGCTCGACAGCATGTACCGGGTCCTGGACGAGAACGTCGAGTTCTTGCAGGCTCACCCCCTGCCGAATTCCCTGGTGGTCAAGGCCTTCCAGCATAGGACGGCCACCAGCGGGTTTCCGGTCCCATCGACGCCGGAGGGAAAGAAACTGGACGCGGTGGGGCGTAAGTTCTACGCCACCGGCTCCCTATTCTTCCGTGCCGCCAACTACTCGGCCGCCATGGGCCTGTATCAATCTCACCTCTGGGAGCAGGTGAAGGTTGAGATGGCGAAACTGCCCGCGGATGCCCAAAAGCGGATTGACGCACTGGCCACCGAGGGGGACTTCGTCGCCGAGCAACTGATGCGCACTGCCCGGCATATCAACGATTATGCGGCAAAAGACATGGCCTCCGCAATCTACCTCCGTCGCCATGCTTGGCTCAGGGACACCTCCCTCGATGACGCTATGAAAAAGCTCATCGAGGAGTTTCCCTTCGACGGGCAGGGCCTCTTCGGTCAGGACACCGACAAAGTTCTGAATGAGATGCGCCAGACCAATTCCACGGCGAAGTTCCTGGGGCTCACCACGCCGGCTACCTCCGCCAGGCCGAGGTTCCAGCCCTTCACACGGCGGTTCCAGGGCAATCCGCAGCAGCAGGGACCGACGGAGCAGCCTAGATCCAGCTCCTACAAACAACGGCGGCAGCACAAACCCCGTTACCGACCCTACGGACAGGACAAACGTTCGGGCGCGAGGCCCAAGCCCCGCGTTTGAAGCTGCGACGGCCGAGTCTCTCTCGCTCCACATCCCGTACCTCCCCCTCCGGAACTTCCTCCAGGTATGGTCGGGCATCACGGACGACCAGTGGGTCTTAAAGATCTTGTCCTCTGGCTACGCCATCGAGTTCGTGCGGGTGCCTCGGGTAGGAAGACATCGTCTCACCACCTCGTCCCCCCATTTGGAGGAAGAAATATCAACCCTTCTCTCCAAGGGAGCCATCGAGCGGGTAACACCGTCCGACTGGGACAACGGCTTCTACTCGAGGTACTTCGTGGTCCAGAAGAAGGACGGAGGCCTTCGCCCTATCCTGGATCTGCGCCGCCTGAACAAATGCATCCACACCAGGAAGTTCCGGATGGTGACCTTGCAGACCGTCCTCCCCCTCATCAACAAAGGGGACTGGTTCACAGTCATAGACCTCAAGGATGCCTACTTCCACGTCTCCATCCTCGAGGAACACAGACGATTTCTCTGCTTCCGTATCGACAATTCCGTGTACCAGTACCGGTGCTTACCGTTCGGTCTGGCCACGGCACCGCGGGTCTTCACCAAATGCATGGCTCCGGTGGCTGCATTCCTCCGTCAACGGAGCATCAGGGTCTTCCCGTACATCGACGATTGGTTGATCGTCTCCCCCACCAAATCGTCAGCCATTCGGGACACACAATACACGGTCCACCTTATGGAGAGTCTCGGCCTCAGGATCAACTTCACCAAATCGAAGTTGACTCCCTCTCAACACGTCGAGTACATCGGAGCGGTACTCGACTCGCTTGCTACGAGAGCCTACGCCCCCCAGAAACGCTTACAGGACATTGCGCAGGGGGTGAGCGAACTACGCACCAAACCGTGCATCCGGGCGAAGAAGGCTCAGAGACTTCTAGGCCTGATGGCCTCAACGACGGCAGTGATTCCCCATGCCAAGTTGAAATTCAGGTCCCTGCAATCGTGGCTCCTTCACGAGTTCGACGCACTTCGGGAGAGCCAGTCCAAACGGTTGACCCCATCTCCAGAACTGAGGGACCAACTGCTGTGGTGGTCTACACCACTCAACGTGGCCACGGGAAAGAGTTTCTACCCCCCGCAACCCTCGTTGCAGATACTGACCGACGCGAGCAACCTCGGCTGGGGCACTGCTTGCGGGACTCTCACGGTCAACGACACCTGGACACCACACGAAACGGTGCACCACATAAATTACTTGGAACTGCTGGCCATCTGGAAGGCCCTGCGTTCCTTCGAGACGCTGCTCACCGGCAAGGCGGTTCAAGTGGCCTCGGACAATACCACGGCGGTGGCATACCTCAACAAGCAGGGAGGAACACGGTCCACCACCCTCCTGTACCTCGCAGTGCAGTTGTGGGAATGGTGCCTGGAGAGGCACATTTTCCCAATTGGAGTGCACATTCAGGGCACACTGAATGTTTTGGCAGACCACCTGAGCCGTCTCACCTCGACGACCCACGAATGGGAGCTGGACGACGGGGTGTTCCGGTCGCTTTGCGAGGCCTGGGGGACGCCGAGCATCGACCTCTTTGCATCGGAGTCCAACAGGAAACTCAGCAGGTACTGCTCCAGAGCAGGCATCGGACTGAACTCCGAAGGCGATGCCTTCATGAAACGGTGGGATCAGGACTATCTCTATGCCTTTCCTCCGTTTCCTCTGGTCCAGAAAGTACTCACCAGGATGTACCAACACAGAACCAATGCAATTCTGGTGGCGCCGGCATGGCCGCGCCAACCCTGGTTTCCGCTACTGTTGCGCATGTCGTCACAGTATCGCACACTGCCGGAGTCACCGACGCTTCTCCAAATGGAGCACGGCCAGCTGCACCATTCGGACCTGCCCAGCCTCCACCTCACCGCGTGGAGGATAACCCCAGACTGTCCAGGATCCTCGAGCTAGCGCGGCGCCCTTCCACAAGGAGGTCCTACGCTTCCAAATACAGGCGCTTTTGTGCTTTCCTGGCTTCCCAGCACATGCCCCCCCCGCAGGCGGGACTGCAGGACGTGTTAACATACCTCCTCCATTTGGCGGAGTCTGGCCTTAGCATCACCTCCATCCGAGTGCACCTCGCAGCAGTGGTGGCACACTCCCCGGCTGGTTCGCCCGCTGCTGGGGCTTTCCGTGACCAAACGGTGAAGCGCTTCCTCAAGGGACTACGGAACGCTTTCCCTCCGGTCAGGACTCCTACGGCTCAATGGTCACTGTCTACCGTGCTCAACGCGCTCACCAGGACCCCATTCGAGCCCATGGCTACCGCCGATGTTCGCCTCCTCACATGGAAGGCGGCATTCCTAGTGGCTATCACGTCTGCACGACGAGCTGGTGAGCTGGTTGCCCTGCGAGCAGACGCACCTTTTCTCCAGTTCTTCAACGACCGCGTCGTCCTCCAAGCGGACATCACCTTCCTGCCCAAGGTGGTCTCCAAGTTTCACATGGCACAAACTATCTCCTTGCCAACCTTCTTTCAGAACCCCACTAACGCCCAAGAAAGGACTTGGCACACGCTGGATGTGAAACGAGCTTTATTGTTTTACACCAGCAGGACTAGAGAGTTCAGGAAGTCGCAACGCCTCTTTGTGGCCTATGGGGGAAAGTCCAAGGGTGAACCCATCTCTGCTCAAAGGTTCTCCAAATGGATCACCTCTACCATCTACCTGGCCTACGAGTCAGCCTCACTGCCACCTCCACCGCATGTCAGGGCGCATTCCACCAGGGCGGTTGCCACATCCACTGCCTTTCTGGAGGGCACACCGCTTGAGGACATATGTAAGGCTGCCACCTGGTCCAGACCTTCCACATTTGTCCAGCATTACAGGGTGGACACCAGAGCCACTGCGGACGCCAGGCTTGGCCGTGTCGTCCTCACCAGAGGGCTCCGGACTCAACGCCCCTGACGGGTCCACCTAGGGGATCTTCAGCTCATCGTGGGATCATCTCATCCGACTGCCCACCGACCAAGTAAGTGAGAGCTTGCTAATCTCCCATGAGTGTGGATTCACAAACTATACGAAGGAGAAAGTTCGGTTTCACTTACCAGTGATAACTTTCGTTCTTCGAGTATATAGTTTGTGAATACACACTACCCACCCTGCCTCCCCTCTTGAGCTGCACGGATGAGATCAGTTGGTTTATCCTGTGCTTGGCTTAAGTATGGAACTGAGGTAAAATGGCGCGCGGGCGCCTCAGGGTGGGCGGTACGGTGGGCGGTCTTACCGCCAAAACTTTTGACCAATAGCTTTTCAAGCCTCCGATCGGCTGTTCTGCGCAGGTGCATAACCCATGAGTGTGTATTCACAAACTATATACTCGAAGAACGAAAGTTATCACTGGTAAGTGAAACCGAACTTTCTCTTCCTTTCTTCCATTAATAATTATCTTCCTTCCTTCCATTGATAATTCTCTTCCTTCCTTCCATTGATAATTCTCTTCCTTCCTTCGTTCCTTCCATTGATAATTCTCTTCCTTCCTTCCACTGATAATTCTCTTCCTTTCTTCCATTAATAATTATCTTCCTTCCACTGATAATTCTCTTCCTTCCTTCCACTGATAATTCTCTTCTTTCTCCCACTGATAATTCTCTTCCTTCCTTCGTTCCTTCCACTGATAATTCTCTTCCTTCCTTCCACTGATAATTCTCTTCCTTCCTTCCATTGATAATTCTCTTCCTTCCTTCGTTCCTTCCATTGATAATTCTCTTCCTTCCACTGATAATTCTCTTCCTTCCTTCCACTGATAATTCTCTTCTTTCCTCCCACTGATAATTCTCTTCCTTCCTTCGTTCCTTCCACTGATAATTCTCTTCCTTCCTTCCACTGATAATTCTCTTCCTTCCTTCCATTGATAATTCTCTTCCTTCCTTCCTTCCATTGATAATTATTTTCCTTCCTTCCATTGATAATTCTCTTCCTTCCATTGATAATTTTCTTCCTTCCTTCCATTAATAATTCCCTTCCTTCCTTCCTTCCACTGATAATTCTCTTCCTTCCTTCCTTCCATTGATAACTCTCTTCCTTCCTTCCATTGATAATTCTCTTCTTTCCTTCCACTGATAATTCTCTTCCTTCTTTCTTTCCATTAATAATTCTCTTCCCTCCTTCCTTCCTTCCATTGATCTTCAACTCCTTCCTTCCTTCTTTCCTTCCTTCTATACCACCCATCTGGGATATTTTCCCATTCTGGGCAGTTTAAAATAGTTAAAACCAGAAACACAGACACACAATAACAATTGATGATGGTATATAAATGCAAGCAAGCAATAAGCAAACGAACAAACAAGCACAGAGATTTTACCCGTTCCAAGCAAATGACACAAGTTCCCGGGGGCTTGGCTAGCCCACCTTCTTTCTCTTGCTTTCGGTCTTTGCTTCCTTGCAGAATTGAACCGTGAAAGTATTATCCTTGTCCTAGGAAAGCATATGGATGTTGTGACACATTCACCGAGCAAAGGAGGTGGGAATAAGGATGGGTTTGTGGTGTGTGTGCGTGCGTGCATGCAGATTGAGCAAAAATTATTCAGATAATGCTTAAATGCAGATTGCACAAAATATCAGCAGCTGATGCTTGGGGTGTGTGTGTGAGCTTTGAAGGATCCGAAGCACTGAATAGGTTGTTTGCATCTTTTTGAGCAATCTATGCTTGGCTTTGTGTAGGGGTTTGTGCTTCTTAAAAGAAAGGGATACTATTTTTGCCCAGAGACAATTTTCACAAATTACAGAGGCTCCCACGCCCACGTGTGTGTGTGTGTGTGTAAGGGAGGGGGGGCAGCAACCAGCACGCCTTGTCTCAGCTTGTCTTGCAAGCTTTCAAAAAATGTGTCTGAGGATTAGCAAATAATTGTCTTTGTGTCGCTGCATGCCACGGAAGGGCGAAAAAATGCGCCTTCTTCTTTGCTCAACAAGACACAAACAAAGCACTGCCTGTTCCACTGAGCTGGTAAAAAAGGGATTGAGAAAGTCCACAGTTTACATGGGTGTGAAGCCATTTAGGGGACCAACGCGACACCATCCACTTGATTAAAAAGCACATTTTAAAAAACTAACTTACAGTGTGGCGGTTTTGATCAGGAGAAGAGAACTCTTGCCTTTCCGTACAGCTTGCCAGGCATTTCCCATTACCTTGTCCCGCATAGTCAGCAGTAAGAGATGATGGGTATTGTAGTCTAAGAAAAAAGCCTCACGGGGGCTTAGAAGTTTGTCTAACTTTGGGAAAAGAAATAAACTCCACTCCCACAGCATAAGCTTTAGCAAGAGTGGCTAATACGCTGATCTTGATGACCAGAAGGTCAGCAAGTCATCTCTTCGAGTCCCGGATCCTGTATGACAGAGTGAGCTCTTGTCATCTGTCCCAGCTCCCACCAATTTAGCAGTTCGAAAGCAAAAAATAAAATAAAAATTGCAAGTCGATAAATAGGTACCACTTTGGCAGGAAAGGCAACAGTGTTCCGTGCACTCCGGGGTCTAGTCATGCCTGCCACATGACCACGGAAACATCTGGAGATAGATAGTGCTGCCTTTTTGGCTGTAAACGGATGAGCACCAAACCCTAGAGTTGGACACAACTGGCTTTTGAGCATGAACGACCTTGACTTAGTCTAAGGACATCCAGAGCAGGGGTTCCCAACCTTTTTCAAGCCGGGGGGCCGGCCCACGCTCTCTCAATCAGCTTCGAGGGCCGGGGGGCCATTTTTCCCTGCCTGCACGATGGGGGCTGCCATTTTGTCCCAACAGTTTTATCTATTTATTTTATTCAATTTGTATAGCCGCCCCAATCGACATGCGACTCTGGGCGGCGTACATAAAAACCCCAACGTTTAAACTATAGAAACCCTTAACATTCCTAAAAACACTGAAAAACTACCTTTCACCTGCACCAATTAAAAATCTAGTTAAAAACTTTCTCAAATGTCCTTGGAGGGATGGGGGTGCCCCCCCTAAAATGGTACCATGGTGGGTCGGATCTGGCCCATGGGCCTTAGGTTGAGAACCACCTGATCTAGAGAGCCAAGGGTTCTCCACTCCTGGTTTGAATCCACCAATTGCATGTTTTCTTCATACCTTCTGACCCTTTAAGCCATGTGAGTCATATATTCTCCCCCACCCACCCCCCAATGTTTTACAGCCTCTGCAGCCCTTTGTGCACATATGGGACTCCACCACCCTCGTCCGCTTGCAACAAATCGGTCTCGGCAGCTTCGAAAGAGGAGTCGGTTCGCTTGCCTTCTCAACCGCGGTGAGAGTGGTGTGGCTCCCTTACTTGAAGGTGGAGTGGGAGCGAGGACAGAAATACGGGCGTCTGTCCAGAATTTTTATTATGGCAGCACTCATGTCTCATATTTTTTTCCCTCCCTAATGTGGTCCCTAACCTTGGAACATAAGGTTAGTGACCTTATGTTATAAGGTTATGATAACACTCTTAGAGGCTGCGGTGGCTCAGGGGTTAAGAAGCTCGCCTTGTTAGCTGGAAGGCTGTCAAGTCGGCATTTCGAGACCCGGGTGCTGCATGAGTCCCAGATTGAGTGTTTGTTTCTGTCCCGGCATCTGCCAAACTGGCAGTTCAAAAAGCAAGAAATTGCAAGTAGAGAAATAGGTGCCATTTCAGCGGGGAAAGATATGGGGGACATGAAAGGAGCCTTATTCAGGCCGGGCGTCCCCTGAGCGACATGAAATCATTCTGTTTTACAGCAGTCTTCAAGCACTGTCCCTGAAAGGCAACCCTAAAGAGGAAGGGCAGGATCCGTCCTCCATTGTCCTAGAGTGCAGGACATGTAATAATGGGTTTTTTTTTCCTTTTTCTTTCGTGGCCCGATCAAACCCTGGACTGCCAAAATGAAGCCACTTTCTTGACTTTGTCGTTGGCTAGGGATGCCATACGTCATGGAAACCCGGGAATTTCCCGGGTTGTAACTGTCCCGCTTGGTTCCATGAAAAACATTGAAAATTCCCGGTTTTCAAACCAAGGGGCGTGCTTGGTTTGAAGAAAAAATCACGCCTTTTTCTTGCCGCCTTAGAGCAGCACCTCTATTTAAGCACCAGCAGCCAGCATCATTAGCAGCAGCCGCGCAGTCGCAGCAGCAGCTTGGTGGCCAAAGAGGAAAGAGAAAAAAATTGTGCCTTTTTCTTGCTGCCTTAGAGCGATGCCTCTATTTAAGTACCAGCAGCCATCGTTATTAGCAGCTGCCGCGCAGTCACAGCTGCAGTTTGGTGGCCAAAGAGGAGAGATTGGGTAAACGTTTATGCAAATAGAAAGTTAATGTCAAAACAGGAGTTAGTCTTTAAGGTGCCACAAAACTTTGGTGTCTTGGAATACCTGTTGCCACATGTCCACGCAAATGTCTGCAGATGCTCTTTGGTTTTGAAACAGAGATGAGCACTGAACCCTAGAGTCGGATGCGACTGGATTTTGAGTAAGGGAAACCTTTACTTCTGTCCCGGTTTTGTGGGAGAGAATTATGGCAACCCTATCGTTGGCCAAACTTAACTCCTCATCGGTGCGTGTTTCTGGTAGTAATCGGCAGACCAGTAAATTAGCCAGATTCTGTATACGCACGCTAAGAACATCCTCTCTTCTTTCTCTGCACTCACGGTGGCATGTGGAACAAACATATTTCCTAACTGACATACATACATACGTGTCCTTCTTCCAGGATGACGGTACCTACCTGTGCGTGGTGGACGAGTCCAACGAACACATGCTCTCCGTGTGGGACTGTGTCCGCGGAAGCAAACTGGCCGAGATCAAGGTGAGCAAAATGACGGAGCTATCCGAAACAGTAACTTCTCCCATGGGGGCTGCGGTGGTGGCTCCGTGTTTAAGAAGCTCGCCTTGTCCGCTGGAAGGTCGGCAAGTCAGCAGTTCGAGACCCAGGGACTATATGAGGCAATGAGCGCCTGTCTCGGTCCCAGGTCCTGCTAACCTAGCAGATTAAAAGCAAGGCATTGCAAGTAGATAAATAGGGACCACTTGGGTGGGAGAAAGATCTTGGGGGACATGAAAGGAGCCTCATTCGGGCATCCCCTGAACACTTCCCCCATCGCTGGTGTGCATTTCCCCTGAGTAACAATCAGTTTCCACTGTTTTTTGGATGGGTGTCGGGTACAGCATATTTTAAAAACCGGCCTGGTTGGACTCATGATTATTTTGCAAATGTCAACCATTCGTTTCAGATTTGTTGACGAACCTGCTTTTAATTATGTTTGTTACCCTCTTCCAGTGCTATTTTTAGTGGAAAGGCAGGCTAGAAATGCAGTAGACAACAGTGCTTTTGGAGACAGAGGGGTTGTTTTATCTTCCAGCTTCTGGTTTCAGCTGTCATAATTCATGCGTGGAAAAATGCTTTTCCCTTTGAGTAATCTCAGTGACCTCCACAGACGAATCTAAGTTGCTTCTTTGGCCAACTGAGTTCAAGCCACGTCATTCCTTCCCTCCGACAGCATTGCCTGTTGTGAAAAGGAACACGACATACTTACGATAAATAATTATAATTCTTGTGAGAGTAACTCCAGGGATTCTGAAAAGCTAATGTCATGCCTACACAATCCTGAAATCATGGGAGGGGGAAAGTATTCATACCTGAAGAATCTTAGTAGTAAAGCAGGATTTCTGAACCTGGCCTGACTCGGCTCACACCACCACTTCATGTGTCCCACGTGGCCGGCGCCACCGGAAGCGAATGTGTTTACGACAACCATAAATGCGCCTGCGGATGCATTTTACAGCAGCACTTACAGTGTGTGTGTGTGGGGAACCACCAGTCCGGCCTGCTAAGTTGTCTGAGGAGGCGTGCCCTAGCCCGCAGCTTGAAAAGGTTGAGAACCCCTGGAGTAAAGTAATCCATTGACTTACCAGCAGTTTTGGTAATGTCTAGAGCAGTGGTTTCCAACGTGGGGCACAGGCGTGGGGGGTCTTCAATTCCCAGAAGCCTAAGTCAGTACATTGGCTGATCAGTCAGTGCTGTGGGGAATTGACGTAGGCTTCTGGGAATTGAAGTCCAAAAACCAAAAGTTGGGAAACATTGATCTAGATGTCTTTGGGACATCTTTCTATCTTTATACTTTTATGAGAGTATAAAGGAAAAAAGGTTGGCTTGCTAAGTAACTGGAATCCTCAACCAGAGCACGGCAGCCTAGATCCATCCGGGCACGTTTTACTTCCGCTTCCAGGAGCGACGAGGGTGGCGTGGGCCGGATGAATCGCAGTAAACCCATTTGTGCGGATTCACGGGGGCTTCTGGGAATCGAAGTCCAAGAACATCTGGAGTGCCAACATTCTCCATCATGGGCCTAGGTCATCATGTCATAGAGTCCATCATCCGGATAGATCTTCCCTTAAAATTATCTTCTTTCCTTCCCCCTCCCACCCTACGTCTAACCCACCTTCCCCTTCCAGAGCACGAACGAATCCGTCCTGACTGTGGAATTTAACCCGCAAGACAGCAGCAACATCATTTCCACGGGAAAATCGCACATCTTTTTCTGGACCTGGAGCGGAAACAGCCTGACCAAGAAACAAGGAATTTTTGGGGTGAGATCCTGTCGGCGTGAGGAGGCTTACTGTAAAGGTTGGGGATCTAAGGAAGGACAACCGAGATGGGAAGAGGGTATTTGGTTGGGTTGGGTTGGTTTAGTTTGGTTGGTTGGGTTGAGTTGGGTTGGGTTGGGTTGGGTTGGGTTGGATGGATGGATGGATGGATGGATGGATGGACGATAATTCTGGAATTGTTAGTCCCCAAAATCAAACAAACAAGATTTAGTGGCCAAATCTTACTTTTCTACCGACAAGGGGGAAAGGACCCCAGTCATAACTAGAGGTGTGCCAGGCTAGTGTATGGGATGGAGGTTGGGTCCTTATGGGGCTCACCTACGGCTCTCTCCTTCAAGAGAACAGCTATGGGGCTGCAGTGGAAGGTGTGGGGGTAGGTAGGGTTTGCCTCCACTGGGCTCCTCCATCATCATCATCTCCTAAGGCAGTTGCTTCAGCCAGCCTAATAGCCGAAGTGATCCTACAAGGCTTAAACACCCCTAACATCCCCAGACTGATATAAATCGGAGAAGAGGCCCAATTCCAGGAACTTTTAGATAGGAAAACAAATGCAGTTTTCCTCGTTTTCCCTCTTCTCTCCCTTCCCCTTTCGTCTTCCTTCCAGAAATACAAGAAGCCGAAGTTCATCCACTGTTTTGTGTTCAACGCCAACAGCGAGGTGCTGACCGGGGACTCAGAGGGCAACGTCCTTACCTGGGCCAGGGTGGCAGCCGACATCCGTACGCTGGGCAAGGCAGCCAAAGGTACCTCAAGGAGAAGGAGCGGAGAGCCCAGCCCAGGTGGGGGAGCTGAATAGGCATGAACCTACGGAGGACCCTCACTGGACACAGAGAGGAGAGAGAACTTGAGTGGGAGAATTAGCTTTGGGGAAGGGGGAAATAACATGTATTGGGTTCAATGTCTCCCATCAGAAGAACTGGAGACGTAAAGAGCTGTGACAGGTCCTGGTATACAAGACTTCTTCTCTTGTGTCCAGATCAGACTTTAAAAAACACCAACCATACAATAAGCAGAACTAAAACAAAATAAATTGTACATTAAACAAGAACTAAACTACGGTAGTCGTTAGTAAAGGTAAAGGTTCCCCTGGCTCGAAAGCTAGTCGTATCTGACTTTAGGTCGGATGAATTGACCTCAGGGGCCGGATCTGGCCCACGGGCCATAGTTCGGGCACCCCTGCACTACAGCCTCCAGCATTTAAAGCGGAAAGAAAACAGAAAGGAACATCCCACGGGAAATGTGGTGCCTATCCGTCTGCCTTGAGACCAAAACAGAGATCCATTGGGCAGATCCTGAGTGTGTTGATCCACACCAGTTCATGTTAACCTCCCTTTCCCAGAAACCTACCAGATCAGCAAGCAAATGCGAGCCCACGAAGGCAGCATCTTCTCCCTCTGCCTGTGTCACGACGGCTCGGTACTGACCGGAGGCGGCAAAGACCGGCGCTTGGCCCGCTGGAGTCCCGACCTCTCCCTGTTGCAGGAGGTGGAGGTGAGAGACAGACGCTGAGCAAAGCCGATGGGGAACAACCAGTGGGGCAGGAACAATCGGTGGATCACGATTGACCCTACAGCCTCATTTGTTTACACCCGTTCCTTTTCCACTCGCCTAGATCCCGGAGCAATTTGGGGGCGTGCGCACCATTGCTGAGGGCGACAGCGGGGAGCTGTTAGTAGGGACGACGCGCAACGCCCTGCTGCGGGGAAGCTTGGCAGATGGCTTCAGACCCATCATCCAGGTACGCGGGGCCAAGACTTGATCCCAAGAGCTCAACAGTGCCAACCCGTCCTCCTCTGGCCCCCTCGACTTAGCTCTCTTCCTTGACAGGGACACACGGATGAGCTCTGGGGACTGGGCACCCACCCTTGGCGGAACCTTTTTGTGACCTGTGGCTATGACCGACAGCTCTGCCTATGGGATGGAGGCGAGCACGTGATGGCCTGGAGCATTACTCTGGAGGTACTATATATATATGCTCAGGGGTGGGAGAACTGGGGGGCAGGGAGGGAGCGCATTGCCTTAGTCCAGGGATGTCCAAACAGAGGGGCATGGTGATCTCTATGCTGGGGGGAGGAAGGAAGCACTCCCATTGGGCTGCTGGGCAGAGGGGCGGGGCAAACTGTGCCGGGGCGACGACGCATGTGCCGACAGAGAGGGGTCTGAGTGCCCCTTCTGACACAAAATTATTATTATCATCATATCCACATGGGAGCTAACGCAGAACGTCTAATTCTCTCCCTTAGGAGACAGGGCTTTGTGCTGACTTTCATCCCAGTGGAAATGTGATCTCCGTAGGCCTCAACACTGGAGGGTAACGTATTCCTTCCCTTCCCCACCTCTCCATTACCTACCAGCTTTTGGCGACAAAATGAGCTTCCATCATCTGTCTCGGCTCCTGCCAACCTAACAGTTCCCAAAGCAAGGAACTGCAAGTAGATAAAGAGGTACCACTTTGGTGGGTAAAGGTCGCAGTGTTCTGGCATCTAGTCATGCCTGTCACACGATCATGGAGATGTTTGCAGACAGCGCTGGCTCTTTGGCTGTAAACAGATGAGCACTGAGCCCTAGAGTTGGATACAACTGGCTTTCGAGCAAGGACAACTTTTACCTTATCATATTATGTATATATCTATATTGGTTGACAGTAAGATCCTGTTCCCATGGGTTGTGCCTACAGAGGGCTGCTGTGGGGGGGAAATCTAATATATATATATATATGTTTCCCTGCACAGCTGGGTGGCCCTGGACACAGAGGGACGGCACGTATTTGCCTGCTCTGCGGGAATCGAGCAACTTTCGGTGGTACGCTATTCACCAGGTTAGGCCGTTCATTACCTTTTCTTTCCTGATTTATCTTTTTTCCCTGTCTAAAAGCAAAACAAAACAATCACACTTCTATCCTTTGCCCCGTATAAGCACTCAGTGCACTCTCTGGGTGGTTCACAAGTTAATTAGCTTCTCCCCCCCCAACATACTGGGTACTCATTTTACCAACCTTGGAAGGATGGGAAGCTGAGTCAACCTTGAGCTCTGGTCAGGACTGAACTCACAACCTTTGAGTTGCAGGACAGCAATTTAACCACTGTGCCACCAGAGCTCCTCTATTGTCTCTGCTAACCTCTACAGTTTCAATTATCCAAATGTCTAAAAATAGTCAATTAAAATATGCTATATATCATATTGATTTATTAGATTTATATCCCGCCCTACTCAACAAAAATGTGACTCAGGGCGGCTTATGTATAATGTACCGTATTTCATATGTCTTTCTATCGCATATGGCCACTAGAGGACACTATCTACAATGTAATGTTTACAAGGAATGGAGGCAGACATTATAGTGGTTCTTATGTAGACCAACAGAGGCATTTGAAGACTCTCTCTTGCATCTATGCCTCAGATATGTATGATAATTCATATTTATTTATTTTTAGTTATTTATTACATTTATATCCCACCTGTAGTTTGGGCACCCCTGCTCTACTGTCTCAAGCTTGTTTCTATCCAGCTCCTTGACTCTCGTATATTTTTTTTGGGGGGGTCCTATTTGCTAGATGGGGATTTCTTGGCCATCGGCTCCCATGATAACTTCATCTATATCTACGGTGTAGAAGAGAGTGGACGCAAATATACCCGCTTAGGCCGTTGCACGGTGAGTAGAAGCCTAGGGAGAGTTGGAGGGGAGGGGGCCGCAGGTCAGGGGGCAGAACATCTGCTTTTCATCTGGTCTTCATAGCTGCTAGTTAGACCTGTCTGTAACTGGCCTAAGTGTGTGAATGGTCTGATTCCATATAAGTTGTCTTCCTGTAGCCTTTCCTTCCTTCCTTCCTTCCTTCATTTATATCCTGCCCATCTGGGATATTTTCCCACTCTGGGCATTTATGCCAGAAGAAGGAGAGAAGGGGCCATTCAACAATTACGTGATCCTCAAGGGGGGTCTGCCATCTGAATTACAGAAAATTACGTGGGGGGGGGGGTGTCAGGTCAAAGATTACATAACCCATTTGGTTTCGAAACATGGCACTTTTTTAGGTTTAAAAATGATCTCTGGGGATTTTGATCCGATTTGAGATGATTGAATCCTCACCAATACATTCTGCATTAGGCACCAATAGTGAAAAGCTCTAAAAATTAAGAGTTTTGATACAAAAGCTCTGGATTATGTAATTTTAAGGGGGGGGTCGAAGCGAAAATTACGGTTGGATTACAAGGGGGGGGGGGGGGAAGTGGTCGGTTTCCCCCCAAAAAATGGATCACGTAATTGTTGAATGTCCCCAGAGTCTTCTGGGAGAATTGGATGGATGGCCTCAGAGGCCTTCGATGTCTGATAGTCAGCTGAGAAGCAGCCAATGAAGGGTCTTAAAATATAGAAAACCTGAAACCAGGGTGCATGGCGTCCTGATCTCTCCTCTCCACTGCAGGGGCACTCCAGTTTCATCACACATCTGGACTGGTCTAAGGATGGGAAGTTCATCATGTCCAATTCGGGAGACTATGAAATCCTGTACTGTAAGTACCTTGGCCTGCTAAGGGTGGGCATAAGGACAGGGCATCGATATTTCGTCGTAAGATTTAAAAAGCCCCGTGGCGGTTGACTAAAGCTTCCCTGAAAGAAGGATTGGTAGAAGTTCTCTATAGACCAGTGATGGCGAACCTTGGGCACTCCGGGTGTTCTTGGACTCCAATTCCCAGAAGCCCGAGTTGGCACCCCTGCTGATCCAGGGCTTCTGGGGATTGAAGTCCAAGAACATCTGGAGTGCCCAAGGTTGGCCATCACTGCAGATCTACATGGGGTGATGATGTAGAAAGGACTTCTGATTCCCCCAGAGTATTTTGTTT
Organism: Bradypodion ventrale; assembly: GCA_035047345.1. Lineage (NCBI taxonomy): Eukaryota > Metazoa > Chordata > Lepidosauria > Squamata > Chamaeleonidae > Bradypodion > Bradypodion ventrale. The sequence goes on from JAWDJE010000012.1 coordinate 24,024,637, forward strand.
TACTCATTCGTTTGTTCGTTGATTTCGTGCAACCTTTTCAAGCCAGGTGGGCCGGGACATGCTCTTTCAGGTCAGCTTCGAGGGCCGGATGGCCATTTTGCCCTGCGATAGGGGCAGCCATTTTTGTCCCGACAGTTTCGTCAGGGGTTGAAGCAAGATTCCTCAATTAATAAACTCAATTGCTTTCAATTTAATTTCAGTTCAATTCTGATTTGTTTCCTGTTTTGGTTTTTTGGCTGATTGAAAACCTATTTTAAAAATGGCTTTCAATCTAGCTGTGGTTTCAACGCGATAATCTGTTTAATTGTACCTTCATTAGGTAGCTTAATCTGGGTCTTTGAGTGACCCCTACTTCTTAACCCCATTTTGAACGGCTGTGGTTCTCCCAGGGTTAGATCAAAATTACCATATTTGTCGGCGCATAAGATGCATCGGAGTATAAGACGCACCCCATTATTACCAAAATAGCTCACTATATACCGTACAAGACGTACTCCGTTTTTCCAGTGGATTTTAAGGGGAGGGAGTGGGTCTTATACACCAGCAAATACAGTAATTGATTACAAGCCAAGGCCTGTCTTGTCTCGCAGGGGACGTGTCAAACGGGTGCAAACTGCTGAGAAACAGGTTCGAGAACCGAGATCGGGAATGGGCGTCCTATACCTGCGTTTTGGGCTTCCACGTCTTTGGTGAGTTTGGGGGCAAATTCCCAGCAATGTACACATTCTAGTGGTTCAGTTGGGAAAAAGAGGATCCTTCCTGTGCTCCTCCTTCTCCCTTGGCCAGTATCGATACTGGTTACACTGGTATCTCAGCTTTCCTCCCGTGAGGGCAAGAATGGCATGCACGGCTCTCCTCGTGTTATCCTCCCTGCAGTCCTGTAAGGTAGACCAGGCTGTAAAAGCATGTGACCGGCCCAACATCAACCAGTGAATTTCGAGGCTCTGTGGCAGCGACGGCGAACCTTTTAGAGACCGAGTGCCCAAACTGCAACCCAAAACCCACTTATTTATCACAAAGTGCCAGCACAGCAACAGGGGAAGAAGGAATCGCTCCCATTGGGCTGCTGGGCAGAGGGGCGGGGTGAACTCTGTGCTGGGGTGACTACATGGATGCCACCTCTGGCATGAGTGCCATAGGTTCGCCACCAGTGCTCTGTGGGAGGCAGAAGAGACCGACCGCAGTGGCTTAGTGGTTAAAATGCTGGGCTTCACGACTGGAAGGTCAGCAGTTTCAGAGAGAGAGAGAGAGACACACACACGAGTGCTGCACGACAAAGTGAGCTTCCTGCCGTCTGTTCCAACAACTGCCAACTTAGAAGTTTGAAAGCAAGAAATTGCAAGTAGATAAAAAGGTACCGCTTCGGCGGGGAAGGTAACAGTGTCCCGTGCACTCCAACTTCTAATCATGCTTGCCACATGACCACAGAAACATCTGCAGATCCTGACAGCGTTTGCTCTTTTGCTGTAAACGGAGATGCACACCGAATACTAGAGTTGAACATGACTGGCTTTTGTATACTTTAATTTATTCCCGTGTTTATGCGCACTGCCCTGGGTGTCGCATTGGGCAGAAGGGCAGTATACAAATTATATCATAAATAAGGTAAATAAAATATAGAATAACTAGTAACTAATATAATAACAAATTTAATAAGTAACTAAAGTAACGAATAAATAATTTCCCTTTGTCTGGCCAGGTTATCCTGCTATGGTCATAGAGTAGACCTGTGATGGTGAACTTTGGCACTCCAGATGTTCTTGGACTTCAATTCCCAGAAGCCCCTGTGAATCCACACGAATGGGTTTACTGTGATTCATCCGGCCTGCGCCGCCCTTGTCGCTTCTGGAAGCGGAAGTAAAATGCACCTGTACGGTTAAGGCTCTTCCAGGTTAACCCTTCCTCTGTACAGGCGCGTTTTACTTCCGCTTCCAGGAGCGACGAGGGCAGCGCAGTAAGCCCATTAGTGTGGATTCACAGGGGCTTCTGGGAAATTGAAGTCCAAGAACATCTGGAGTGCCAAGGTTCACCATCACGGGAGTAGACCCTACTGCCAGCGACTCAACGCCGAGTGTCAGGTGGCAGTTGACTAACCTGACCCCCTTGAAGACTAATGGCCTCGGGTGGCGAAGTCCACAGGGAAGGGTGAGGGTCCCCAAGTGGATTAAATGGTCCCACTCGAACCCCTCTTGAGGGAGGGCAGCAGCTTCGCCCATGCTGGCCTGGGGTTGAGGATGCGGACTTTGTGTGCCAAAAGGGATCAGGACCAGAAAGTGACTTGCGGAACTGGATCTTTGTTACTGATGGGTGTCAGGCTGCTATGCGGAAGGCAGATGAAAGGCCACGGCATTATATTCTCAGGACAGTCTTCATGGCTGATCGCCACGAGGATAGCCTATATTTGGATTCGGATACGGCATAAGAAGAAGAAATGATTTCTGCATCTCTACATAACCCTCTCCTCTAACGTCTCTCTCCGCAGGAGTGTGGCCCGATGGCTCAGACGGCACCGACATCAACGCACTCTGCCGTTCGCACAACGAGCGGGTGGTGGCCGTGGCGGACGATTTCTGCAAAGTGCACCTCTTCCAGTACCCTTGCGCAAAGCCAAAGGTAGGACACACACACACACACACACACACACACACACAGATACAAAGACAACCCGCGGGAGGAGAAGGACCAAATCCCCGGCTCTTTCCTTGCTTGGCGCCTTTATTTTCTGCACCTTCAGCCTTTTCTTGGGGATTCGGCAATGTAGGTTTCTGATCGCTATGAATAGGGCCACAGTGGCCAGCTTGACAACCGGAAGGCCAGGAGTTTGAGACCAGAGTGCCGCATGGCGGCGTGAGCTCCCATCATCGGTCCCAGCTCCTGCCAACCTAGCAGTTTGCAAGGGGAAAAAAATTGCAAGTAGATAAATAGGTACCCCTTTGGCGGGGAAACTAACAGTGTTTCTCGTGTAGACAAGCCCAGTTCCTGCAGTCTTTCCTCATTGGCTTCTCTGGCTTCATTTTATTTCAGTAGGGGCTGCGGTGGCGGCTCAGGGGTTAAGAAGCTCGCCTTGTTAGCTAGAAGGCCGGCAAGTCGGCAATTTGAGACCCGGGTACGGCATGACGGATTGAGCGCCCGTCTCTGTCCCTGCTCTTGGGGACATGAAAGGAGCCTCATTCGGGCGTTCCCGGAGCAGAGTTTCTTCCGCAAAAAATCCTTTCAACCCAGAATAATTTTTTTTTCATTTACATTTTTATTAAATTTTAAAAATAACAATACAAACAGAATAACAAAGAAAGAGAAAATTGGAAAATTACAAATATATATAAAAATACAAACAAGAATACATGCCTAATAACCTTACATTACAACACAGTAGAAACATCTTAATACATTTTAAAACGCATCAATATTCAGTACAGTATATGTTTCTCATTCTTTTAATATATTCTTATCAAAAATGTCAATCCAATTCTACACTCATAAATATTTTTATTTCTATATTCATGCTTGTAATTACTATATAATACAATAAAGGCTTATTATATTTCTATCACAATGCTACATAACAGGAAAAAAGACAAGAAAGATTATTATTATTATTATTATTATTATTATTATTATTATTATTATTATTATTATTATTATTATTATTATTTCAGTCGTCATTTTACCAATTCCCTTATTCAAGGATTCTTGGGAGAACGGCATTCCTTTTCTTACGCACACACACCCTTCTCCTTTTGCTGTTCACAGGCCCCGAGCCGTGGCTATGGGGGCCACGGAAGCCACGTGACCAACGTACGCTTCACGCACAACGACACCTACCTTATCTCCATGGGGGGCAAAGACACCAGTACCTTCCAGTGGCGAGTCCTGGGCAACACCAGCCTTCCTGCCGGCCATTCCCTGGCTTCTCAGGACCCTGGGCCCAGCACTTGAACCCGGGGCCAAGCGGGCACCGACGTGAATCCAGAGGACGTTTGCCTGGTCCAGGAAGAAGGCCGTTCGACATGACCTCCTGCACACCACAACTGGATCCCTGGGAAATGTGTGTGCTTCGGTGTTGGGGTGTCGCCGGTCTCCAGGAAGGCGTCTCTAATCCCCACCGAGATAATTTCCTTTTGGCTAACAAAATTTGATTATTATTATTTTTGCTTTATTAACTTGCGGGCGAAGGGGGGAGAGGGCGGGATTTGAAGACGGGAAAGCAATCCTCTCGGACACGTTGAGCTTGAGAAGACGGAGGTCCTGATGCGCCAGAACGTTGGAGCGGAAAGACAGTGACGTGCGTGTGTGTGAAGATGCAGCGTAAGATCCAGAAACTTTCCCACCACTGTGAGAGGTTGGCCTTCTTGCCCTGAAGATGCTTTGAAGATGCTGGATCCTGTGAAGCCCTGGAAAGAGAGAGTGTGGGGAAACGGGTCCCACCCACAGCACATCCTCTCGTTTGCTAGTGCGCCGCGGTTGTGGCCGTGGCCGGAGCCGACGTCTTAGGCCTTTAACCCTGTGAAACAACACAGAGATGAAAATAAACCCTTTCCACCCGTCCCGCTGCTGTTTGGTGCGTGTTGACGAGGGCAGGGGTAGGGTTAGAGTCACAAGAGGCGAAATGGGGTTTTTGTAGCCCGACGGGTCACCAAACGTTCACCAAACGACTCGAGGGAACATTAAATTTCTGCCGTCTAATCTTTGTCGTGTCAGATGCGCCACCGGCGTATAATAAAATGCAAAGCTAGAACAGAAGAACAGAATAGACTTAAGAAGGGCTAGATGGCATACAGATTAAATATGACGATGATGACGACATCGGCCCAATGGCAGTTCGAGACCCGCGTGCTGCACGGCGGAGTGAGCTCCCGCCGTCTGTCCCCAGCTCCTGCCAACCTAGCAGTTCGAAAGCAAGACATTGCAAGGAGATAAAGAGGTGCCGCTTCTGTGGGAAAAGGTAGCAGTGTTATAGTGCCTAGTTGTGCCTGCCACATGACCGCGGAAACATCTGCAGTTCTTTGGCTATAAACAGAGGTGAGCACTGGACCCTAGAGTCTGATACGGCTGGCTTCCGAGCAAGGGAGACCTTTACCTTTAAACCTACGTAGGTCTAGTAGAAAGATTTTGTCAGTCCTTAGAAAAGGGGTGCCCAAACATTTCGGGCCGTAGGCCGGTCACGTGGTCCGGCGGGCCGGTCAGAAGCAAAACACCCCTTGTAATCTGTTTTTGCAACAGGATGAGATAGATTTTAAGATGCCATTTCCTCTGCCCAAATATGGCCGGTGGGGCCAGATCCGGCCCCCGACGCCAAATCATCCGGCCCGCGCGCCCCCTGGGTGGGAGGCGGGTTTTACTACTCCCGAGTCATTTAGAAAGGACAAAATAAAAAGATAAGGGGGGGGATGATGAAATGAACTTTAGTGATGGGGATTTTTAAAAAACCCACAGAAGAGTCGGATTATATGTTTCAGATGATAGCAAACATTTTAAATTTATTGCTGTCTAAATAAAAGACCATAAAAGCTAAATAAAACTGCAGTTTAAAATATAAATATATATATTTTGGCAGACCAAGGAAGGTTCCTCTTTAAGAAAACTGTAGCATTTTCCTCACCTGATGTGGGAAGGAGAGTCTCAGCCATTTTGAATTTTCAGAAAATGTCTTTGTTTGCACCTGAATCGGGGGCTTCTTCTTCTTCGAAAGCATCTCTAAGAAGATTTAACCAGGTATGTGTGGACAGACTAGAGGTTGTTGTGTTATTTAGCTTGACAACAAACTTGGACACTTAGAAAGAAAACCCTGAGGCTAGTCAAGAGGCTAGTCCTTAGTATGGTCCTTTTCTTTGCTAGCTGAGGGAAACAGCTAAACCGGAGCCTCAAAATGGCTTGCAGTGAATCTTAAATTTTAGCATTTATTTTAATTTGTGATACTTCTGATGTTAACTAAAGACATAAATGTAATTTTAAATCCCTGGTGGTTCAATTCATATATTTTAAAATAAATTGAAAATACTGCCGGCTCTTTAAAATGACCAGTTTATTATATACTGTAATGTAAATTTTAGCTTTTTTTTTTTTTGGTATGCCAACCTAGCAGTTCGAAAGCAAAAAATTGCAAGTAGATAAATAGAGACCACTTCGGTGGGAAGGTAACAGCGTTCCGTGCGCTCTGGTGTCTAGTCATGCCTGCCACATGACCACGGAAACGTCTGCAGAAGCAGACAGTGCTGGCTCTTCGGCTTAGAAACAGAGATCAGCACTGAACCTTAGAGTCGGATACGACTGGCCTTTGAGCAAGGGAAACCTTTACCCTTTACTATTCTATGCTTGAGGTGCTACAGACACACGAATAAAGAAACTGTGGCCTAATTTAATTTAATTTTTCAACTGGTTTTACTGTACTGTATATATATTCTTGGATTTTTTAATAAAATGTTTTGGGGCTTCAAAGCCTCGGCTAACAAAATTTAATCAGGTTATGTGTGGTGGTGGTGGTGGTGGGTGTTTCTCAACCTTTGGTGTTTGGACTTCAATTCCCAGAATCCCAAGTCAATTTCCCAAAGCAATGACCTGTTCATGGACTGACTGAGACTTCTGGGAATTGAAGTCCAAAAGCCAAAGGTTGAGAAACATCGAGAGTCTCTCACATCAATCTTCCTCCACCACATGGCACTTCCTGCGGTGGTGGAGGGCCACATGACATGGTGCCGTGGGCCGCATCTGGCCCATGGCCCACAGATGAAGAATAATCCCTGACATAACCAATCTAAAAATGCTTCTGTTACCTTGTGGTCTCTTGCCATAATAAAGAGTTGATTTGATAACAATGCTGAGAAGCATGCTCCAACATTAATCCACAAAGACGGCCTCTAATATCTCCCCCAGAGATCTATCTGACTTTCTGACTCTCAGTTGCACTCTTCCGTCTTGGCACCCATTGGATTCCCCCCATTTAACCCAGCAAGATCAAGGCAGATGCAGAGGGAAATCTATGCTTTCAGTTCTGGAAATATATATAGTGATTAAAAGCAAAGAGGGGGAAGCTTCATTGAAAGGCCAACCAGCCCTGGTGAATTTGTATACAATGTCTTGGCACCACATGGGGGCCTTCAGAGCATCTATAGCCAGGTGTCACCAGGCATGTGTTGTGTGTGGGGTGTGTGGAGTAGAGGGGGTTATTGTATTGGTATTGTTGTTATTGTAGTATTACTTAGCTTGACACCAAAGGTGGAGACTCTAAATCTCACGGGCTCTTTCCTCCCTTAGCTAACAGTCAAGAAGAGGCTAGTCCTCAATGAGGCTTTAACACACACACAGCCCTTGAAACGGACTAAGAGCCTCCAAATGGCTTGCAGTGAATTTCACATTTTAGCGTTTATTTTAATTGTGATACTTCTGATATGGCTATTAAAAAAATAAATTCAATTTCCTGGTGGTTCAATTCATATTACTGTATATATAGATATATATCAATTGTAAATGGAGATGGCCCTTTAAAATGACCAACATAGAGTATTTTCGTATATTGTAATAGGGTTTTTTTTTTGTTCGTTCTGGTGTTTTATTGTTTATTGTGATGTGTAATTATTGTCATTTTTGTTGTAGTAACAATAAAATTATTTTTTAAAAAAATAACCAGTTTAAACTGTGGGATTATTAGCCCAGTGGAAGTTACTTTTTTGTGGCTTTTCCCGAGCAAGGGCGGCATAGAAGTTATTAAATTAAATTAAATTAAAGACTTCAAATTTAGGCGCCATGTATTTAATTTTATTTTTTTAATTGGAACCAAGGAGGGAATGAGTTGCAAAGGTAATAAAGCCGCAGCGTAGCCGGAGGGGGGGCGGGGGGGGAGAAAAGGAGCGTTTTAATTTATGCAAATGTTAATTAGAAAATAAAATTTTTAATTGTTTTGCCTTTGGAAACGGAGCGGGAAACTTAAAAGTAAAAACCCCGCTTCGTTGCCTCAAGAGTTCGTGAGGTAAACAAGGAAATGGCTTTTTAAAAATTTGCCAAGGCTACAAATTTAGGCATTTGTTTGTATTTTTTAATTGGAAAAATTTAATTTTAAAAATTTAATTTTACTTGCTTAAAATAATAAAAAGAGTAAAAGCCGCCTTCCTGGCCCCCGGGGTGGGGCCGGGGGAAAAAGGCTATTTTTTAAAATTATTTTGCAAATGTAAATGCGAAAATAAATTGTTAAATTGTTTTACAAAAAGAAAATGCCTAAATAGTTTACGGGTAAAAACAATTCCATGTATTTCCATTGATTTACAGCGTTTATTTTTTTTTTACTGACGTCACAGCGTTCTCCATGTCAAGTTTACCAAAACCCTCTTTCCCTTCGGGCTGATGGGATGGCTCAGCGGGATAACGCTTGGTAAATGAAATTATTGCGGCCATATGCTGCGTAGTCAAAACCTGCCCTTGGCGGGTTCGAATCCCGAGGGTTTCTGAGCCAGATGACCTGACGCCGGTTCTCTGTTCTCTGGGCTTGGGTCCTGCCACCTGTGTCAACCTTGGGCAAGTTGCACAGTTCTCCACTAGCCCCACCTTGGCAGGACCGCTAGTGTTAGGGCTATGTGACATGCGCAAGGTTAGGCATAGGTAGCGGGGCCCAACACCAGGAACAGAGAACCATTTTTGACAAAATGGCGGGCGCCACCAAAAAAAAAATTCAATAATATCTTCTTCTTTTCCCAGCCGGGATTCGAACGCACAGACCTCTATAGACCTGCAAGGCTTATAGCCGTCGAACCCACTGCGCCACCGCTGGCTCTACGAGAGGAATAGCCCTTTTGGTATATTTGACTATATGACCAGTGACGTCAGAAATGACGTTGAAAGAGGCGGGACCGGCGTGTAACCTGAAAAGTCGCCCCCTCTTTCCGGGGGAACTTAAACTGCCAATGTTTTTGTTTCCAACCCGGACTTCTTTTTCCGGTGCACCCACCCAGAAACCGGAAGTGGATCGCCGAAATCCTCTATTCTAATAAAATAAAACATTAAGCATTCAGAAGTTTATTTTGTGAGTCTTTATTATGCAAATTACATTAATTAATCCAGAGAAGACGCTTTTGCCGCTCCGAAAAAGGTGGCGCTGCCGAAATTATCTTCTGTCTCGCCAAGCCGCCAAGGGTGGGATTCGGACCCGGGACGACGAGGCATCTGTGGAAGAAAGAATAGCTTAGGTTTCTAAGGGCCAGAAAGAAAGAATGAAAGAAGGAGAGAAAGAAAGAATGAAAGAGAGAGAGAGAATGAAAGAGAGAAAGAATGAAAGAGAAAGAATGAAGAGAGAGAGGGAAAGAGAATGAAAGAGAGAGAGAGAGAATGAAAGAGAAAAAATGAAAGAGAAAGAATGAAAGAGAGAAAGAATGAAAGAGAAAGAATGAAGAGAGAGAGGGAAAGAGAGAATGAAAGAGAGAGAGAAAGAATGAAAGAGAAAGAATGAAGAGAGAGGGAAAGAGAGAGAGAAAGAATGAAAGAGAGAAAGAATGAAGAGAGAGAGGGAAAGAGAGAGAAAGAATGAAAGAAAGAGAGAAAGAAAGAGAAAGAATGAAAGAGAGAGGGAAAGAAAGAGAGAAAGGGAAAGACAAAGAATGAAAGAGAAAGAATGAAGAGAGAGGGAAAGAAAGAAAGAAAGAAAGGGAAAGACAAAGAATGAAAGAGAGAGAGAAAGAATGAAAGAGAGAGAGAAAGAATGAAAGAGAGAGGGAAAGGGAAAGAGAAAGAATGAAAGAGAGAAAGAATGAAGAGAGAGAGGGAAAGAGAGAAAGAATGGAAGAGAGAGAATGAAAGAGAGAAAGAATGAAGAGAGAGAGAGAAAGATTGAAAGAGAAAGAATGAAAGAGAGAAAGAGAGGGAAAGAGAAAGAGAAAGAATGAAGAGAGAGAAAGAATGAAAGAGAATGAAAAAGAGAGAAAGAATGAAAGAGAGAAAGAGAGGGAAAGACAAAGAGAAAGAATGAAAGAGAAAGAATGAAGAGAGGGAAAGAGAGAGAGAAAGAATGAAAGAGAGGGAAAGAGAGAGAATGAAAGAGAAAGAATGAAAGCGAGGGAAAGAGAAAGAAAGCGAGAGAAAGAATGAAAGAGAAAGAAAGAGAGAGAGGGAAAGCAAGAGAAAGAAAGAATGAAAGAGAGAAAGGGAAAGAGAAAGAATGAAAGAGGGAAAGAAAGAATGAGAGAATGAAAGAGAGAAAGGGAATGAAAGAATGAAACAGAAAATGAAAGAAAAAGAGAAAGACGGAGAGATTGAGAGTGACAGAAAGTGAGAGAAAGAATGAAAGAGAAAGTGAAAGAATGGGAGAGAAACAAAGAAAGAAAGGATGGATAGATGAGGAAAAGAAAAAAAGGATGGATAGATGAGAAAGAAAGAAAAAGGATGGATGGATGGATAGATGAGAAAAAGAAAAGAGACAAAGAAAGAAAGATAGAAAAAAGTGAGAAAGAAAGAGAAAGAAGATGGATAGATGAGATAGAAAGAAAGAGAGATAGAAAGAAAGGAAGAAAGAAAGAGTGGATGGATAGATGAGAAAGAAAAAAAGAGATGAGAAAGAAAAAAGATGGATGGATAGAAAAGAAAGAGACAAAGAAAAAAGATAGAAAGTGAAAGAAAAAAGAAAGAGAGATAGAAAGGAAGAAAGAAGGAAAGAAAGAGAATGGATGTAAAGATGAGAACGAGAGAAAGAAGGACAAAGAGAAAAAGAAGATGGAAAGATGAGAAAGAAATAATGAAAGAGAAAGAAAGAAAAGATGGATGAGAAAGAAAGATATAGAAAGGAAGGAAGGAAGAAAGAATGGATGGATACATGAGAAAGAATAAAATAAAGAGAGATGGAAAGAAAGTGAAAGAAAGGAAGGAAGGAAGAGAAAGAAGGAAAAAAGAGTATGGATGTATAGATGAGAAAGAAAAAGTGAGATGGAAAGAAAGGATGGATAGATGAGAAAAAAGAAAAAGAGAGAGAAGGAGAGAGAAAGGATGGATGAAAAGATGGAAATGAAAGAGAGAAAGAAAGGATCGATAGATGTGAAAGAAAGATAGACAGAGAGAAAGGAAGGAAGGAAAAAGAATGAAAGAAGGAAAGGATGGATGTATAGATGAGGACAAAAGAATGAAAGAAAGAGTGAGAAAGAGGATGGATGTATAGATGAAGAAAATGAAAGAGTAAGAAAAAGGAAGGAAGAGAGGAAGGAAAGAAAAGAAAATAAGAGAAGGGAGGGAGGGAGGAAGAAAAAGAAAGGGAAGAAAGGAAAAGGGAATAAATAACTGACTGGCACGCATAACACACACAATAACATGACAATAAATTAACAAGGGGGGGGGAGAGTTCTCTTTCTCCAAAGTTGGAAAAGGGGGGGGGGGTCCTTTTCATGCCACCCCTCAAACAAAACATCCCCTCCTCTGCTCAGGCGACCTGTCAAATCAAGGCAGGCGGCGGGGGTGGGACATTATTTTTATATATTATTATTACTATTATTATTTTATATATTATTATTTATTATATTATTATTTCTTGTTATTTTGTTTGTTTTTGTGGAAAATTAATAAAAATTATTTTAAAAAGAAAGAAAAAGAAAAAGGATGGATAGATGAGAAAGAAAGAAAGAAAGAGAGAAAGAGGATAGATCGATGAGAAAGAAAGAAAGAGAAAGAAAGGATGGATGGATAGATGAGAAGGAAAGAAAAAAAGGATGGATAGATGAGAGAAAGAAAGCATGGATGGATAGATAGATGAGAAAGAAAGAAAGAAAAAAAGGATGGATGGATGAGAAAGAGAAAGAAAGAGGATGGATGGATAATGAGAAAGAAAGAAAGAAAAAAAGGATGGATGGATGAGAAAGAGAAAGAAAGAGGATGGATGGATAATGAGAAAGAAAGAAAGAAAAAAAGGATGGATAGATGAGAAAGATAGAAAGAAAGAGGATGGATGGATGGATAGATGAGATGGCAGCTTTATATTTTTAAAATAAAACACAATTAAGGAGGGGAGTCCAAAGCAAACAGCGCCCCCCCCCCCCCAATTCTCCTCCCTTTAAAAGCCTTGTCAGAGTCTGAAGGGGACATCAAGGGGGGGGGAGCAAACCGCCCCCTCCCCTCCCAAAAAAATCTTTGCATAAATTAAACCTCGTCTCCAGCACCCAGAAGATGCTGAGCCAGGTGGAAGGGAAAGGTAACAGCATTCCGTGCGTGCACTCTGGCATCTAGTCATGCCTGCCACATGGCCACAGAAGCGAATGCAGAGGCAGACCACGCTGCCTCTTTGGCTGTAAATGGAGAAGAGCCCTAAGGTCGGATAGGACTGGCTTTTGAGCAAGTGCCCACAAACGCCACAAAAGACCAGCAAGATTCCCGTGAGGTCAAGCAACCCTTTTGCCTGAGGGCCAGCATGGCCACCCTTGGTGACACTCTAGTGTCAGGAGTTAGCATATTTGTATATGTGTTGAGAACATATTCCTCTACAAAGCAATGTACACGGTGAGTATGGTATGAGGTATAAGGTTGTAACATAAGCAGAGCCATCTTGGTGGAATTAAGAAAGCCTCCCTAGTTCAAAGTTGTTTCCAGCTAGTTTGCAGAGGAACGTACCCAAAAGGGTCTTACCTGAAATAGGCAGACATGTTTACCACGGTACATGTTAGAATGTACGCCATTGCATGCGTGACTTGGAATATGTCACCTCAAGATATCGGTGAAACGCCTACCGCTCATGGGTGACCAGCTGGACTGAAGATACGTGTGCAGTGCAGCTTCATGGAAACTATCAAAGGCTGCCTGAGTCATTAATGGGGGTCCTTGGATCTAATGGATCCAAGACCATGTATGCATACATGATGATGTACCATGGCCATGTGCAATCGTGTTATGTTAGGATTGCCTTTCTTCGATAAAATTCTCTTTTTCCATGTCAAACCTCTCTGGCTGCTTTATTGACTTAGAAGCTGTTGACTTCTTGGAGCGTGGAAGCAACCTTGGCACATCCAGCTGTCCTTGGACTTCAATTCCCAGAAGCCCAAGTCAGCACTCCTGAATTCTGGAAATTGAAGTCCAAGAACAGATGGCGTGCCAAGGTTCACCATCCACTGCTCCAGGGACTGTCAAGATAGACTATCAAAGTGTATTATATACTACATGTACCACAATGCAACGCTATCATCATAGCCCCTCCCATAAGTGACAAAAGGCGCTTACCTTCAGTCAGTCCAGTTGTCACTCGTCTCGCTTGCTTTTCTCTACGATGAAGTTCCTGGAAGAGAGAAATGATATACGACGTGTTATGGAAGAAAAGTAAAATAAACGATTGACTCTGAATATCAAGTCTTAAGAGTTATTTTGCTTTGACCTTTGCAACCTCAACAGGGACTCACCGCCACTGCGTGGAGCCAGCCGAGGGCTACAGATGGGGGGCCCAGGGCCCAATGCCCAGATCTGCCCTCCTCCTTCAGCCACCCAGAGCCAGATTTCCAGAGGAAAAGACCCCTCCCTTCCAGTTACACCAGACACACCCCCCCCCCTCTTTCCAACCTGTACCACCATAAGAAAGAAAGAAAGAAGATTGATAGATGAGAAAGAAAGAATGAAAGAAATTAATAGAGAGAAAGAAAGAAAGAGATAGAAAGAAAGAAAGAAAATGGGTACATGAGAAAGAAAGAAAGAATGAAGATGAATAGATGTGAAAGAAAAAAAGAAAGAAAGAGGATGGATGTATAGATAAGAAAGAAAAAAGGATGGAGGGATAGATGAGAAAGAATGAAAGAAAGGGAGATAGAAAGAAAGAAAGAAGATGGATAGATAAGAAGGAAAGAGAGAGATATAGAAAGAAAGAGAGAGGAAGAAAAAGAGAGTGTGTGAGACAGAAAAATGATGGATAGATGAGAAAGAAAGAAAGAAAAATGATGGATGTATAGATCAGAATGAAAGAACAAAAAAAGAGAGAGAGAGAGATGAGAAAGAAGGAGAGATAGAAAGAGAGAAAGAAAGAAGATGGATATATGAGAATGAAAGAAAGAGAGAGAAAGAGGATGAATGGATGGATATGAAAGAAAGAAAGAGAGAGAGAGAAAGAGGATGGATATAGATGAGAATGAAAAAGAAAGAGAGAGAGAGGATGGATGGATAGATGAGAAAGAAAGAAAGATAGATAGAAAGTGAGACAAAAAGAAAGAGAGAAAGAAAGAGAGAGAGAGAATGGATCGATGGATAGACAGACAGAGATAGAAAGAAAGGAAGAAGGAAAGAGGAAAAATGAAGGAAAGAAAGTGAGAGAGAGGATGGATGGATAGATGAGAAAGAAGGATAGATAGAAAGAAAGTGAGAAAAAAGAAAGAGAGAAAGAGAATGGATAGATGGATAGACACTGAGAGATAGAAAGAAAGGAAGAAGGAAAGAAGAAAAAAGAGGGAAAGAAAGAGAGAGAGAAAGAGGATGGATAGATAGATGAGAATGAAAGAAAGTAAGAGAGAGAGAGAAAGAAAATGCGTACATGAGAAAGAAAGAATGAATGAAGATGGATAGATGTGAAAGAAAGAAAGAAAGAAAGAGGATGGATGTATAGCTAAAAAAGAAAAAGGATGGAGGGATTGATGAAAAAGATAGTAAAAAATAGAGAGAAAGAAAGAAAGAAAGAGGATGGATAGATGAGAGAATGAAAGAAAGGATGGATAGATAAAAGGAAAGAGAGAGATAGAAAGAAAGAAAGAGAGAGAGAAAGAAATAGTGTGAGACAGAAAAATGATGGATATATGATAAAGAAAGAAAGAAAAATGATGGATGTATAGATCAGTATGAAAGAATGAAAAAATTAAGAGAGAGAGAGAAAGAGAGAGAGAGAAAAAGAGAAATAGATAGAAAGAAAAATGGATAGATGAAAAAGAAAGAAAGAATGAAGATGGATAGATGAGTAAGAAAGTGAAAAAGAAAGAAAGAGGATGGATGGATTGATAAGTAAGAAAAAAGTAGATGGATGGATGGATAGATGAGTAAGAAAGAAAGAAAGAGAGAGAGAGAAAGAAGGAAAGAGGATCTATGGATAGATGAGAAAGAAGAAAGTGAGAAAAAAGAAAAAGAGAGAAAGAAAAAGAGAGAAAGAGGATGGATAGATAAGAATAAAAGAAAGAAAAAGAAAGAAGATGGATCGATGAGAAAGAATGAAAGAGATAAATAGAAAGAAAGAAAGAAGATGGATAGATGAGAAAGAAAGAAAGAGGATGGATGGATAGATGAGAAAGAAAGAGAAAGAGAGAAAGAAAGTGAGAAAGAAATAAAGTAGGAAAGAGATAGAGAAAGAGAGAGAGAGGATGGATAGATGAGAGAGAGAAAGAAAGAAGATGGATAGATGAGAAAGAGAGAGAGCGAGAGAGAAAGATGAGTAGATGAGAAAAAAGAAAGAATGAAAATGGATAGATTTGAAAGAAAGAAAGAAAGAATAAGGATGGATGGATAGATTAGAAAGAAAAAAGTGGATGGATTGATAGATCAGAAAGAAAGAAAGAGGATGGATGCATAGATGAGAAAGAAAGAGAAAGAGAGAAAGAAAGAGAGAGAGAAAAAAAGTAAGAAAAAGAGAGATAGTGAAAGGAAGAGAGAGAAAGGAAGAAAGCGATTAGATGGATAGGTGAGAAAGAAAGAAAGAGATAGTAAAAGAGAGTGAGAGTAAGAGGATGGACGTAAAGATGAGAATGAAAGAGAGAAAGAAAGTGAATGGATAGATGAGAGAAAGAAAGAAAGAAGGAAAGAAGATGGATAGAGAAAGAAAAAAGAAGATGGATGGATGGATAGATGAGAAAGAAAGAAAGCTACCGGTAGATAGAAAGAGAGAGAGAAAGAGAATGGATAGATGAGAGAAAGAAGATGGATAGATGAGAAAGAAGGAAAGAAAAAAAGAGAGAAAGAAAATGGATAGATGGAAATGAAAGAAAGAGAGAGAGAAAGAAAGGATGGATGGATAGATGAGAATGAAAGAAAAAGGGAGAGAGAAAGAGGATGGATAGATAGATGAGAATGAAAGAAAGAAAGAGAAAGTGGATGGATGGATAGATGAGAAAGAAAGATAGATAGAAAGAAAGTGAGAAAAAAGAGAGAGTGAAAGAGAATGGATAGATGATAGAAAGACAGAAAGAGATAGAAAGAAAGAAAGAAGGAAAGAAGAAAAAAGAAGGAAAGAAAGAGAGAGAGAAAGAGGATGGATGGATAGATGAGAATGAAAGAAAGAGAGAGAAAAAGGATGGATCTATAGATAAGAAAGAAAGCAAGATAGAAAGAAAGTGAGAAAAAAGAAAGAGAAAGAAAAAGAGAGAAAGAGAATGGATAGATGGATAGACACAGAGAGAGATAGAAAGAAAGGAAGGAAGAAGAAAAAAGAATGAAAGAAAGAAAGAGAGAAAGAGAATGGATAGATGGATAGACAGGCAGAGAGAGATAGAAAGAAAGGAAGAAGGAAAGAAGAAAAAGAAAGAAAGAGGATGGATGTATAGATGAGGATGAAAGAATGAAAGAAAGAGAGTGGGAGAAAGAAAGAATGAAAGAAAGAGAGTGGGAGAAAGAAAGAATGAAAGAAAGAAAATGGATAGATAGAAGAGAAAAAAAGAAAGAAGATGGATAGATGAGAAAGAAAAATGAAAGAAAGAAAGAAAAAGAATGAAAGAGAGAAAGAGGATGGCTGTATGAGAACAAAAAAGAAGAAAGAAAGAGAAAGAAAGAAAGGATGGATGGATAGATGAGAAAAAAGAAAGAAGATGGACAGATGAGAAAGAAAGAATGAAATAAATTAATAGAGAGAGAGAGAAAGAGTGAGAGAAAGAAAGAGAGATAGAAAGAAAGAAATGGATAGATGAGAAAGAAAGAATGAAGATGGTTAGATGTGAAAGAAAGAAAAAAAAGAGGAAGGATGGATGGATAGAAAAGAAAGAAAAAGGATGGATGGATAGATGAGAAAGAGAGAGAGAAAGAAAGAAAGAAAGGATCTATGGATAGATGAGAAAGATAGATAGATAGAAAGGAAGTGAGAAAAAAGAAAGAGAGAAAGAAAGAGAATGGATAGATGAGAGAAAGAGAGAGAGAGAGAGAGAAAGAAAGAAGATGGATAGATGAGAAAGAATGTTAAAAAGAAAGAAAGTAAGAGGATGGATGGATAGTTGAGAAAGAAAGAAAGATAGATAGATAGAAAGAAAGTGAAAAAAATATAAAGAGAGAAAGAGAAAGAAAGAAAGACAATGGGTAGATGAGAGAAAGAAAGAAGATGGATAGATGAGAAAGAAAGAGAGAGAGAGAAAGAAAGAAAGAGGGTCAATGGATAGATGAGAAAGAAAGAAACAAAAAAGAGGATGGATGTATAGATATGAAAGGAAAGAAAGAGAAAGAGAGATAAAGAGTGAGATAAAGAAAGATAGATAGAAAGAAAGATGGATAGATGAGATAGAAAGAAAAGAGAAAGAAAAAAGAAAGAAAGAAAATGGATAGAGATGGAAAGAAAGAAAGTAGATGGATAGATGAGAAAGAGAGAGAGAGAGAGAGAAGATGGATAGATGAGAAAGAAAGAAAGAGAGAGAAAGAAAGAAATGATAGATGGATAGATGGGAAAGAAAGAATGAAATAAAGAAAAAGAAAGTGAGAAAGAGAAAGAAAGGATGGATGTATAGATGAGAAAAAAGAAGAAAGAAAAATGAGGATGGATGGATAGATGAGAAAAGAAGGAAAGAAGATGGATAGATGAGAAAGAAAGAACGAAAGATATTAATAGAGAGAGAGAGAAAGTGAGAGAAAGAAAGAGATAGATAGAAAGAAAGAAAATGGGTACATGAGGAAGAAAGAATGAATGAAGATAGATAGATGTGAAAGAAAGTAAGTAAGTAAGAAAGAGGATGGATGTATAGATAAGAAAGAAAAAAGGATGGAGGGGTAGATGAGAAAGATAGAAAGAGAGAAAGAAAGTGAATGGATAGATGAGAAAGAAAGAAAGAAGGAAAGAAGATGGATAGATGAGAAAGAAAGAAAGAGAGAGAGAAAGAAAGAGAATGGATAGATGAGAAAGAAAGAAATAAGGAAAGATGTTTAGATGAGAAAGAAAGAAAGAGAGAAAGAAAGAGAATGGATAAATGAGAGAAAGAAAGAAAGAAGATGGATAGATGAGAAAGAAAGAGAGAAAGAAAGAAAGAGGATCTATGGATAGGTGAGAAAGAAAGAAAGAGAGAGAGAAATTAAGAGAGAGAAAGAGACAGAAAGAAAGAAGATGAGTAGATGAGAAAGAAAGTATGAAGATGGATAGATGTTGAAGAAAGAAAGAAGATGGATTGATAGAAAAGAAAGAAAAAAGGATGGATGGATGGATGAGAAAGAGAGAGAGAGAAACAAAGAAAGAAAGGATCTATGGATAGATGAGAAGGAAAGAAAGAAGATGGATGGAAAAATAAGAAAGTAAAAAGGATAGATAGATGAGAAAGAGAGAGAGAAAAAGAAAGAGGATGGATGGATAGATGAGAAAGAAAGAAAGGATGGATGGGTACATGAGAGAGAGAGATAGAAAGAAAGAAAGAAAGAGGTTGGATAGATGAGATAAAGAAAGAAAGAAGATGGATAGATGAGAAAGAAAGAGAGGGATAGAAAGAAAGATGGATAGATGAGAAAGAAAGAAAGAATGAAGATGGATAGATGAGAAAGAAAATAAAAAAGAAAGAAAGAGGATGGATGGATAGATGAGAAAGAAAAAAGAGGATGGATGGATAGATGAGAAAGAAAGATAGATAGATAGAAAGAAAGTGAGAAAAAAGAAAGAGAGAAAGAAAGAAAGAAAGAAATAGAATGGATAGATGAGAGAAAGAAAAAAAGAAAAAAGAAAGAAGATGGATAGATGAGAAAGAAATAAAGAAAGATGATGGATGGATAGATGAGAAAGAAAGAGAAAGTGAGAAAGAAAGTAAGAAAGAGAGAGAGATAGAGAAAGAAAGAGAGAGAAAGGAAAAAAGCAAATGGATGGATAGATGAGAAAGAAAGAAAGAGATAAAAAAGAGAGTGAGAGTAAGGATGGATGTAAAGATGAGAATGAATGAAAGAAAGAAAGAAAATAGATAGATGAGAAAGAAATAATGAAAGAGACAAAGAAAGAAAAAGGATAGATGAGAAAGATAGATAGACAGAGATAGAAAGAAATGAAGAAGGAAAGAAGAAAAAAGAAGGAAGGAAAGAGAGTGAGAAAGAAAGAATGAAAGAGAGAAAGAACGAAAGAGAAAGATAGTTGCTGGTTTATTTTCTTAGAAAGCTGTTCACTTCTTGGAGAGTGGAAGCAACCTTGGACTTCAATTCCCAGAAGCCCAAGTCAGCACTCCTGCTGATCAGGGGATTCTGGGAATTGAAGTCCAAGAACAGATGGCGTGCCAAGGTTCACCATCCACTGCTCCAGGGACTGTCAAGATAGACTACCAAACTGTATTATATACTACATGTACCACAATGCAACGCTATCATCATAGCCCCTCCCATAAGTGACAAAAGGCGCTTACCTTCAGTCAGTCCAGTTGTCACTCGTCTCGCTTGCTTTTCTCTACGATGAAGTTCCTGGAAGAGACAAATTATATACGATGTGTTATGGAAGAAAAGGAAAATAAACGATTGACTCTGAACATCAAGTCTTAAGAGTTATTTTGCTTTGACCTTTGCAACCTCAACAGGGACTCACCGCCACTGCGTGGAGCCAGCCGAGGGCTACAGATGGGGGGCCCAGGGCCCAATGCCCAGATCTGCCCTCCTCCTTCAGCCACCCAGAGCCAGATTTCCAGAGGAAAAGACCCCTCCCTTCCAGTTACACCAGACACACACCCCCCCTCTTTCCAACCTGTACCACCATAAGAAAGAAAGAAAGAAGATTGATAGATGAGAAAGAAAGAATGAAAGAAATTAATAGAGAGAGAGAAAGAAAGAAAGAGAGAGATAGAAAGAAAGAAAATGGGTACATGAGAAAGAATGAAGATGGATAGATGTGAAAGAAAGAAAGAAAGAGAGAGAGAAAGAAAGAAAGAAAGAAAGAAGATGGATAGATAAGGAAAAAAGAGAGAGACAGAAAGAAAGAAAGAGAGAGAGAAAGAAAAAGAGAGTGTGTGAGACAGAAAAATGATGGATAGATGAGAAAGAAAGAAAGAAAAATGATGGATGTATAGATCAGAATGAAAGAACGAAAAGAGAGAGAGATGAGAAAGAAGGAGAGATAGAAAGAGAGAAAGAAAGAAGATGGATATATGAGAATGAAAGAAAGAGAGAGAAAGAAAGAGGATGGATATAGATGAGAATGAAAAAGAAAGAGGATGGATGGATAGATGAGAAAGAAAGATAGATAGATAGAAAGAGAGACAAAAAGAAAGAGAGAAAGAGAGAGAGAAAGAGAATGGATCGATGGATAGATAGAAAGAGAGACAAAAAGAAAGAGAGAAAGAGAGAGAGAAAGAGAATGGATCGATGGATACAGATAGAGATAGAAAGAAAGGAAGAAGGAAAGAGGAAAAAAGAAGGAAAGAGAGAGAGAGAGAGAGGATGGATGGATAGAAGAGAATGAAAGAAAGAAAGAGAGAGAGAAAGAGAATGGATCGATAGATGAGAAAGAAGGAAAGATAGACAGAAAGAAAGTGAGAAAAAAGAAAGAGAAAGAAAGAGAGAAAGAGAATGGATAGATGGATAGACACTGAGAGAGATAGAAAGAAAGGAAGAAGGAAGGAAGAAAAAAGGAAAGAAAGAGAGAGAGAGAGAGAGGATGGATAGATAGATGAGAATGAAAGAAAGAAAGAGGATGGATAGATGAGAAAAAAGAAAGAAGAGAGGTAGAAAGAAAAATTGAGGATGGAAGGATAGATGAAAAAGAAAGAGAGAGAGAAAAGATGGATAGATGTGAAAGAAAGTAAGAAAGAAAGAGGATGGATAGATGAGAAAGAAAAAAGAGAGAGAGAGAAAGAAAGAGAGAAAGAAGATGAATAGAGGAGAAAGAAAGAAGATGGATAGATAAGAAAGAAAGAAAGAGAGAGAAAAAGAAAAAATGATAGATGGATAGATGGGAAAGAAAGAATGAAAGAAAGAGAAAGAAAGAAAGAGGATGGATAGATGTGAGGAAAAAGAAGATGGATAGATGAGAAAGAAAGAGAGAGAGAGAGAGAAAGAAAGAAAGAGGATCTATGGATAGATGAGAAAGAAAGAAAGAAAGAGGATGGATGGATAGATGAGAAAGAAAGAAAGAAGGATAGATGAGAAAGAAAGAAAGGATGGATGGATAGATGAGAAAGAAAGAAAGAGGGATGGATAGATAAGAAAAATGATGGATGGATAGATGAGAAAGAGAGAGAGAGAGAAAGAAAGAAAGAAAGAAAGAAAGAAAGAAAGAGGATATGTGGATAGATGAGAAAGAAAGAAAAAGAGGATAAATGTAAAGATGAGAATGAAAGAGAGAGAGAGAGAAAGAAGATGGATAGATGAGAAAGAAAGAAACAGGATGGATAAATAGATGAGAAAGCTAGAAAGAAGGGAAGAGAGAGAAAGAAATAGGATAGATGGATAGATGAGAAGGAAAGAAAGAAGATGGATAGATGAGAGAAAGAAAGAAAGATGGATAGATGAGAAAGAAAGAAAGAAAAATGATGGATGTATAGATCAGAACGAAAGAATGAAAGAAATTAAAAGAGAGTGAGAGAAAGGAAGACAGAGAGATAGAAAGAAAGATGGATAGATGAGAAAAAAAGGGAAAAGGGAAAAAAGAAAGGATGGATGGACAGATGAGAAAGAAAAAAGAGGATGGATGGATAGATGAGAAAGAAAGATAGATAGATAGAAAGAAAGTGAGAAAAAAGAAAGAGAGAGATAGAAAGAAAGAGAATGAATAGATGAGAGAAAGAAAGAAAGAGGATGAATGGATAGATGTGAAAGAAAGATAGATAGAAAGAAAGTGAGAAAGAGAAAGAAAGGATGGATGTATACATGAGAAAAAGAACAAAATAAAGAAAGAGAGAGAAAGAAAAGAGAGAGTAAGAAAAAGGATGGATAAATGAGAAAAAAAGAAGAAAAATGAGGATGGATGGCTAGATGAGAAATAGAAAGAACGAGAAAGAAAGAAAGAAAGAGGATGGATGGACAGATGAGAAAAGAAGGAAAGAAGATGGATAGATGAGAAAGTAAGAATGAAAAAAATTAATAGAGAGAAAGAAAGTGAGAGAAAGAAAGAGATAGATTGAAAGAAAGGAAATGGGAACATGAGAAAGAAAGAATGAAGATGGAAAGTAAGTAAGAAAGAGGATGGATGGATAGATAAGAAAGAAAAAAGGAAGGAGGGATAGATGAGAAAGATAGAAAAAGAGAGAAAGAAAGAAAGAAAGAAGGAAAGAAGATGGATAGATGAGAAAGAAAGAGAGAGAGAGAAAGAAAGAGAATGGATAGATGAGAGAAAGAAAGAAAGAGGATGGATGGATAGATGAGAAAGAAAGATAGAAAGAAAGAAAGTGAGAAAAATATAAAGAGAGAAAGAGAAAGAAAGAAAGAGGATAGATGGATAGATGAGAAAGAAAGAAAGAGGATGGATGGATAGATGAGAAAGAAAGAAAGAGGATGGATGGATAGATGAGAAAGAAAGAAAATGGATAGATGAGAAGGTAAGAACAAAAGAAATTAAGAGAGAGAGAGAGATGGGTAGATGAGAAAGAATGAGGATGGATAGATGTGAAAGAATGTAAGAAACAAAGAAAGAGGATGAATAGATGGATAAGAAAGAAAAAAGGATTGATGGATAGATGAGAAAGAAAGAGATAGAGAAAGAAAGAGAAAGAGAGAAAGAGAGAAAGAAAGAGTATATATGGATAGATAAGAAAGAAAAAAGAGGGAGAGAAATCGAAAGAATGAGAGAGAGAAATAATGTGTGTGTTAGATAAAGTAGATGGATAGATGAGAAAGAAAGTAAAATGATGGATGTATAGATCAGAACGAAAGAATGAAAGAAATTAAGAGAGAGTGAGAGGTAAAAGAGAGAGATAGAAAGAAAGAGGATAAATGAGAAAGAAAGAAAGAAAGAGGATCAAGAAAGAATGAAGATGGCTAGATGTGAAAGAAAGTAAGAAAGAAAGAATGAGGATCTATGGATAGATGAGAAAGAAAGAAAGAAAGAGGATGGATGGATAGATAGATGAGAAAGAAAGAGGACGGATGGATAGATAAGAAAGAAAAAAGGATGGATGGATAGATGAGAAAGAGAGAGAGAGAGAAAGAAAGAAAGAGGATCTGTGGATAGACGAAAAAAGAAAGAAAAAGAGGATGGAGTAAAGATGAGAATGAAAGAAAGAAAGAGAGAGAGAGTAAGAAAGAAGATGGATAGAAGAGAAAGAAATAATGAAAGAGAGAAAGAAAAAGGGTCGATAAATGAGAAAGAAAGATAGATAGACAGAGAAAGATAGAAAGAAAGGAAGAAGGAAAGAAGAAAAAAGAAGGAAAGAAAGAGGTTGGATGGATAGATGAGGATGAAAGAATGAAAGAAAGAGAGTGAGAGAAAGAAAGAAGATGGATAGATAGATGAGAAAGAAAGAAACAGGATGGATAAATAGATGATAAAGAAAGAAGGGAAGAGAGAGAAAGAAATAGGATAGATGGATAGATGAGAAGGAAAGAAAGAAGATGGATAGATGAGAGAAAGAAAGAAAGAAGATGGATAGATGAGAAAGAAATAGAGAGATGCAAAAAAAAGAGATATAGAAAGAAATATAGAGAAAGAGTGTGTGTGTGTGAGAAAGAAAGAAGATGGATAGGTGAGAAAGAAAGAAAAAATGAAGATGGATAGATGAGAAAGAAAGGAAAAAGGAAAAAAGAAAGAGGATGGATGGACAGATGAGAAAAAAAGAGGATGGATGGATATGTGAGAAAGAAAGAAAGATAGATAGAAAGAAAGTGAGACAAAAAGAAAGAGGGAGAGATAAAAAGAAAGAGAATGGATAGATGAGAGAAAGAAAGAAAGAAAGAAAGAAAGAAGATGGACAGATGAGAAAGAAAGAAAGAGGATGGATGGATAGATAAGAAAGAAAAAGAGAGAAAGAAAGTGAGAAAGTAAGAAAGAGTGAGATAGAGAAAGAAAGAGAGAAAGGAAGAAAGCGAATGGATGGATAGATGAGAATGAAAGAAAGAGAGAGAGAAAGAAAATGGATAGATGAGAAAGAAATAATGAAAGAGAGAGAAAGAAAGAGGATTGATAGATGAAAAAGAAAGATAGAAAGGAAGAAAGAATGAAAGAAGATAAAAAGAAGGAAAGAAAGAAAGGATAATGTATAGAAGAGAAAGAAAAAGCGACAGAAAGAAAGATTGATATAGATAGAAAGTGAGAAAGAAAGAAAGAAGAAAGAGAATGGGTGGATAGAAGAGAACGAAAGAAAGAGAGAGAAAGAGAGAGAGAGAAGATGGATGGATGAGAAAGAAATAATGAAAGAGGGAAAAAAAGGAAAAAAAGATGATCGATAGATGAGAAAGAAAGAGGATGGATGGATAGATGGGAACGAAAAAAAGAAAGAGTAAGAAAGGGAGAGAATGAATGAAAGAGAGAAAGAAAGAAAGAGGATGGGTAGATGAGAATGAAAGAAAGGGAGAAAGAAAGAAGATGGATGGATGGGAAAGAAAGATAGAAAGAGAGAGAGATAGAAAGAAAGGAAGAAAGAAAAAAGGAAGGAAGGAAAGAAAGCGAATGGGTGGATAGAAGAGAAAGGAAGGAAGAAAGAGAGAAAGGAAGAAAGAGAGAGAGAGAGAAAGAAAAAAGTGGATAGATGGATAGATGAGAAAGAGAGAAAGAAGATGGATAGATAAGAAAGAAAAAAGAAAGGGTAAGAAAGAGAGAGAAGGAATGAAAGAAAGAAAGAAAGAGGATGGGTAGATGAGAATGAAAGAAACAGGATGGATAAAAAGATGAGAAAGAAAGAATGAGAGAGAGAAAGAAAGAGAGAAAGAAAAAAGTGGATAGATGGATAGATGAGAAAGAGAGAAAGAAGATGGAAAGATAAGAAAGAAAAAAGAAAGGGTAAGAAAGAGAGAGAAGGAATGAAAGAGAGAAAGAAAGAAAGAGGATGGGTAGATGAGAATGAAAGAGAGAAAGAAAGAAGATGGACAGATGGGAAAGAAAGATAGAAAGAGAGAGGGAGATAGAAAGAAAGTAAGAAAGAGAATGGATGTATAGAAGAGAAAGAAAGAGAGAGAAAGAAAGATTGAAGGATAGATAGAAAATGAGAAAGAAAGAAAGAAGAAAGAAAAATAATGGATTTACAGATGTGAAAGAAAGAGAAAAAGAGAGAAAGAGAGAGAAAGAGAAAGAAGATGGTAGATGAGAAAGAAATAATGAAAGAAGGAAAGAAAGAAAGAGGATAGATAGATGAGAAAGATAGCCAGAATGAAATAGAAAGAAAGGAAAAAGAAAAAAAGAAGGAAAGAAAGTAAGAGGATGGATGTACAGATGAGGATGAAAGAATGAAAGAAAGATAGAGTGAGAGAAAGAAAGAAAGAAAGAAAGAAAGAAGATGGATAGATAGATGAGGAAGAAAGAAACAGGATGGATTAATAGATGAGAAAGAAAGAAAGAAAGAAGGGAAGAGAGTGAGAAAGAAAGAAAGACAGAGAGAAAGAGGATAGATGGATAGATGAGAAAGAACGAAAGAAGATGGATAGATGAGAAAGAAAGAGGATGGATGGATAGATGGGAATGAAAAAAAGAAAGAGTAAGAAAGAGAAAGAATGAAAGAGAGAAAGAAAGAGTATGGGTAGATGAGAATGAAAGAAAGAGAGAACGAAAGAAGATGGATGGATGGGAAAGAAAGGAAGAAAGAAAGAAGAACGAAAGAAAGAAGGAAAGAAAGAGAATGGGTGGATAGAAGAGAAAGAAAGAAACAGAGAAAGAAAGATAGATAGATAGATGAGAGAAAGAGAGAAAGAAAGAAAGAGAAAAAGTGAGAAAGTAAGAGAGAGAAAGAAATAAAATGGATACATGAGATAGAATGAAAGAAAGATAGAAAGAAAAGAAGAAAGAGAGATAGAAAGAGAGTGTGTGAGAAAGAGGATGGATGTAGATGAGAACGAAAGAAAGAGAGAGAGAGATGAGAGAGAGATAGAAAGGAAAGATGGAAGAAAGAGAGAAAGAAAGAAAGAGAACGGATGGATTGATGAGAAAGAAAGAGAGAAAGAAAGAAAGAGTGAGAGAAAGAAAGGAAGGAAGGAAGGGGATGGGTAGATGAGAAGGAAAGAGAGAAAGAAAGAAGATGGATAGATGAGAAAGAAATAATGAAAGAGAGAAAAAAGGATCGATATATGAGAAAGAAAGATAGACAGAGAGAAAGATAGAAAGAAAGGAAGAAGGAAAGAAAGAGGATGGAAGTATAGATGAGGACGACAGAATGAAAGAAAGAAAAAGAGTGAAAGAAAGAAAGAAAGAAGATGGATAGATGGGAAAGATAGAAAGAGAGGGAGATAGAAAGGAAGGAAGAAAGAGAATGGAAGTATAGAAGAGAAAGAAAGAAAGATAGATGAGAAAGAGAGAGAGAGAGAGAGAGAGAAAGAGGATCTGTGGATAGATGAGAAAGAAAGAAAAAGAGGATGGATGTAAAAATGAGAATGAAAGAAAGAAAGAAAGAAAGAAGATGGATAGATGAGAAAGAAAGATAGACAGAGAGAAAGATAGAAAGGAAGGAAGAAGGAAAGAAAGGATGGATGTATAGATGAGGATGAAAGAAAGAAAGAGAGTGAGAGAAAGAAAGAAAGAGAGAAGGAAAGAAAGAAAGATGGATAGATGAGAAAGAAATAGAGAGAGAGGCCCTAAAGAGCATTGCAAACAACAAAGCTAGGGGAGATGATGGTATCCCAGTTGAATTTTCCAAAGCTCTAAAAGATGATGGAGTCAAATTACTGCATTCAATATGCCAGCAGATTTGGAAAACAAAACAGTGGCCACAGGACTGGAAAAGATCAGTATACGTTCCAATCCCAAAAAAGGGCAATCCCAAAGAATGTTCAAATTATCGAACAATTGCGCTCATCCCACACGCCAGCAAGGTGATGCTCAAGATAATACAGGATAGACTTCAACAACATGTGGGGAGAGAACTACCAGAGGTGCAGGCTGGGTTCAGAAGAGGCAGGGGGACCAGAGACTACATTGCCAACATACGTTGCATCATGGAGAAAACAAAGGAATACCAGAAACAAGTTTACTTTTGTTTTATTGACTACACCAAGGCTTTTGACTATGTGGACCACAACAAGATGTGGCAAGTACTGTATTTTCTGGCGTATAAGACTACTTTTTAACCCCGAAAAATCTGTGCCAAAGTCGGGGGTCGTCTTATAGGACAGGTACTTAACTGCAGGTTGTTTCCCCTTGCTTCATATGTCCGGCGCATATGATGGGGTGTGCCACGGCCAAGTCCCTGCTCTGTGCGGGGAGTATGAAGCAAGGGGAAGCAAGCTGCACACATCTTCCTGTACCTTGAGGAGGAGGAGAACGTGAGCGTGGATTGGCTCTCCACCAGAACCTGCCCATTCGACTCGGAGGGCTGCGCATCTTTGGGTTGAGTGTGGGTTAATTTTTATTTGGTGTGCATTGGAAGAGAGGGAGTCTTATACAGCAAGTATATTCCAAACTCTATATTTTAAGTTGGGGGTCGTCTTATACGCCCAGTCGTCTTATACGCCGGAAAATACAGTAATTAAAGAGATGGGAATACCAGAACACCTCATATGCCTCCTGAGAAATTTGTACATGAATCAAGAAGCAACAGTTAGGATAGGACACGGAATGACAGAGTGGTTTGGGATAGGAGAAAGGAGTAAGACAAGGCTGCATTTTGTCACCCTGCTTATTCAACTTATATACACAGTTTTCCTGGCAAATAAGGGATACTTGATTAGCTCTCCCCAATGATTAGCTCTCCAGATGTTCTTGAACTTCAATTCCCAGAAGCCCAAGTCAGAACACCTGCTGATCAGGGCTTCTGGGAATTGAAGTCCAGGAACACCTGGAGAGCCAATTTTCAGGACCTTTGGTGTAAACCAGTGGTCAGCAGCCCTGGCTCTCCAGGTGTTCTTGGACTTCAATTCCCAGAAGCCCTGATCAGCAGGTGTTCTGACTTGGGCTTCTGGGAATTGAAGTCCAAGAACACCTGGAGAGCTAATCATTGGGGTTTTTCCCAGGGTGCCTTGTGCTTGGGCAGTATAAAAGGCAGGACGCTTGCATGCATTGCTCATGCAGCATTCTTCAGCTTCTTGGACCATTCGTTGGCACAGCGGAAAGGTAGGTGAATGATATTTTCTATTTCCAGTTGGCTTGGGGTGGGCAGTTGAATGGGGAGGGCAATTTTATTGTGGGGTTGGCAATTGTTTGGGGTTTGCTGCTGTGGTTTTTAAAAATGGATTGTGTGCTCCGTAATTGTTCTGATGTTGGTCTTTGGAGGAGCACTGTTTGGTGGGGTGGGCAATTGTTTGGGGTTTGCTGCTGTGGTTTTTAAAAACGGATTGTGTGCTCCGTAATTGTTCTTATGTTGGTCTTCTTTGGGGGAGCACTGTTTGGTTGGGTGGGGAATTGTTCGGGGTTTGCTGCTGTTTGGATGATCAATGCTGTGCTGCATGATGGGACATGTTGGCATTTGTCTCCTAAAATCAGGGTTGTTTGACACACTTTTAGATAGATAGATAGGTCTTTATTGTCATTGTCCTGCACAGAACAACAAGAGGGGGGGGGGAATTTATCAACACAACAAAACCTAAACAAAATACAACTATACAAAATTATCAACTTACTCCCACCCCACATATACACATTTAACCCCTAAAAAGCTCTAAAACTCTAAAGACTAAAACTCTAAAAACTTAAACTCTAAAACTAAAAACTAAAACTCTAAAACCTAAAACTAAAAACTTAAGAACTCAAACTCTAAAAACTCAAACTCTGAATACTAAAACTAAAAAACTCAAACTCTAAAACTAAAAACTCAAACTCTAAAACTAAAAACTTAAACTCAAACTCTAAAAACTAGAACTCTGAATACTTGAAAACTAAAACTCTAAAACTTAAAACTTAAAACTAAAAACTTAAACTCAAACTCAAAAAACTAAAACTCTGAATACTTGAAAACTAAAACTTAAAAACTAAAACTTAAAAACTAAAACTCTAAAAACTAAAACTCTGAATACTTAAACTAAAACTTAAAAACTAAAACTCTAAAAGCTAAAACTAAAAACTTAAAAACTCAAACTCTAAAAACTTAAACTCAAACTCTAAAACTAAAAACTCAAACTCTAAAACTCTAAAACCTAAACCTAAAAACTTAAAAACTCAAACTCAAAAAACTAAAACTCTGAATACTTGAAAACTAAAACTTAAAAATTCAAAAACTTGCTGCTGTGGTTTTTAAAAACAGATTGTGTGCTCCGTAATTGTTCTTGTGTTGGTCTTCTTTGGGGGAGCACTGTTTGGTGGGGTGGGCAATTGTTTGGGGTTTGCTGCTGTGGTTTTTAAAAACGGATTGTGTGCTCCGTAATTGCTCTTGTGTTGGTCTTCTTTGGGGGAGCACTGTTTGGTGGGGTGGGCAATTGTTTGGGGTTTGCTGCTGTGGTTTTTAAAAACAGATTGTGTGCTCCGTAATTGTTCTTGTGTTGGTCTTCTTTGGGGGAGCTCTGTTTGGTGGGGTGGGCAATTGTTTGGGGTTTGCTGCTGTGGTTTTTAAAAACGGATTGTGTGCTCTGTAATTGTTCTTGTGTTGGTCTTCTTTGGGGGAGCACTGTTTGGTGGGGTGGCAATTGTTTGGGGTTTGCTGCTGTGGTTTTTAAAAACGGATTGTGTGCTCCGTAATTGTTCTTGTGTTGGTCTTCTTTGGGGGTGCACTGTTTTGTGCGGTGGGCAATTGTTTGGGGTTTGCTGCTGTGGTTTTTAAAAACGGATTGTGTGCTCCGTAATTGTTCTTGTGTTGGTCTTCTTTGGGGGTGCACTGTTTGGTGGGGTGGGCAATTGTTTGGGGTTTGCTGCTGTTTGGATGATTAATGCTGTGCTGCATGATGGGACATGTTGGCATTTGTCTCCTAAAATCAGGGCTGTTTGACACATTTTTAGATAGATCTTTATTGTCACTGTCCTGCACAGAACAAGATGGGGGGTGGGTGGGATTTATCAACACAACAAAAAATACAACTATACAAAATTATCAACTTACTCCCACCCCACATATACACATTTAACCCCTAAAAAGCTCTAAAACTCTAAAGACTAAAACTCTAAACTTAAAAACTCAAACTCTAAAAACTCAAACTAAAAACTTAACTCAAACTCTAAAAACTCAAACTCTGAATACTTGAAAACTAAAACTTAAAAACTAAAACTCTAAAACCTAAAAACTAAAACTCTAAAAACTAAAACTCTAAAAACTCAAACTCTGAATACTTGAAAACTAAAACTTAAAAGCTAAAACTCTAAAACTAAAAACTCAAACTCTAAAACCTAAAACTAAAAACTTAAGAACTCAAACTCTAAACTCTATACAGAAGCTCCCTCATAGATTGGGGACATGAGTAGCCGAGGGACTGGGTAATTAAATGTTTATTGTATAATTCATTGTGTAATTTACTGTATTGTATTATTGTTTTCCTATTGTATTTTCATGCTGTTATATTGTGTCTATATTTGATTTGTTATGATTATATTGTATTTTTGGATCCATATCTTGTATTTTTTGTATTATTGATTATTTGTATTATTATACTGCTATAATATGTATATTAATTTTTTGTTGCAATTGTACTTATATTATTGTGTTGTAAGCTGCTCTGAGTTGGCCTTTTGGGCAGAGTGGAGTGGGGTAAAAATCCAATAAACATAAACATAACATAAACATAAATAGATGAGAAAGAAAGAAAGAAGAGAAGAGAGAGAAAAATAGGATAGATGAGAAAGAAACAGGATGAATAAATAGATGAGAAAGAAAAAAGGGAAGAGAGTGAGAAAGAGACAGAAAGAGAGAGAGAAATAGGATAGATGGATAGATGAGAAAGAACAAAAGAAGATGGATTGATGAGAAAGAAAGATAGAAATAGAGAAAGAAGGAAGGAAGGAAAGAAAGAGAATGGGTGGATAGAAGAGAAAGAAAGAAAGATATATAGATGAAAGAAAGAGAAAAAGTGAGAAAGTAAGAGAGAGAGAAAGAAAATGGATACATGAGATAGAATGAAAGAAAGTAAGAAACAAGAAAGAAAGAAAGAGGATGGATAGATGGATAAGAAAAAAGGAGGATTGATGGATGGATAAGAAAGAAAGAAAGAGAGAGAAAAAGAGTGAGAGAAAGAGGATGGATGGACAGATTAGAAAGAAAGAGGATGGATGGATGATGAGAAAGAGAGTGAAAGAGAGAAATAGAACAAAACTATTGAGTTTGCAAGAGTTTATTTGCTGATTCTTTATTTTGCAACCCAAACATCATTTGCCGCTGGAGTAACAGAGGGGGCAGAAGGGGCCCTCGATCTCCCCCCTCCTCCCACTAGTGGGGCGTCGGAATCGCAACAATAATTAGCGCCCCAGTAATTAATTGCCGGCCAATGGTCCCCATTAATGAACTGCTGCTGGTGTTTTCCTGCCAGCCGCCTGCTTGGTTATCCTTCCGTGTGGCGCGAGTGCCCTCCAGTGGCCGCGCGTGGGCATTGCAGCCGAACGCCTTGTGTGTCCATGGAAGAAGCGCCCAGTCAGCCAGCCAGCTAGGAGAGCCTCTAGTCTCTGGTCGCCACGCAGGGACACTCAAGCCCATCGTCCTAATAAAGGCCATGCCCAAAATTACTCTGGGCTGAAAGGGTTTTTCCTGGGGAAGCTCAGCGCAGGGGGTGCCCGAATGAGGCTGCTCTCAAGTCCCCAAGTGCGGTCCTCGGGGATCGAACCCACACCTTGTAACCTTCAAACTCGGCGCCATAACCACTAAGCCTTCTTGTGTCTCTAAAAGCTCCCAAGGTACAACAGAAGGAAAGGAAGGAAAGAAGGAAATAAAGGAGGAAGGAGGGAAAGAAAGAAAGAAAGAAGATGGATAGATGAGAAGCGAAGGGAGGAAAAAAGGAAGGAAGGGATAAATAAAGGAAAGAGGGAGGGAAAGAAGGAAAGGTGGGAAAGGAAAAAGGGAGGGAGGAAAAGTAAAGAAAAAGAAAGGGTGGAAGGAACAAAGGAAGAAAGGAATGGAAGGAAGAAAAGAGTGAGAAAAAGAAAGAAAAAGATAGAGAAAGAAAAAGAGATAGACAGAAATTGAGAAAGAAATAGGAAGAGAAAAAGAAAGAATGAATGAAAGAGAAAGAATGAATGAAAAAAAGAGAAAGAGGATGGATAGATGAGAAAGAAATAATGTGAGAGAGAGAGAGAAAGAAAGAGTATTGATAGATGAGAAAGAAAGATTGTCAGACAGAGAGATAGAAAGAAAGAAAGAAAGAAAGGAAAAAGAATGAAAGAAAGAAAGAGGATGGATGTATAGATGAGGACAAAAGAATCAAAGCAAGAAGGGAAGAGTGACATAAAGAAAGAAAGAAAGAAAGAGGAAAGATGGATAGAAAAGAAAGAAGATGGATATATGAGAAAAAAAGAGGATGGATGAATAAATGGGAAAGAAAAAAAGAGAGAGAGAAGGAAAGAAGGAAAGGGAGTGAGAATGAAAGAGAAAGAATGAAAGGGTGGGTAGATGAGAACGAAAGAACGAGAGAAAGAAAGAAGAAAGAATACATGGATACATAAGAAAGAAAAAAGAGGGAGAGAGTATGAAAGAAAGATGGATAGATGGGAAAGAAAGATAGAAAGAGAGAAAGAATGAAAGAGGAAAAAAGAAAGAAGGAAAGAAAGAAAGAGAATGGATGGATACATGAGAAATGAAAAAAAGAGAGAAGGAAGATGGATAGATGGGAAAGAGAGGATGGATAGATTACAAAGAAAGAAAAAGAAAGAGAAGGAGAAATAATAAAATAAAGAAAGAAGATGGATAGATAATGAGAAAGATAGATGAGTGAGAAAAAGAAAGAAAATGGATGGATAAATAGATGAGAAAGAAAGAGTATGGATGGATAGATAGAATGAAAGAGAGAAAGAAGATGGATAGATGAGATAGAAAGAAAGAGAGATAGAAAGGAAGGAAGAAGAAAAAAGAAGGAAGGAAAGAATGAAAGAGAATGGATGGATAGAAAAGAAAGAAAGAGATGGAAAGAAAGAAAGGATGGATAGATGAGAAAGAGAAAGAAAGAAAAAAGAAAGAAAGTGGATCGATAGATGAGAGAGAGAGAGAGAGAGAGAGAGAGAGAGAGAGAGAAAGAAAGAAGATGGATAGATGGCAAAGAAAAAAGAAAGAATGAATGAATGAGAAAGAAAGAGGATGGATGGATGGATAGATAAGAAAGAAAGAAAGAAAAAGAAAGAGGTTAGATGGATAGATGAGAAAGAAAAAAGAGGATGGATGGACAGATGAGAAAGAGAGAAAGAAATGAACAAAGAATAGATGAGAAATATATAAATAAATAAATAAGGGATAGATAAAAAAGAGAGAAATAAAGATAGATAGAAAGTGAGAAAGAGAAAGAAAGAAAGAAAGAAGATGAATAGATGCGATAGAAAGAGAGAGATGGATGGAAGGAAGAGAATGAATGGATATATTAAAAATAGAAAGAGAGATAGAAAGAGAGTGAGAGAAAGAGGATGGATGTAAAGATGAGAATAAAAAAAGAAAGAGGGAGAGAAAGAAGATGGATAGATGAGAAAAAAGAAAGAAGAAAGATAGAAAGAAAAATTGAGGATGGATGGATGAGAAACAAAGAAAGAAGATGGATAGAGATAGAAAGAGAGATATAGAAAGGAAGAAAGACAGAGAGAAAGAAATAGAATGGATGGATAGAAGAGAAAGAAAGAAATAGAGAGAGAAAGAAAGAAAGATAGATAGATA
Source organism: Bradypodion ventrale (assembly GCA_035047345.1). Classification (NCBI taxonomy): domain Eukaryota; kingdom Metazoa; phylum Chordata; class Lepidosauria; order Squamata; family Chamaeleonidae; genus Bradypodion; species Bradypodion ventrale. The sequence goes on from JAWDJE010000012.1 coordinate 24,058,530, forward strand.
GAAAGAAAGTGAGAAAGAAAAAGAGAGAAATAGAGAGAAAGAAAGAAAGAAGATGGATAGATGAGATAGAAAGAAAGATAGAAAGGAAGGAAGGCAGAAGAAAGAAAGAGAATGAATGTACAGATGAGAAAGAGAAATAGGAAGAGAGTGTGCGAGAAAGAGGATGGATGTACAGATGAGAATGAAAGAAAGAGATAGAGAGAAAGAGAGTGTGTGAGAAAGGAAGAAAGAAAGAAAGAAAGAAAGTGGATGGATAGATGAGAAAGAAAGATAGAGAGAGTGAGAGAAAGAGGATGGATGTAAAGATAAGAATGAAATAAAAAAGAAAGAAAGAGAGAGAGAAAGAAGATGGATTGATGAGAAAGAAATAATGAAAGAGAGAAAGAAAGAGGATCGATAGATAAGAAAGAAAGATAGACAGACAGAGAGATAGAAAGAAAGAGGATGGAGGTATAGATGAGGATGAAAGAATGAAAGAAAGAGAGAGTGAGAGAAAGAGAGAAAGAAAGAAGATGGATAGATAGATGAGAAAGAAAGAAACAGTATTGATAAATAGATGAGAAAGAAAGAAGGGAAGAGAGTGAAAGAAAGAGAGAGAAAGAGGATAGATGAGAAAGAAAGAAACAGTATTGATAAATAGATGAGAGAGAAAGAAAGAAGGGAAGAGAGTGAAAGAAAGAGAGAGAAAGAGAAAGAAGATGGATAGATGAGAAAGATAGAGAGAGAAAAAGAAAGAAAGAAAAAAGAAAGAAGGAATGAAAGAAAGAGAATGGATGGATATATGAGTAAAAAGAGGGAGAGATAGAAAGAAGATGGATAGATGGGAAAGAAAGAGAAAGAAAGAAGGGGAAAAGAGTATGGATGGATAGATGAGAAAGAGAGAGAGATGGAAAGAAAGAGGATGGGTAGATGAAAAAAGAGAAAGGAAGAAGAAAGAAAGAGGATGGGTGGATAGATGAGAAAGAAAAAAGAGGATGGATGGATAGAAGAGAAAGAAAGAGATAGATAGAAAGAAAGATACAAAGAAAGAGAGAAAACAAGAAAGAGAGAAAGAGAGAAAGAAGATGGATGAGAAAGAAAGGAAGGAAGAAGAAAGAAAGTGAATGGATGTATAGATTAGAAAGAGAGAGTGTGAGAAAGAGGATGGATGTATAGATGAGAACGAAGGAAAGAGAGAGAGAAAGAATGAAAGAGAATGAAAGAACGAAAGAGAGAAAGAAAGAAATAATTACAAGTAGATAAATAGGGACAACTTTGGTGGGAAGGTAACAGCATTCCATGCGCTCCAGTGGTGTCTAGTCACGCCTGCCACATGACCACGGAAACGTCTGCAGAAGCAGACAACGCTGGCTCTTTGGCTTTGATGTATAGATGAGCACTGAACCCTAAAGTCGGATACGACTAGCTTTTGAGCAAGGCCGACCTTTATCTTTACTATTTGCATCTGGGATGTTCTGGCTAGCTAAACAAACATACATACATACATAGCAAGAAAATGCCAGTAAATTAAATGTGCTCTGTTGTTTCCCTAGGCAGCAATAAAAAATAAAGCATTTTTTCCCCTTAGGGTCCTCCAAGTAGAGTAAGACAAGGCTGCATTCTGTCACCCTGCTTATTCAACTTATGCACAGAGCACATAATGCGCAATGCAGGGATGGCGGGATCAAAATTGCTGGGAGAAACATCAACAACTATATATGCAGACGATACCACCCTAATGGCAGAAAGTGAGGAAGACCTAAAGAACCTCTTGATTGGGTTGAAAGAAGAGAGCGCAAAAGCTGGCTTCAGACTTAATATCGAGAAAACCAAGATAATGGCCACAGGTCCCATCACTCCCTGGAAAATAGATGGGGAAGAAGGAGAAGCAGTGACAGATTTTACCTTCTTAGGATCCAAGATCTCTGCAGATGGAGATTGCAGCCATGAAATAAAAAGGCGACTGATGCTTGGGAGACAAGCGATGAGAAACCTGTGGAACATATAGTGAAAAGTAGAGACATCACCTTGCAAACAAAAATTCCCATAGTCAAAGCAATGGTGGTAATGTATGGGTGTGAGAGCTGGAGCATTAGGAAACCTGAGCGCGGAAGAATAGGCGCCTTTGAGATGTGGTGTTGGAGGAGAGTTTTGAGAGTCCCCTGGACAGCAAAGAGAACAAATAGGTCAATATTAGAAGAAATAAACCCTGATTGCTCCTTGGAAGGTCAAATAGTAAAGACGAAGCTGAAATACTTTGGGCATCAAATGAGAAGGGAGGACTCACTTGAGAAAGCCTTGATGCTGGGAAAGGGCGAGAGCAGAAGAAGAAGAAGAAGGGGGAGGCCAAAAATGAGATGGCGTTGTGGACACAATGGGCACAGGGCTGGGTGGGTTGAGGCTGATGATGATGATGGAGCACAACAGGGGTGCCTGGAGGGAAATGGTCCATGGGGTCACAAAGGGGAATCGACTGTGCAACTGAACAACAAAACACAACTGGCTGGGGGGGGGACGTTTCCTTCTTTGGGACAACAAATCCCAGCATCCCCCAGCGGCCAGGCTAGCCTTGGAGAGTGGTGGTGGTGGTAGTCTATACTCCCAATGAGCCTCTTCTTTTGCCCCCCCCCCCCCCCCACACACACACACACACACCTGGGGGCCCCCAAACCAGCCCTACCTGCTCCCCCCGCACCCCCCCAGCCAAACAAACCATTAAAAGTACCTATGTTTAAAAAAGTCCCCAGAAGTTCCGTGTCTGCAGCAAAGAACGTGTGAAGAAGCCTCGGCGTCGTTTTGGCGGGAAAGAGAGAAAGCTTTAAAGAGCTTCCAGGTGTGCCTCACACAGCACAGACTACATTTCCCAGGAGTCCACAGGCAGCCTAACGGATGGGGGGAATTCTGGGAACTGTAGTTTGACAGAATGGCAACGGGGGAGGGGGGAATAAGGAAAGCAGCCAAAGCGTCTTATAAAGCACAGAAAGGAGAGGGAATGAAGGGAACAGATACCCCTCCTCCACACACACACCCCATACCTTATTTCCAAAAGGCACATAATTAGAAGTGCCTGTGGGGTCTTTGGTGTGGGGAACCATCAAGTATGTGTGGTGGAGCCACCCCAAAAAGCGCCCCAAAGGAATTCCAGCTGCCTCTTCAAGTTCCTAGTCCTCAAAGATTCAAGCCAATAATCCCCAAAGGTTGTGGCTTTCGTGGCAATGTTATCACTCACACACACCATACCTGTCAACCGCGGCTCCGGAAAATCCGGGACCTGCGCAGAACGGTTCTGCGCAGGTCGCTTTTTTACACATGCGTAAAAGCCTTCTACACATGCGTAAAAGTGACTTGCGCAGAACCGTTCTGCGCAGCTCGCTTCTACGCATGCGTAGGAGCCTTCTACGCATGCGTAGGAGGCTTTTACAATCCCCTTCTGCACAGAAGCCTTCTACGCATGCTTAGAAGGGTTCTACGCAAGCGTAGAAGGGTTCTACATATGCGTAAAAGCCTTCTACACATGTGTAGAAGTGAGCTGTGCAGAAGGGATGCGCAGTAGCGCCTTTCCCCTTGCTGCCAAATTCCGGGGTTTCGGCAGCTCCGGGCGGGAAATGGCGAAAATCGGTGCCGAAAAACGGGAAATCCCGGCCAATCCGGGAAGGTTGACAGGTATCTCACACACACACACCACTCGTGACCCATAACCTGTCCAGGCCACACACACGCACACACATGCACGCACGCACACACATACACACACACCACTCGTGACCCATAACCTGTCCAGGCCACACACAAACACACACATGCATGCACGCACACATACACACACACACACACACACACACACCACTCGTGACCCATAACCTGTCCAGGCCCCTTTTGCACCCTCCTCTAGCAGAAACAGGATTTGCAATGGAAAACAAACAAGGTTTCGACCACCTGCACCATTTGTGGGTGTGTGTGTGTGAGGAGAGTTACAACAAGTGTGTAAGAACCCCTACAATGTTTGTGGCTTCCTAAAACTCCCCATTCCCTTGGTTCCTAAGAGTAGTATATAGGAAGGTATTGGGATTGCTGAGCATGACCACTGGAAGATTGGCAGGGTCAGCGGTTCGAGAGAGCTCCCGTCCTTGTCCCTGCTCCTTCTGCCAACCTAGCAGTTCGTTGTCAACACAAAAGTTGTGTAGTTCCTCTGTAGTGATTGTTTCGATCTTCTCCTTTCTCCTTCCGCTCTCATTAAAAGTCCTTGCGAATCCTTTCTGTTTCATGCCCTGTTAAGAGATGGCCTCATCTGCATCTCTTAAATTACTCGCTTAGGTCCTCCCATGCTGTGCAAGCATATCAGGGCAGCATATCTTAAATTACTGTAGGAATGTTGTGGTGTATGCGCAATTACACTAATGCCTAATGAGGCCCATAGGAAGGTTGTATAAAGGAATCAGTCTTGAGAAATTCCAACTAAGGTGAAGTTCAAAGACTGGCAGCATTTAAAACAGGGAATCTCAAGCTGCAGCCTGTGGGCCGGATGCAGCCCACGGCACCCTTTCATGTGGCCCACCACAAGAGGTATGTGCAGCAGCACCTGAGTCTAGCAACCAGCATTGTTTTGGGTTGTCCAGGATCAGTTTGCGGTAATCACACTTGAAACCATTGACTGAGTCGGAATCAGGTCTGCCAACCCTATTCCTTGTGGAAAAAATATCCAAAGGATCCGTTCCGTGAAAAACAATATTCCAGTCTGTATAAAACAAATAAATATGTGATTTACATTTTAATTTAAGTGTTCATCAAACTCAAATAACTTTATTCAGTCAACACAAGGTAAGTAATCACAACATATTTGTATTCCACACTGAATCCTTTAGTTAAAATTTAGAATATCTTAAATTTCTTGCCAACCTGCCAGTTCGAAAGCAAGACATTGCAAGTAGATAAATAGGGACCACTTTGGTGGGAAGGTAACAGCGTTCCGTGCGCTCCTGTGTCTAGTCATGCCTGTCACATGACCACGGAAACGTCTGCAGCAGCAGACAGCGCTGGCTCTTCGGCTTTAAAACAGAGATGAGCACTGCACCCTAGAGTCGGACACGACTGGCTTTCGAGCAAGGAAAACCTTTACCTTTAAATGTCTTGTAATCTCAAATTTTTACACTTCTTTTAAGATGAAAACCAAGCACAAAAAACTCTCAAAGAAAATGCGATAGTTTTCTTTTCGTGAACTTCGTCAGGAGTTTTGCAAGAAATTATAGCTGAAATTTTAATCGATCTGCAGGTTACAAGGAAATTAAAAAAAGAGTTGGATGAACATTTAAAGAAATTAAAATATAAATCAGTGTATTTTTTTTTATACAGACTGGAATATTATTGTTTTTCACGGAACGGATCCTTTGGATATTTTCCACTGATATTACCGTTCTACCCATATTCTCCTTTTAACCCTATTTATTCCTTGGCCTGTCGTCCCTTCCTGGGACTTGGTGAACATCTGCCCTTCAGCCAGGAGCATTGGTGTCCATGAGTCTCTGTCATTCATGTCCTGGGACGTCGGAGAATTGATAGTAGGGTGAGGGAACGCTACCTGTCAAATTCAAAAGTCCCGCTGTGTATGCTCGCTTGGAACCGGAATTGCTGGAGTGCGCATGGCTGAGCACATGCGCAGAGCTCGTTCTCTGTGGAAGGCGCTCCTCAAGGTGGGCAAGCCTGGTGGTGGCCGGAACGCTGCCTGTAGGCCAGTGGGTCCACTCCTGATGCCCAGATGAAGATCTGGGGCCATTACATCTTGACACTACATGCAAAGCAAGAGATGTCATGCCTTAATTCATTATAATTGTGATGATCAGCGTACATGAGATTATGTGATGATTATGGGGTACATGAGATTGGGGGTTTGCGGTTTTCATAAATTGTAAGCCATAAGCATCAATATCATACAAAGTAAGGCTTGAACCTATCTCGCTTTGCATGTAATGAGTCTATCTCATATATTTGTTTCACCTTTTAAGTTGCATTACTGGACTGAATGAACGTTTGCATGATATTCTGATTTTCTGAGTTTCACCTGTATAAATTCATGCCTTGAGGTCTGCTATGTCTTGATGAAGTGGAGTTGATCCATGAAAACTCACATTAAAAAAATATAGCAGTTAGTCTTTAAAGTGCTGCAATGTTTTTGTTTTCTGATATGCAAGAAAAAGGAAGAAATTCAGGATTTCAGCACCTTGTGTGTTTGGATTGGATGGTCGGGGGGGGGAGTGTAAGTGTTCCATGTTAGAACCCACTTCACAGAGCACATGATGTTATCCACCAGCAGCCCCCACATGAGCCTGCATTCGGATTCCTGCACTGGACGGTGGGCTGGACTCGATGGCTTAAAAGGCCCCTCCAACGCATCCCTTGTTTGGTAGAGGAAAGCCAGAGTCCAAGAAGAAGAGCGTCATAGGGACAGAGATCAGCGGCAGCTGCAACTCGTATCCAAGATGCATTTTCCCCCCTACATCAGGGAAAATGCCGTTGGCGTGTATTTGCTTAAGGTGGATCCCAGCTTTCCATGACGTGACCCACACACTGATCATGGAGCCATCTTCTGCGGCATGTATGAAATGAGACATGCAGGATTTGACACCGAGACTGCAAATGGACTGCCGCCAACTTGAGGATATTATTAAGGTGCGCCTTCACAGCCAGTCCATCTTCCGCCTCCATGACCTTTGGGAATTAGTCCTCCTTTGATGATGCTCCTCGTCCAGTGAGCAACTCCCTCCATCTTCTAATTTGGTTTTGCTCTTGTGAACCCTCAAGAATGTTTGTTCTTGCCATAAAGCTCTTCCTGGATCTGAGCCGGCGGACTTGAGCCTCATATCCCTTCAGAGGATGTCGAGGGTCATTTGGGTTGGGGAATGAGATGATGATAACAATAATAATAATAATAATACTGATAATTCCATGTCAGAAATTACTCCGGGTTGAAAGGATTTTTGCAGAAGAAACTCCGTTCAGGGAACACCCAAATGAGGCTCCTTCCATGTCCAAGAGCTGGGGCAGAGACGGGTGCTCAATCCATCATGCAGTACTCAGGTCTCGAACCGCCGGCTTGCCAGCCTTCCAGCTAACAAGGTGAACTTCTTAACCACCGAACTATGCAGTGAGATAATAGGAATGAGACAATAGGAAATTCATTTGAAAACTAATGATTCAAAGGGACTATTCTTTGGTGGAAGGAGAACCTTGCAAAATTTATTAATTAAATTATTCCTTCAGGAACAAAAAATTCCTATAAGTTCTGTACAAAAGCAAGCTGTACACCTTAAAAGGAGGTGTACAAACAGAGGTGAGAATGACCACAAGTCCCCATACACACACACATTTGCCTTGATCCTCAAATCTGGCTTCCTCGGCTCCTTATAAGTGTCTTCCCTCTGCTCTGTCAAAACCAAAACTTCATGTCTGAGATGTTGATGTCTAGTGAAAATGTGGACAATCTACCATGGAAGCTTCTCGTGGGAGGGAAGACACTGCCCTACATGGACTTTCTGGAGCCAAGCGAGAGGCCTACGCAAAATCTTGTGTGTGTGTTTTTTAAAGAGGATCTGGTGAAAGCAACCAAAAAATCCCTCACAACATTGAGAGGAAAAGGGACAACTGAGAAGCGTTACTGCCGCCTCATTCAAGGACTGATGGAGAGATGGACGCTTGGCTAAGAGTGTGGGTTCTTGGTGAGGAACCGGAGCAATCGCAATGTCCCGTCGCGAACTCAGAGGGACTTTCGGGGCCTCTTGAGGAAGGAGAGGGTGTAGTCCCGGGGCGTAGCGGATTTCTGCTTCTTCAGCTGCACCTGGGACTGAGCCGTGAGCTGCAATTTGATGGCACTTGAGTTGATCTTGGCTGCCACCAGAAGCTCCTTCATGCCCTTCATCTTCTGGCTCTTGAAGGCCAAGACGAGGCCTTCTGGTGGTGGGCTGGGACTGCTGCTGGCTGCCTCTCCCTTCTCCGGAGGAGGCCTGTCTGCCCGTTGGCCAGAACTGGGGCGCCGACGCTCGGTCACCTTCTTAGGCAAAGGGGGTTCCTCTGGCTTGGATTCCCGCCGGGGGCCCCGCCTCCGGCCCTCCCGGGGATCTTCACTGCCTTGGTCGTCGTCGTCATTCGCATCCACCTCCTGGTTTATCAGGGTCACCTTTTGCCGCACCTGAGGGGGAAGGAAGGAAGAGTTAGGTGTGCCAAACCAGACCTTCATGCCAGCCTGCCAAATGCAAACAAAAAAGCAGGGGATTGGGAATAATGAGTTACAAGTAATCAAGCTGTAACTAACTACTTTAGGAGTAACCAAGTTGTAACTAAGCAAAGTGTATAGAATCACACTTCTATCCTTCCCCATAGCACTTATTGCACTATTAAGGCGGGGGATACATTCTGAGACCTTTCATTGATACCTGAAGCTGTGAAAAACAGCAAACCTCATATTTAAACCTCATATTTAAGTCACAGAAGCCAGTGTGTGTATGCAAATGCCTCCATCATTCTACATGGGTGTTAATAAAATGGCGGCCACAAGAGCAAAATTTGTTCCTCCTAAATATTACACTGCAGACAGTGGCCTTTTGTATTGAATATTTTAGACCCGTGGATAAGTGAAACCACAGAAACAGAACTCAGAGATACAGATACTGTATTTACAAACTTATTTTAAAAGGAAATCTTACAGCATCCTGCTCATTTACTGGTCTGCTGATTACTGCCAGAAACATGTACCAATGAGGATTTAAATCTAGCTCTGGCGTTTTGTCATGCCTGCCACATGACCACAAAACGTTTGCTGATGCAGACAGTGCTGGTTCCTTGGCTGTAAACTGAGATGAGTACTGAACCTTAGAGTCGGATACGACTGGCTTTCATCACCGCCATACCCTTGGTAAGCCATTCATCTGCTTGCTTTTAATCTGAACAGCAAATCAGCGGGCTAATTATTTCTTCCCTCCAAGAGTAAACTACCTTTCCACTTTTGTATTTATGCTGAGCTCTCTCTGTGTGGGTGGTGTAGTTCAGTCCCTTCCTGACTCTAAAAAGTGTTAGTCTCAGCAAGTGAGGACAGGGTCTGAACACTGCAGTCCCAAGCCTCCCCTTCCACCGAGGCAAGAATGAGGTCTCACCGCTCCATCAAAGCGGCTTAGGGACTGGACGAGGTACGTGGCCCAGCCCACGTGAAGGACCGGCGTGGGGCTGCCTTCTTCCCACTTGCAGATCCCGTCGTAGAAGCGGAGGAGGTGGGCAAAGCATCCGGCGTCCTGCAGAGCTGAACCACCAGCTTGAGAGGGCGAAGCCTAAGGGAGAGAAAGCAAAGGGAGTCTATATGATAGTTCTCAACCTTTTAAAGCCGGGGTCCAGGTCACACTCCCTAAGACAACTTTGGGGGCCGGATGGCCATTTTGCCCTTCCTCCACCACATGGCACTTCCTGGTGTGGTAGATGCGATAGGGGGCACATGAAATGGGGCTGCGGGCTGCATCCGGCCCACAGGCCACAGGTCGAGAATCCCTGCTATTTGACAATGCATTAATTCCCATTTGACCAGGTAATCTCATCTTTGGATGGAATGGCTTATTTGGTAGCCAGGAGCGAAGAGAAGATTTGTGCAGGCGAGCGAGCGGGTATAGAATAATTAATAATTTGGTGTCAGAATTTTTTTTCAGAGGAAATTCCACAACAGGAACACCCAAATGAGGTTCCTTTCATGTCCCTGAGAGCCGGCCAGAGACAGGCGCTCAATCCATCATGCAGTACCCAGGTCTCAAACTGCTGACTTGCCAGCCAGGGACAGAGGGGGGGTTGGGGCGAAAACCCTCCTGTGCTAACAGCCCATCTGGCAACCCACCCTGGGATGCCAATGTTTATATATGTGCGTGTGACATTGTTGCCCCCTGAAAATCCCCCCCCCCTTCTAGAATCCTGGCTACGGTCCTGTTGCCAGCCTTCCAGCTAACAAGGTGAGCTTCTTAACCACTGAGCCACCGCAGTAGAATGAGAGAAAGTTAATTCTTCAGCTCCATTTCCCCTTCACTTACTTTGTAGGGTTTTTATTAGCCTGCTGAGAAATTAACATCTTGTGCTAATCTCCGCTGTGGCCTCAAGTCTCATAATTTTTTTTAAAAATGTAGACTAGTAACTTCTGCAAATTTTCCATTTTTTGAAAAACAGAATCTGGCATAAGTCAAGTGATTGTGAATTTCGAATTGGACGCTTGGTATAAAGATATGGAATATAGCAATACACAATAAATTAACATGTGAATTAAAAATTAGTGGGGCTAAACTGACTTCAGAGAAATATGGGGAGAATTTATACAATATGCATTAGTTCAAGGGAAAGTAGTAAGACCAGGGCAAGATTGTTTATCTTTTTGCAAGGAAGAGGCAAATATATAAATAAAATGTTATATAGAAAATAGCTACACATAGTAGTTTAGGTTTTTAAACATTTTGTGTATCTTTTTTCTTGTATTGTATTTGTATGTTGTTGGTTTTTATGTTTCTATTTGAATAGAATTTATTAAAAAAAAATAAACTAGTAACCCAGTCTGGCCCAGGTGACCCTGCTATGATAATAGAGTAAACCCTACTGCCAGCGACTCAATGCCGAGTGTCAGGTGGCGGTTAACTAAACTGACAACCCAGAGGACTCATGGCCTTGGGTGGTGAAGCCCACAGGGAAGGGTGATGGTCCCCAAGTGGATTAAATCCCAGCAGCTTCATCCATCCTGGCCTGGAGGCTGAGGAGGACTTTGCGAGCCAAAAGGGCTAAGGACCAGAAAGTGACTCACGGAACTGGATCAGTGGTACTATGGGCGTTACATGCGATGCAGAAGGCTGATGAAAGGCCACTGCATTATATTCTCAGGACAGTCTTCATTGCTGATCACCATGAAGATCACCAATATTCAGATTTGAATACAGCAGCAGAAGAACTTCTGCAGGTTTTGCAATTTTGTTTTACAGAATCTGGTACAAGCCAAGTGAAGCAAACCATCTAAGCCCAACTGTGGCGGATCCCCCTCCCGGTTGACGAATGTCGGCAAAGCAAGATGTCCCTCTCCCTGTACCCCACATCAAGTACCTTCCGGCTCTTCCTACCTCTCCTTTATCGCCTCCTCCTTTCTCCTCAGCCGCGTCTGCCAGGGCGGCCACCTCTTTCAGCAAATTGGGAATCACGTCATTAGCCACGTCAAAGAATTCCTTGTAGATCTCCTCATCTTCTCTGCAGTAATTGTACCTGGAAGGGGGTGGAGGCAAAACATTACGGGGTCTCCCTGGAAAAGCTAGGAAGGGAGAAGAGATAGGTACTCACTGCTGAATAACGGTTGCTGAATCAGCCCAGGCTTTCAAGGCTTCCTTGACATTTTTGTTGCGACAGTGGTAGCCGGCCAAGTACATGTATGGGTAGATGTGTTCGTTGCGGTAGTATTTCCTGGCTGCTCTGATACCCTAGGGATAGATGATGAGTAGGGAGGTGTTACTGGGAACTGACCTGACCCCAACCAACCCAACCCAACCCAACCCACTAGCCAGCCAACCAACCAATCCAATTCAGTCCAACCCAACCTAACCCAACCCAACCCCTCACATTGTCCTGTCCAGATGGGATAAAGGCATTAAGAAGGTCTATTTTGCTTATGGAGAAGGGTCACAAGCCTCCTTTGGTTAATTCAATGGCAGATCGACAGCACAGGGAAACCTCATAATTGTCTCAGGTTGGAGATTTCCAGGGCCAAATTGTCCCACTCTTCCTCACTTGGAGGAAACCCTGAAACGCTCAGAACATTCTACTCATTGCTTATGGTTTGAAAAATAGCTGCAAGGGATAGAAAAATACCTTGTGATAGATTTCGAGGGGATCAGGGCGGCCATGGGTGGGCTCCAGCTCCTCTAGGTCAGCAAGGTTTCCCAAAGCCATGGGGTATCTGCAAAGGGAATCAAAATGCCCCAAAATATTAGTCAGTGGGGAGAGTTGGAGAAAGAACAAAAAGGCATAAATAAAAATAGAGGACTCCCTCTTTACCCCACAACATACACATCAAGTACAGAAGTCAACAGAACTAGAAGCCACACTCCAAGTAGATGCAAGGTGAACCCTGGGGGATATGTTCTGAGACTTAATGTGAATACATGAAATTGTGAATAGCAGCAAACCTTTACATAGCAGACTGTGGCCTCTAGTGGTCATATGTGGTAATGCACCACAGAAATACATATTTTTATTTTGTATTTCAGGGTTTTTTAATTGAATATTTTTAGACTGAACCTTCAAGACTTCTTCTTTCATGTCCCAATGAAACCCAGGGCTGCCAAAACGAAGCCAATTTCTTGGCTTTGTCACTGGCGAAACTGAAGTCCTCATTGGTGCAGGTTTCTGGCAGCAATCAGCAGACCAGTAAATAAGCTGGATTCCGTCTCTACCCACATTCACACCATGTGTTGTTGTGTTGCCAACAGCCCCCACTTGAGCCTGTTGGTCTTAAATTTAGGGACTCCAACCCTCAGCCTAGTCAAGGTCCGCCAAGTGACATAGGGGAGGTTGAGTTACTCAGCCATAGCCTCCTTTAATGATATTCCTTCCACAGTGATCTCCTTCCTCGATCTTCTAATTTGGTTTTGTTCTTGTGTACCATCAAGAGTGTTCGTTCTTGCCCTAAAGCTCTTCCTGGATCTGAACTGGCGGACTTGATGCTGATCTCCATTCAGAGGATGTTGAGGGTCCTTCTCTTGCTTAGTTCTCTCGGCGTCTGCTGCTACTTCTCCCCTTACCAGTGATACCAACAAGAGGGTGTATTTTTTTCTAACTGGTGTAGGTTTGAGGTTGTTAAAAAGAGACTGGGTGGCCACCTCTCAGGAATACTTTTGCTATAGGTCTCCATTTGGACCAGAGTCCATTTGGACTCGCCTCTCTAGCACGAGATGGAGGGCCTTCTCTGTGTCTGCTCCGGCCCTGTGGAACCTCCTGCCAAATGAGCTTCGTCTCCAGGCAGAGCTTTTATCCTTTCGTAAAAAACTCAAAACCTGGCTGGCGCAACGGGTGTGGAGGGAGATAGCCACCCTGGGCTGGCTCGCATAAGTGTCGCACGGGCTTCCAGATTTTAGTGTTCAGTGTTAGTTTTAGGATTGGTTTTAGAAATCTGATGATGCGGCATTGGGGAGGGCATTTTCAATTTTTTAAACTTCAACAATTTAATATTGTAACATTTTTTATCTTAATGTTTTTGCAGAGTTTTTTAATCTGTCATGTTTTATATGTGTAAGCTGCCCGGAGTTGCCTCAGCGAGGGGGCGGTGGTAGAAATGTGATTTAAATCAATCAATCAATCGATAGATAGATCGATCGATAGATAGATAGGGTCAAAGAGATTAGATAGATAGATAGATAGAGTCAAAGAGATTAGATAGGTAGATCGATAGATCAATAGGGTCAAAGAGATTAGATAGATAGATAGATAGATAGATAGATAGATAGATAGATAGGGTCAAAGAGATTAGATAGATAGATAGATGACCTTTCGATTCCCTTCCAGCTGTATAACTCTACAACTGGTTCTTCAAAAAAAATTCAATCATTTTTAAAACATTTCAAGTCTGTTTTTAATACGCTTAATTTCCTGTAACTTGCTTTGGGAGGCCCTAGACCAGTGACGGCGAACATTGGCACTCCAAATGTTCTGGAACTTCAATTCCCAGAAGTCCTGATCAGCAAGAGTGCTGACTAAGGCTTCTGGGTAATTGAAGTTCAAGAAGACCTGGAGTGTCAAGATTCGCCATCACTGCCCTAAGCGATGGAAAAAAAATGTTTCAAATCGATACATAAATAGATGTGATTTTAAAATTCTGATTTTATGTATATTGTTTAAGATTTATTTTTAAATACATTTTATTAAGATTTTTAACAAAAAAACTAATAACAATAAAGTACAAAATTACGTAACGTAATAATGTTTGTTAAGATTTAAGAGAGGAGTATTTTTATATTTAAAGCAAATAATGTATTTCAATTCATTCAATTCCTTGCCGCCCACTTGATCAAGATCGACTCAGGGCGGCTTACCAACCCGCCCTGAGTCGGGTTCGCCTGATTGGGCGGCATAGAAATTTGAGCTATAAACAAATAAATAAATAAACATAGAATAAAACTAAATAACAGATAGAACATACACAGTCAGCAGTCAGGTTAAAACATCATCATTATCATAAAACACTTAAAAATAATTTGTTTTATTATTTTTATTATTTTGTCTGTTTTAATTGCTGCAAGTGGCGCATCAGGTTTGACAAATTTTATACATTAAATTATATATATATATATATATATATATATATATATATATATATATATATATATATATATATATATATATATATATATATATATATATATATATATATATAAAAATAACAGACAGCTACTCACTTTTCTATCAGTCCCAAGTCATAGAGGAGCCATAGTAGTTTCTGTAAGTAAGTGATAGAGAAGCAGATTAGAGAGAGAGAGAGAGCATTTTAAGAACGCAGTGGTGCTATAAATATATATTCAGCTCTGCAGAATAGGGACACTGGGACATAATTAGTCCAAATCAAATATCCATCTTTACCAGGTAATCATATAGCTTAAGTCACTTATCACTTATGCTTCTTCTTCGAGTGCCGTATCTGATTGCGAATCTTGGCTACCATCATGGTGATCAGCTATGAAGATTGTCCTGGGAACCTGCACCGCTGATCCAATTCCGTGAGTCACTTTCTGGTCCTGAGCCCTTTTGGCACACAAAGGCCTCACCCCAGAATGCAGAGAGGAATAAACAAGAGAGCATCGTGAAGGGATATTGGAAATAAGAGTACTTTATAGAACACTAGCAGGGGTGCCCGGCTTCGCCCATGTGGTCCCAACCCGGCTAGCTGAGTGCCAGTGTTGCCCAGGAAACCCACTGGCCAGGGGTGGGCCTGTGATGTGAGCTCGGTGATAACATCACAATCCCCACCCCCTGGTTGGCCTACCACTGGGGCAGACACAAACCCTCCTGTCGAATATACCCCCCTTTGCAGATCAATTTAGGGGGCAAACCCCCCCCCCCCCCATGGGCTTCGGGACCCTGACAGTGACCTGCTCATGTGTGCAAGGTACGTGTATGCTGAATCTCATGGGGTTTGGTCAAGGGGTGCGGCAGCCCATTCCGGACGCCGAACCCACACCTTTGCTTTTAGGTATAAAGTTTTGTTATGAATACTTAGCTATAGGACTTTTTAAAAATGGTCAAACTTTTTTCTAAAAAATTGCAATACTTTCAGAATACAGTAAAGGTAAAGGTTACCCTAGCTCAAAAGCCAGTCGTATCCGACTCTAGGGTTCAGTGCTCATCTCTGTTTCAAAGCTGGAGCCAGCTGTCTGCTTCTGCTGACGTTTCCGTGGTCATGTGGCAGGCAAGGAATGTTGTTACCTTTCCCACCGAAGTGGTCCCTGTTTATCTATTAGCAATTTCTTGCTTTCAAACTGCTAGGTTGGCAGGAGCTGGGACAGAGACGGGCGCTCATTCCGTTGTGCAGTACTCGGGTATCAAAGTGCTGACCTGCCTCTTTCCAGCCAGTGTCTTAACCACTTGAGCCACTGCAGTCCCCACAGCGGACACCGCACTGGACCCCTCGGAAGACTAGGCAATCAGAATACAGTAGTACATTTTAAATTGCAAATAAAAATGCAAGTATACAGTATAATCATTTTTATAACAATGGGTTTAAGCAGAAGTGGGGGGGGGGGCTGTCTGAAAACAAGCCCAGGATGGGGACTGGTGGCCTTTTGCCCAGACTCAGCCCTTCTGCTGTGGCTCATAAAGGCATCCAGTGATGAAAGACGCCCTCGAAAAAGCCCTCAAAGAGGATCTGGGGATCTGTGGGGCAGGGGTGGGGCAGCTCACCTGTTGCAGCTGCAGCAGCTCCAGGCTGTCAGAGTGCAGGTCGATGGATGGGTTGATGGCACACACCATGAAGGCCACCTCCATCTGGCGAGTGCAGTGCATGTAGGAGCCCTTCAGGTAAAGCCAGCTCTGTGGAAGGCCAAGGAGTGACAAAGAATCAGCATGGGCACAAAGCATGCCCTGGTGCAGACTTAAAAATGTAGGGTTGTTGCGTTTTTTTGTAGGAAGCTGCCTTTCAACTGACTACACCAGCACATAGACCTATAGTGCCGGCTCTGACTGGCAGCAGCACAGGTCAAGTGAGTTTTCTGCATCAGCTCCTGGGAGATCATTTCTAAACGGGAGATGCGGGCAACTGAGTCTAGGACGCCCACACTCGGAAGCTTCCCAGCCTGGCTAGTTGTCCAGCTAGCTCAAGGCTGCCGGCTCTGACTGGCAGGAGCTCTCCAGCATTTCAGGTTGAACTGTCCACCAGTTCTATCTGAAGATTTCAAGAGCGCCGGACGCCACTCACTCCATTGTGCCTCATTCAGGTCTATGAACTGTTGACTTGCAGACCTTCCAGCCGTCAAGTTCAGCGTCTTAACCACTAAGCCTTCTTCGTCAAGTGGGCCAGCATTATTATCCCCATATCGGGGGTGGCAGACTGACGATGGGAGGAAAAGGCTTAATCTGACCCAGCGTGAGGAAGGTTAGCCGGCAACACAAGGTCGCCATTACCAGGATGCGCCCAATTGGGGGGGAAAAAATACCATGATCTTCAAGGAGGCTCTTTCTGCATACTCCAGAAAAGGTAAATGAAAAAAGACCATTCAGTTTTCCAAACTGACTTTATCCGTTTGCATTTTTAAAACCTAAATAAGAACATTTTATTTACCCGTTCTGCTATGCCAGAGTTGACCGTCTGGCCACGGCGGTCCTCGTTGCCCTTCCCGTGCCAGGTGACCTCCGCCGTCTGCTCGCCTCTCTGGCCGAACACCACCCAAGCGTGGTCCTCAGAGAGGGCAAGATGGACGTCTAGCAGCCCCAGGGCCTGGCAGGCCGCCACCACTGCAAAGGCCACGCCGGAACTGTCCAGTTTGGTCCCTAGGAAGGAGAAAGTAGGGGCCGGGTTCAAGTCGCAAGTTGGCACAGAAGACTAAGCAGGTGATGACCACGTAGTAAAGGTAAAGGCTGCCCTTGTTCGAAAGCCAGTCGTATCCGACTCTAGGGTTCAGTGGACATCTCTGTTTATAGCCCAAGAGCCAGCGCTGCCTGCGTCTGCAGACATTTCTGTGGTCATGTGGCAGGCATGACCATACCTGCCAAGTATCCCGGATTGGCCAGGATTTCACGTATTTCCACGCAACTTCAGCCGCTGCTATCCCATAATTAGACCGGCGGAGTGAAGTAGTTACAGCGCATGCACTTCTGTGCAGAACCATTCTGCGCAGGTCCCGTATTTTCCAGAGCCGCGCTTGACAGGTATGGGCATGACTAGACACTGGAGTGCAGACTGCTGTTACCCTTCCCACCGAAGCATTACCTATTTATCTACTTGCAATTTCTTGCTTTCAAACAGCAAGGTTGGCATGAGTTGCGACAGACGACAGCTCACTCTGTCATGTAGTACTCGGGTCTCGAACTGCTGACCTGCCGACCTCCCAGTCATCAAGTTCAGCGTCTTAACCCCTAAGCCACCGTAGTCCCATGCCAATGGCAAACCGGCCTTCAAAGAAGGAGATGGTGCCGTTCCAAAGGTCGTACCTGTGATGAAGCTGAACAACGACTGGATGTGAGCCCGATCCTTAAAGTAGGAGCGGCTCAGGCTGTTCCAGATGACGTCCGAGACCTTCTTGACCAGCTCCCTGGAGGAAAAGCCGTCCGGCCGGGAGTAAAGCGAGAGGTCAACCGCCCCACGGATCTGGGCGGTGAATCGGGCATGCAAAGCGCCAATGATGCTTAGGTCGGCTACCGGGAAGTAGGTCAAGCTGTCGGGTCCCTGAGCCGGCTCAAAACTGATGCCCGGGACATTGGTAGGGAGAACGCGGTTGACGGCCAAGAAATGTTCCACAAAGCCCAGAACCAGGGAAAGCAAAACCAGGTCCGGATTTTTCCGGCAAAGCTCCAGGTGAAAAAGGCGGACCACATCTGACACGGAGCGCAGCGGGAAGAGGGCTTTCTGGGCGCTCTTTAGCCCCATGGCCCCCGGTGGGGCGCAGCTGGAAGGGAAGAAGGAAAAGCAGAGGTCAGCAAACAGCGAGGAGTCAGAGTAGTTCCTAACAAATTCTGAAATACTCTATGTGCAAATCAGTGTTTCCCACTCTTTGGGTTTTGGGCTTCAATTCCCAGAAGGCTAAGTCAATTCCCCAATGCGCTGATCAGCCAATGTACCGAAACTTAGGCTTCTGGGGATTGAAGTCCAAGAATCAAAGCTTGGGAACACACTGGTGTAAATGTAATAGCAGGAAAACAGAGATATTAAGGCGCGCACACACACACGCAACACAGCTCAGACTTAAGCAGAGTTTGGGAGTAATTAAAGTCAACCCATCCATGTGGATTCACAGTTACAGGTAAGCAATGTGTCATCATATAGTCCTGGTGGTGCAGCCGTTGAATTGTTTTATTGCAGCCAAAAGATTGTGAATTCGATCCTATGGACTCAAAGCCTTTCTTCCAAGTGGGTAAAATGAGTGCCCAGCACGTCGGGGGCGAAATGCTAATTAACTTGTGAACCTCCCAAAGAGCGCACTATGCGCTATGGCGGGAGTTCTCAACCTTTTTAAGCCCGGCGGGGGGCAGGTCACACTCCCTCAGACAGCTTTGGGGGCCCTGGAGGTCATTTTGCCCTTCCTCCACCACACATGGCACTTCCTGGTGTGGTGGAGGCGGGGTAGGGGGCACATGTAATGTGGCCTGTGGGCCATAGGTTGAGAATCCTGTGTTAAGGGGTGGTTTAGAAGTGTGGCTGCTATTGCTATCGCCTTGTTAATTATAACAATATTCTAATTATGGGCTATCTACAACGTCTGTTTCTGCCCCTACGCAATATCAAGTTCTTCCTCGCCGTCTCTGTGTATCCACGCGTGTGGTGAACCCATTCGTGTGGATTCACAGGGGCCTGCGAAGAAGAACAGTTACAGGCATGTTAAAACTGAGGTATCACAACCAAAAGGTTGAGAGTTCGATCCTGACTCCAGGGTTCAAGGTTGACCCCAAGCCTTCCATCCTTCCGAGGTTGGCAACATGAATCCCCAGCACGTTGTGGGCGCCAAAATGCGATTTAACTTATGGGGCAGTGACAGCAGTGGCTCAGACGCTGAGGCGAGAGGTCAGCAGTTCGTGACCCGAGCACTGCAGGACGGAATGAGCTCCCTGTCATTGTCCCAGCTCCTGCCAACCTAGCCGTTCGGAAGCAAGACATTGCAAGGAGATAAAGAGGGACCACTTCGGTGGGAAGGTAACAAGCGTTCATTGCGCTCCGGTGTCTAGTCATGCCTGCCACATGGCCAGGGAAACGTCTGCAGAAGCAGACAGCGCTGGCTCTTTCGGCTTTGAAACAGAGGTGAGCACTGCACCCTAGAGTCGGATACGGCTGGCTTTCGAGCAAGGGAAGCCTTTGCCTTTTATAATTGCTGTTTCCCGCCAAAAATTCCTCCTGAAGGGCAGGTGGTACAAAAGAAAGCCACCCCGCCCCCCTAAAGTGCAAAATGGCAGGCGTGGGTCCCACTCCCCACCCCCTGCTTGGATGCAGAAAGGGGAGGGGGCTGCACTGACACCGGATTTGCACCGCTTCTCCCCCCCCCCGCCCCCCCGCCGCACCTTCGCCAACGCCGCCGTCGCCCTTAATTCGAACGCCCACCAGCACCGCCACAGCTAACAGCCATGCCCGCGCGCAAGGCAGCCTGGGAGTTGGAGTCTCGAGGAGCGGTGGACGCGCGAGGCACGCCGGGAAAAGAAGGCGGGCTTGCTCTTCATCCCTCATTCCCTCCCTCCCCTTATTTTTCTGATTGCCCGTAGACCTTCGCAAATTGTAGAGTCGTCGACGAGTCCGCAAGCTTCGTCTTGCGGGTTCCCTTTTCGGAAAGGCAAAGATCTTGGACGAGAAACAAAGCAAAAAAAAGGGGGGCGGGTCTCAGTGGCAGGTCAGCAGTTCGAGACCCGAGTACTGCAGGACGGAATGAGCTCCCGTCTTTGTCCCAGCTCCTGCCAACCTAGCCGTTCGAAAGCAAGACATTGCAAGTAGATAAATAGGGACCACTTTGGTGGGAAGGTAACAGCGTTCCGTGCGCTCTGGTGTCTAGTCATGCCTGCCACATGACCACGGAAACGTCTGCAGAAAGCAGACAGCGCTGGCACTTCGGCTATGAAACAGAGATGAGCACTGAACCCTAGAGTCGGATACGACCGGCTTTCGAGCACGGGAAAGCTTTATTTATTATTAGTTCAAATTAATTAACTAACTAATATTAATTCCATCAAATTTATTAGTTCACATTTATATAAGGTACATTTTTATTATGTATGTATTTGAAACCACAACAGGATTTTTTTTTGGTTTTGCATATATTTTTATTAATTTATTTATATGCAAAAAAAAAACACCCCCAAAACATTATGCAATCTCATTATGCCACTTTTTAAAAATGCAAGTTTCCATGGATCAAGCCCACTTCCTCAATGATACATCAGAGAATAAACCCCCCAAAAAACCCCTTCTGTAGCACTTTAAAGACTAACTGGACTTGATCCACAAAAGCTCACATTAAAAGTCTTTAAAAGTGCTACAACTTTTTTTGTAAAGTTTTTAATAATAGTTAAATAGAAAAGAAAAAGTTTGATATACATAATTAGTGTACACAGAATAATTATACATTCCACCTTGTACTATCTTATGTAATATCGTAAAAATAATAATGGAATTTAAAAAAAACCACACAAAATTAAGAATAGCTTAGAGTAATAAAACATATACACTGACAAAAAAAAAATTTAATACCCCATTAAACCCACCTGTGAACTGTTGGGACTGTCGGCGAGGATTCTGGTCCGTTTAACTTCATTAGCTAAAGGTTTTCCTTGCTTGAAAGCCAGTCGTATCCGACTCTAGGGTGCAGTGCTCATCTGTTTCAAAGCCGAAGAGCCAGCGCTGTCTGCTTCTGCAGATGTTTCCGTGGTCATGTGGCAGGCATGACTAGACACCGGAGCGCACGGAACTTCATTACTCCTTCCAAAATTGGATCGTATCAGGGCTAGGGTTAGTCTCATTGTCTTCTAATGATGCAAATTCAACACAAACCCCCCCCCCCCAAATATCCCAAAAACGGGACTTTATTGGGACCCGCTTCTTCCGATGGATTTGCATGGTTAATTTCTCATTTAGTGCCAGAAATTGCCAAAGCCTGAGTACCATCTAGCTTTATTAATATTTATTCCAGTTTTCCATGCTTTGGCAATTAGTTGTCTTGCAACCATTACTAAGAATAGCAATAACTCGTTTGTATTTTCTTCCAGATTTAATTCTTCAATTTCACCCAGTATTACTACCTTAGGACTTAATATAATTGATGTTTTTTAGTATTTTATTCAATTCCTCCTCTAGAAACATCCCAAAACTTCCTTACCTGGACACAAGGCCACCACATATGCACATACGTCCCTTTCTCTTTGTTGCATCTCCAACATAAATCAAGATTGTTTTTATTCATTAGATGAAGTTTGGCTGGGGGTAAGGAAGGTAAAGGTAAAGGATTCCCTTGCTCGAAAGCCAGTCGTATCCGACTCTAGGGTGCAGTGCTCATCTCTGTTTCAAAGCCGAAGAGCCAGCGCTGTCTGCTTCTGCAGACGTTTCCGTGGTCATGTGGCAGGCAAGACTAGACACCGGAGCGCATGGAACGCTGGTCCTTCCCACCAAAGTGGTACCTATTTACGGACTGACATTCCAGTTGTCAAGTAGAGTCTTAACCACTCAGCCACCTTCGGCCCCATTTACGCCATAGTAACGGTTGCCCTTGCACGAAAAGCCAGCCGTATCCGACTCTAGGGTGCGGTGCTCAGCCCCGTTTATAGCCATAGAGTGAATGCTGCCTCCATCTGGAGATGTTTCCGTGGTTGTCATGCGGTAGGCGCAACTAGATGCAAGGAGCATACGGAACACTGTTTACTATCCCACCGAAGTGGTACCTATTGACCTACTTGCAATGTCTTGCTTTCAAACTGCTAGGGTGACAGGAGACACTACGCCAACACAATCAATTAGCTCATACTGTACAGTAGACCCTCACATCGCGACGTTGCTTGGTTCCCCGAGTAGCGTCGCTATAGGGGAAACGTCGTTGCGCGGTTCTCAATGGCAGCTGCGCCATCTAGTGGCAAAAAACTGTCATTATCCGCACAACGACGTTAAAAAAACGTCGTTAAGCCACACAACGACGGTTTTTCGTCGTTGTGCGGATAGTGACGTTGTGTCAGTAAGCGGAAATGATGCTATTCGAACATGTCGTTAATTGAGGGTTCACTGTACCTCCAATTAAACAACCCCCCCATGCTCTTTCTTGCCTGTTAGTCTCCATCACCACTTGAAGCCAAGCCTCCCGCCTAGTTCTTAACAAAACCAGTCAACGGGACAATTTTATCGGGTCGTCTTTTTTCTTTTTTTAATGAGCCGATTAACTCTGGCGTTGTCGTTTGCTGCCGATGTCTATTTATGTACAAAAAAAGAGAGGAGTTTTATTTCTGAACCTTACAGAAACAAGTGCAAACAAGATGCATTTAAAAAACACACGAACAAACAAGAACATAAAACCCTAAACGATAAATATCTGGGGGGAAACAGCAAGAAGAAAGAGATGGGGAGTTTATAACAAATATTAAATGCCCCTTCATTGTGGCTGGTATGGAAAACAAAACAAGGAGAGAAAGTCCTAAAGAATATATGAACTGTCTTGTAAGGAGCCCTGGGGCGCAGGGGTTAAATGGCTGAACGTTGTGAGCTCGATCCTGACCAGGGTTCAAGGTTGACTCGGCCTCCCATCCTTCCAAGGTCAGTCTAATGAGTCCCCAGCATGTTTGGGGACAAAATCAACCGCCCAGAGTTGCCCTAAGCGCCATGGGGCGGTAAAGTGTAACGGCTATTGTTAATACCTTTGTTAACTATAGCAAGGTTCTAATGACGTGCTGTCTACAATGTCTATTTCTGCCCCTAGGCTCTTTCGATTTCTTCTTCGTGGTCTCTGTGAATCCATTCATGTGGATTCACAGGAGACTACGAAGGAAAGCAACAGCTACGGGTAAGGAACTTGTCTTATAGAGCCGTGGTGGTGAAGGGGTTAAAACTCCTGCACTGCAGCCAGACGACTGTGAGTTCGATCCTGACAGATCTTCCATCTTCCCGTGGCCGGTAAAATAACTACCAAGCATGTTTGGGGGCAAAATGCTCATTAACTTGTGAACCGCCCACAGGGTGCACTAGGGGCGGTGTAGAAGTCTAATTGCTATTGTGTCCCTGGCCCCACAGATCAGGGGTGTCCAAACGTTTCAGGCTGCGGGCCGGTCATGTGATTCAGTGGGCCGGTCACGTGGTTCCTCCCACCGGAAGCAGAAGCAAAACGCGCCTTGCAATCTGTTTTGCAACAGGATGAGATAGATTTTTAGGCTAACATTTTCTCTGCTTAAACCCGGGGGGCCTGTGGGCCAGATCCGGACCCTTACACCAATTCATCCGGCCCGCATCACCTTTTTCGCTTCCAGTAGCGGCCAGGGTGGCGCAGGCCGGATGGATTGGTGTCGGGGGCCAGATCCGGCACCCCTGCCACAGACAGTTCCCAACAGAGGTCAGACGGAGCGGAGATGAAGCGTCCGGCCTTCGGATGGACTCATTCAGAACTTGGCAAAGTCCCCGTTTTAGAAAGGATTCCTTCGAATCTCTCTGCCAGCATAACCAGGAAAGGAAAACAAAACGAAAGGAATGGTGAATCGAATGGGCCCTGGACCCAAAGTCCCCCACTTTCCGCCGCGTGCCCGTTGGCTTTCCATAGGCTATCGCTGGCGCTGGGGCATGCAAATGCCGTGAGGCTGGGCACGCACGTAGCCCGGCTTGCAGGTGCAGCGGTAGGAGCCGCTGGTGTTGACGCACTGCTCCGTCTTGCACAGCCGCCCGCGTTGGTTCAGCTCCCGGCATTCGTCTATGTCTGAAAAGAAGAAGGCAACCGCTTACTTCTCTGTTTCGTGTCACGCGCAACGAGTGGAAAACGGAGGAGACTTTGCTTTCGTGAGTTTAAAATGGATGCTGTTGTTTCTTAGTTTCCGGAGAGGGGCTGAGGAGGCTGCTTCGTGCTTAAAAGCAGAATCGTTTCCCCCAGAGACCTACAAAAATTCTTTTTGAAAGGCCAAAACCCAAACGATAAGGTGGTGTCTAAGGCATAGCTGTCAAGTATCCCTTATTAGCCAGGAAAACCCCTTATTTTACCCTCTTTCCCGCCGTCATCCCTTATTAATTAGACTGCAATGCCCATTGCCACCATTGGAGGGCAGCACAGGATAAGCATAGCTGTCAAGTATCCCTTATTGGCCAGGAAAACCCCTTATTTTACCCTCTTTCCCGCCGTCATCCCGTATTAATTAGACTGCAATGCCCTATTGCCGCCATTGGAGGGCAGCACAGGATAAGCATCGCTGTCAAGCATCCCGCATTTGCTGGGAAATTTCCCTTATTTCCAAATCCAAAACGTGACAGGTATGGTCTAAGCCAGGGGCTTCCAGCCTAAGGCCTGTGGGCCATATCCGGCCCGCGGCGCCATTTCATGTGGTCTCCCGTCCCTGAAAGGATATTCGAGAAACAGAATGGCCACCCCCCTTTGAAGTTGTTGGGAAAAAATGGCCACCCCCATTGTACAGTCAGGGCAAAATGGCCGTCTAACACAAACACCCCCCACCCCACCCCAGAAGCTGACTGAGAGTGTGCGACCTGGCCCCTGGCTTGAACCCAGTAAGGTTGCAAAATCAGCTTTGTGGATCCTGTGGATCCTATTTATTTCACAATCCCCAGCGTTACGCTAGAGAAGCAGCCCTAAGGTTCTCCGCTTCCAGCACTATCACGGACGCTACTGTCAGGGAGTAGCAGGGAAAGTCCCTCGGCTGCCTCTTACCCAAACAGCGGGTATGGGTGGCATCCAGCTGGAAGCCCAACGGGCACTCACAGACAAAGCCCTGCTGTGTGCGCACGCAGCGTCCGTTCCGACAGCGGCACTCGTCGGAATCTTCTTCAGAGCTATCGGCATCTGTAGGGTGAGAAAAGAGGAAGGAGATAAATCAGCTTTCGAGATCCAACCGCCCATCAGAACAGGACGGGAGGCCTTAGATTCACGGTGGTGGAGTAGAAGGGGGCGATAGCAGTCATGAATACCAGAGAATAAATAAAAGAAAGCAACGGAAAGGACAAAAAACGTTCTGGCACATTAAAGACAAGCTCCTGCGTTTAAAAATGTGAGCTTTCGTGGATCAAGTCCACTTCATCAGACAGAAGAGTAAAACCTCGTATCGTTCATTTATGCACAGGTACAGAGGCACTGTGGTGGCTCAGCAGTTAAGATGCTGAACTTCATGACTAGACGGTCCACAGGTCAGCAGTTTGAGACCCGAGTGCTGTACAGCGGAGTAAGCTCCCATCTCTGTCCCAGTTTCTGCCAACCTAGCAGTTCAAAAGCAAGAAATTGCAAGTAGATAAATAGGGACCACTTCGGTGGGAAGATAAACAGCGTTCCGGTGTCTAGGCATGCCTGCCACATGTCCACGGAAACGTCTGCAGATGAAGACAGCGCTGGCTTTTTTTGGCTATAAACAGATATGAGCACTGAACCCTAGAGAAAGATATGACTAGCCTTTGAGCTGTTTCCTTCCCACCCAAGTGGTCCTTATTTATCTACTTGCAATTTCTTGTTTTCGAACTGCTAGGATGGCAGGAGCGGGGACAAAGACGGGAGCTCATCCCGTCCTGCAGTACTCGGGAATCGAACTGCTGACCTTCCACCTACCAGTCAGCGTCTTAGCCACTTGAGCTTGTTGCTACCCCCCCGGCCAACTAATTAAAAATTGAGATTAACATTTAAAAGTACAAGCAGGTGATCATCTGATCACTCTGGATAATGGCAACCTTGTGTTGCCGGCTAATCTTTCTCACACTAGGTCAGGCCAAAGAGGGACTGCAGAATGAACTCACCCAAAGGTGCCTCCGTTTGGGCAGTTCCATGCCTCGCCTAGACACGGAAGACGATCGGATCCACTTTTAAGCACCTCCAGTCTCATGTCCTGGGTTACACCCTGTGGAAGTGAGTTCCACAGGCTACCCGCATAGTTAGCCGCGAAGGCAAACCTCCGCTCCTCTTTCCCCCATCATCCCCCATCACCACGCGCCTCTCACCTTTGTGGACTTTGCTGAACAAGGCGCTGAAGTCCCAAAACGAATTGCTCTCGCTCGGAGCCGACTGGCAGTTCAAACCTGAGTGGAAGAGGCAGAAATGGAGGTTTCTCACCCCCTGATTTGTGGCCCTCCGGCCCACCTCCCAATTTGCTCTCCTGAGGATGGGCAGAGAGGGAGGACACATGAAATGGTACTGTGGGCGCACGGGCCATAGGTTGAGAACCCCCGAGTTATACCATTCCTACAATCCCAAATATCTATACATTGGCAAATATCAATACAATCCGAAATATCTACACACTGTGGGCCGGATCACGCCTCCTGGACATGAGTGGGCCAGCCACATGGCTCCTTTGCCGTAAAAACGCATCAACGGCTGCCGTAAATGTGTTTACTACAGCCGCGGCTGCATTTACGGCAGCGTTGACAGCAGGCACGGGCGCGTTTTACGGCGGTTGTAAACGCGCTCGCTTCTGCTTCCGGTAGCTTTTTATAATCCTGGATCGAAAGAGAAGGATGTGAAAAGTCACTCTTCACATGCTCCGAGGCACTCTTTCCTAAGCTTATAACGTCCTCCCATCTGTCTCCTCCTATCCCAGCGCCAGCGGTTACCTGACCCACGCGGAGGGCAGGCGTGACACTGGTAACCCCATCCTTTGCCGTAGCGGCAGCAGCACTCCTCGTAGCTCAGCTGGTGGCCGTTGAATGGAGAGGAACACATCCCATCGTCCCCTCGGAGCTGCCAGCAGACGTCGCGGCGGTCGGTCACCCTGTCTGGGAGGTGGAGAAAGACGGGCCAACATAAATAACCTTGATCAAAAGCCATTTCCATCTGAAGGGGTTTCTATGGTCACGTGGCAGGCAGGACTAGACAATGGAACGTTGTTACCTTTCCCGCCAAAGTGGTACCTATTTATCTGCCGACGTTCCAGTTGTCAAGTACAGAGTCTTAACCACTCAGCCACCGCGGCTCCATTTACACCTTAGTAACGGTTGCCCTTGCTCGAAAGCCAGTCATATCCGACTCTAGAGTTCAGTGCTCATTTCTGTTCACAGCCAAAGAGCCTGCGCTGTCTGCATTGGCAGATGTTTCTGTGGTCATGTGGCAGGCATGACTAGACACAGGAGTGCACAGAGCACTGCGTACTTTTCCCGCTGATGTGGTCCCTATTTATCTCCTTGCAATTTCTTGCTTTCGAACGGCTAGGTTGGCAGGAGCTGGGACAGACGACAGGACAAATGCCCTTGGATGAGTGGGGGTATAGCCTATACCCATGATGGCAAACCTTGGCACTCCAGATGTTCTTGGACTTCAATTCCCAGAAGCCCAAGCACCCTGTGAATCCACACGAATGGATTCACTGTGATTCATCCGGCCCGCACTGCCCTCGTCGTTCCCGGAAGCGGGAGTAAAACGCGCCCGTACGGTTAAGGCTCTTCCAGGTTAACCCTTCCTCTATACAGGCGTGTTTTACTTCCACGAGCAACAAGGGCAGCGTGGGCCGGATGAATTGCAGTAAACCCATTTGTGTGGATTCACGGGGGCTTGGGCTTCTGGGAATTGAAGTCCAAGAACATCTGGAGTGCCAAGGTTCACCGTTACGGGCCTATACCATAGCTAAATAAATAGCTCATACCCTCGGAAAGTTCTTCCTAAGGTTTACTAACAATCTCTTTTCTTGTAATTTGACCCCACCAGTTCAGATCTAGACCTTTGGAGGCGCAGGAAACAAGATGGATTCTCTTTCCAAAAGAGATGTGGTGATATACGTGAAGTAAAGGTAAAGGTTTCCCTTGCTCGAAAGCCAGTCGTATCCGACTCTAGGGTGCAGTGCTCATCCTGTTTCTAAGCCGAAGAGCCAGCGCTGTCTGCTTCTGCAGACATTTCCATGGTCATCTGGCAGGCATGACTAGAGACCGTAGCGCACAGAACGCTGTTACCTTCCCACCGAAGTGGTCCCTATTTATCTACTTGCAATTTCTTGCTTTCAAACTGCTAGGTTGGCAGGAGCTGGGATGAAGACGGGAGCTCATTTCCGTCCTGTAGTACTCGGGAATCGAACTGCTGACCTTCCGCTTCCCAGTCAGCATCTTAGCCACTTGAGCCACTGCAGTATACGTGAAGTATCACCACTCAAATCTCTTCTCTTGGAAATGTCCACCTACCTCTTAACACACATTGAGAGGCACATGTTGACAGGACCGGACTGGCAATGGCGCATGCCAGTTCTGGCTCTTGATCTTTGAGCCTCTGACCCTTGTGGGTATCTATCCGGTGGGGAAGAGAGCCTGGTGCCCCAGCTTGAGCAGAAACGATTAAAAAAAACACACAACCTAACGAGTAAAATAATTTTAAAAATAATTAAACCGAGGACAGCCTGACCTGCTTGCGTCTCAGGAAGTTGGCACTCTTTGCCACTTGAGTCCAGGGTCAAGGGAGGGTGGCACTCGCAGGTGAAAGAGCCGACCGTATTGACGCAACGGCCAAGTTTGCACACACCGGGGTCCTGGCATTCATCAGCGTCTGCAACGGAGAAGAAGAGCCCGGGGTTGACGGCGGGTTTGTTCGTTAAGATTTCTTCCCCTGGTTTCCTTCCCTGGCCGCGAGACTCGAGGCAACAAACAAGAAAGTCAAAGAAACACAAGGACAATTAAAAGAGGTAAAACGTAAAGGCCGCCCATGCTCTAAAGCCAGTCCTATCCAACTCTAGCGTTCAGTGCTCATCCCTGTTTATAACCAAAGAGCCAGTACGGTCTGTGTCTGCAGACATTTCTGTGGTCACGTGGATTGCACGGAACGCTGTTACCGTTCCCACCGGAGCGGCCCCTATTTATTTACTTGCTTTCGAACCAGCTGGCTCTGTCGTGCGGCACCCTCGGGTCTACAAGCTGCTGACCTGGGCATTCAGCAAACCCCCCCACCCAATTTTGCAAATGCTGAAGTTCAGACACTTACCGTCACGGTCCTTAAAAAGGAGGCTTGGAATGAGAATCCAAAAATAAATAATAAATACAGGCATTAATATCAACAAGCCAGTTCAAACTGCTTTCTCACCAGAAGCAGGTCTTGTGTGAAGCTTAAGGACCTTAGTTGCTCACTCAAGACCCGATCATAGCTGTCAAGTATCCCGTATTGGCCGGAAAACACCCTTTTTTTACCCCCTTCCCTGCCATCATCCCATATTAATTAGACTGCAATGCCCTATTGCCGCCATTGGAGGGCAGCACAGAATAAGCATAGCTGTCAAAGGGGCCGAGTCAACCTTGAATCCTGGTCAGGATCGAACTCACAACATTTTGGTTGCAGTGCAGCCGTTTTAACCACTGTGCCACCAGGGCACGGATGAAAAGGGAAATTGCAGTAGCAATTGCATTGACGTGCCCTCCCCATAGCGACTAGGACGCTTTCTGGGTGGTTCACAAGGTAATTGGCATTTTTTTGGCCCTCCAACAACATCGTGGACTTGTTTTGCTGACCTCGGAAGCATAGAAGGCTGAGTCAACCTGGATCGAATTCGCAGGGTCAGCAGTTTTAGCTTATAACCTCATTCCTGATTTCATCCCTTCTAGTCACTCCAGCAACCTTCCCCTGACACTAGAGGAGACCCCTGTGGAAATGATTGCCTTTGGCCACTGAACTTGTCCTTCGAGTGTGAGACGAGGAGACAGGGGAATTTCACCCGGCAATGCCCCCAACTCACCGATTTCGCCGGCCGCCACGCATTTCTTATGGGTCGGATCGTAAGTGGTGGAAGGAGGGCAGGAGCAACGGAAGCTGCCCCGGGTATTCTCGCAGCGCCCGTTGGCACAGTTGGATTCGTCCAAACACTCATCCACATCTAGGGAGAAAGAGAGACGAAATCAGACTCCTTCTACGTCTACAAGACGGGAGAGGTCCGTGGAGGAAGGTCAGCGGTTTGAGACCCGAGGGCTGCGTGATGGAGTGAGCTCCTGTCATATGTCCCAACTCCTGCCAACCTAGCAGTTTGAAAGCAAGACATTGCAAGTAAATAGGTACTGCTTCGGCAGGAAAGGTAACCGCGTTTCGTACGCTCCGGTGTCTAGTCATGCCTTTGCACGAAAGCCAGTCGTATCTGACTCTACTGTTCAGTGCTCAACTCCGTTTACAGCCAAAGAGCCAGTGCTCTCTGAGTCTGCAGAAGTTTCCGTGGTCACGTGGCAGATTAGAATTGCCTCCTACTTAGCGAGCTCTTCAGGGCTTGTAGGATCACGAGAACCATGTAGTGTTTGCATCTGGATATGTATGTTTTACCTCCACTTCCAGCTGTTGATAGTCTTTACTATGAATATTGTTATGGTTTTATGGTTGCATCAAAAGGGTGGGGCATTAATGCGAATGAACAAATGAAAGAGAGTTCTGGACTCCACAGTCACAAATCCGCACTTGGAAATCTGCTACCAGCCATCGTTAGCAATAATGTGCTAACGAACCCAAAACACTAGAGACGTCAATTATGGAAAGAATTCTGGTGAATCTATTCCAGGAACGTTCCCTTACAGGTAAAGGTCACTTTTCTTGAAAGCCAGTCGTATCCAACTCTAGGGTTCAGTGCTCATCTCCGCTTACAGCTGACGAGCCAGCGCTGTCGGCGTTTGCAGATGTTTCCATGGACATGCGGCAGGCATGACTAAGACACTGGGAGTGCACGGAATGCTGTTTCCCTTCCCACCGAAGTGGTCCCTATTTATCTACTTGAAATTTCTCGCTTTCATACGCCTAGGTTGGCAGAACTGGGACAGACAAGAGTCCAAATATGGCCAAACGGTACGGTGAATCCAGAGAAGAAAAGCAAACCATTTGTAGTAGCAGTGTGTATTTAATACAAATTTATAGTTCCAAAAAGGTATTGAATTAATAAACAAAAATAATAGGTCTTATATATGCCTTGAAAAATGTTTCAGACAGAAAACTGTAGGTCTTATGTTTTAATATGTTTTAATAATAATATGCCTTATTATTGCTTTGTATATTTCGAACAAAACTGTAGGTCTTATGTTTTGCCTTTTTGTTTCTTACGATAAAATTATTAACAATAAACAATAAAGTTATGACGTTGTCCCCCTCTACTTTTGCATTCAAATCCGCTATGTTCTTCTCGAAGGGGGATATGAAGGCTATATCGGATTTGAATGCGAAAGTGGAGAGGGAGAACGTCGTAACTTTATTGTTAATAATTTTATTGTAAGAAACAAAAAGGCAAAACAAGACCTACAGGTTTTTTTTTGAAACATACAAAGAAATAATAAGGCATATATAAGACCTACAGTTTTCTGTTTGAAACATTTTTCAAGGCACATATAAGAACTGGGACAGAGACAGGCGCTCGCTCCGTCATGCAGTCCTCGGGATTTGAACTGCTGACCTTCCGCCTCCCAGTCAGCATCTTAAGCCAAAACCCAAAAACAGTTTCAGCACACTGGCCAGCGAATCCACATCAGCTTTTACTCCGTACTTTCTACCAGCTTCCCACAATACTGAGTTCCCTGGACATAGTTGGTTTGGGTGGGCCACGACTGCCATGCGCAAGGTGAACACTCACTCCCACACAACCCCACACAGATCCCCTCCTTTCCTACCGACACACTCCAAGAGATTGCCGTCATAGTAGAAGCCTTGCTTGCAGTAACATTCGTAGCCCGGCTGCGTGTTGACGCATTTCCCTTCTTTGCAGATCTCCGCACCAAACAGGGCACATTCATCGATGTCTGTTGATAAAAATAAACATTAAACAGACGATGCAGCCACCCAATTAACAATTAATGATTGGCATGCTTGTCCAACAGCAAAGAGGCAATTTATAGGTTGCGAAATATTCTGCAAGATTCTGAGTTCGACAGAACTCTTCATCATTGCAAGTAGATAAATAGGGACCACTTCGGTGAGGAGGCAACCAGCGCTCCGTGCGCTCCAGTGTCTAGTCATGCCTACCACATGACCACGGAAACATCTGCAGAAGCAGACGGCGCTGGCTCTTCGGCTTTGGAACAGAGAAGAGCACTGAAGCCTAGAGTCGGATACGACTGGTTTTCGAGCAAGGGACACCTTTACTTTTTAGAGGAAGATGAGCAGAGAAAATTGGCTGATACAGATGACCGCTGTGCTTATTTTACAAACGTTTTGGGCTTTAAATTAGAAGAATCAGACTTGTGTTTTGGGGCTATAGCTGCCACAATTGATGCTTTTTTGCACCACACTGCACAATCCAGTGATGGCGGACCTTGGCACTCCTGGTGTTCTTGGACTTCGATTCCTAGAAGCCCAAGACAGCAGTCTCTGCTGATCAGGGCTTCTGGGAATTTGTCACGATCCAGCCTTCATCCGAGTCCCAGGACGGGCAGGATCAGGAGCCCCAGCCTGTTCCGAGCCCAGTTTTCCAGCGCCAGAATTATGACCTGTCAACCACTGACTCAGATTCTGACAGTGGTTCTCCCTCGAAGGAAACTCCTACAGAAGGATTTACAGCGGCGTAGTAAATCCGCACCTTGTCCATATCAAGGCTGCGGCAGCCCATTGCAGTCCCGGTGTTAAATCCTGCATCATGTCTCATTTCATGCGTGCCGCAAGAGATGGCTCCGTGATCATAGTGTGTGGGTCACTTCATGGCAAGCTGGGATCCACTTTAAACAAATTCACATCAGTGGCATTTATCCTGTTTCAAGGGGGGGGGGATGCATTCCCGGATACGAGCTGCAGTCGACAACAAGTATTAATCATAGTTTCATGTATGTTATCATGTAGAAATGCTATGTAGTGAATTTCGTTTAATTCACCAGAACCATATGGGCGCGTTTCACTTCCGCTTCCAGGAGCGACGAGGGCGTCGTGGGCAGGATGAATTGGTGTTGGGGGCCGTATCCAGCCCACGGGCTGTAGTTTGGGCATCCCTGCCATTGGGGCTGTTGAAAGGAGGTATTTAACTAGGCTTCTAAGTAGTTTTGGAATGGTTTTGGGGTGGGTGGGTGGGTGTCCCGTCTTGTCCACGAGCGAAGTGAAACACAGGCAGACACACAAAATGAGACGTAACACACACACACACACCCAGCGTATCTTCGGGCAGCCGGCACCGTGAGACTCACCGCGATGTGCTGGAATGCCGTAGTTTAGGATGGTGTCGTCCAGAATGAAGCCTTTGCCGTCCGGACAGAGCGTGTGGAATTCAACTATCATAGAGGGAAGAGACAGACAGAGGGGGAGGAATAGAAAGAGAAGTTTGGAGTGGGGAGATAAAAAAAAATCCACACATTTATTGTTAATCCGCACAGAGAGGGTGCCAAAATGTATACACATTCCAAGAGATGTTATCTATATATTCCTTTTTGAAGTTGAATTTGTCGTGATCCCACAACCAGATGCTGTTGTTTTATGTTATGAATCATAGTTTCATGTATGTTATCATGTAGAAATGCTATGTAGTGAATTTCGTTTAATTCTGATTAAGCACACTTAGCCTATGGGCACCCATTTGTGTGAGCAACTCTTCACCATTTTCTAGGCGATGGAAAGCTGCCTTGTGGCCTGTTCTCAAGGCCATCCCTAGGGAAAGACCCTTGAACATGTTCTCTCGCATGGACTTAAGACGAAGAACACTGATATTGTGCCATCTGGATCTCTGATCTACGAACTGAACCTGTCGTTTTGACATGTCAATTAGGACTTGTTATCTACCTTTTCCCATCAGAAAGGGTATATAAGCAGGAGCTTAATTCAATCGAGGGAGATCCCTCTCTTTAGAGAGATAAGCACACTTCCATGCGCTCGATAGGCTTCCCTACCATCGAGGAAGTTATCGAACCCATCTTTGACGGGGCGCCTAGAAGCGCCTAGAAGCGCCACAGCTTAGGGTACATGAGGTTAAAGCACTGCTATGCTATTTACTTTGATTCCTGCATTATGTGCATTTATCGGAACTTTGTTCTATTACTTTAATAAACCCGTTAAATTGGCTTCGGAGTCAAGCTCAGTTCTTCTTGCTCCCTAAGCCAAACCGGAGCGAGACAGAGAGGGGAGACATTAAAATACGAAGGGCCCTTATGAAAAGGACGGTAGCAACTTTCTCCTGTGAAGCTTGTTGTGGGTTTTCCCAGCTGTCCGGAGGAGTCCAGCCCGGCTCGCCAGAAGCTGCGGAACATCTTTGAAGAAGGTAACAGGCAACCGCAACATGCGCACTATACTTCCAAGGCCAGCAAGTTCTCCCCTAGTTAGAGATTGGCGTTTACTGTCCCAGAGGTCTTTGCAGCCAAATAAAACCTGTGACATTAATTTACCTTATCGCTATTTCCCCCGGAACCCATGAGCCAGATTCGCTGGACCCGTCTCTCTCTGCTGCACTAAACCAGGCTGAGAGAGCATACCCTTAGGCCGCGGTGACCCAGGTCAGACTCATGCTCGCGCTGCGGCTGCCGGCCTCACGAAGTCTGAGCATCCCGCGGGCATCTGGCGAGTAGAGAACCTCACTACAGAATTGACTTAGCAAAGCATTTGACGAAGTTCCCCAATGGTGGTTAGGTAAAGGTAAAAGTCGCGGCCATGTGGCAGGCATGACTAGACACCAGAGTGCACAGAATGCTGTCACCTTTCCTCCCATTGCGGTACCTATTCATCTTCTTGCTTTCGAACTGCTAGGTCAGCAGGAGCTGGGACAGATGACAGGAGCTCACTCTGTCGTGCAGCACTCGGGTCTCGAGCTGCTGACCTTCCAGTCGCCAAGTTCAGCATTTTAACCACTAAGCCACTGCAGGCCACGTACCAACAACACATATTCCACAAATCCAAGAATATCCTAGTCCAGCGTTTCCCAAACTATGTTCCTGAGAACACTGGTGCTCTATAGAGGACTGCAGCTCCCAGAAGCCTTAACCTGCACAGCCTTCTGGGAACTGTAGTCCAAGACTTCTGGAAATTAGAGTCCAAAGACTTCTGGGAATTGTAGTCCAAGAATACAGAGGGACCCAAATCTGGGAACCACTGCCTAGTCTACTAGTACTTGTTGTAGGATTTTTCAAGAGTTGGGCCACAGATCTGCTTCTTTCCTACTCACGCGAGTTGAGAACCGGGCACGGGTAGATTTCGCAGTGGTCGCCCCAGCCGGCCCCGAGGGAACAGCAGCATTCCTGGCGCGTAATGTTGGTGGCCAAGACGCTGTCGCAGAAGACGGTGTCGTCGAAGTTCAGGTAGCACTCCTTCTTGTTGTGGGGCAGCTCTGGGGGTAAAACAAGGGGTGGGAATCACCCTAGTGAGCGGTTCACAAGTTAATTAGCATTTTGCCCCCAACATGCTGGGGACTCATTTTACCTTGACCCCGGTCAGGATTGAACTCACACACTTCTGGCTGCAGGACAGAAGTTTAACCACTGCGCCACAGTTTGTCAGAGAAGAATGTGGCCCTTGGAACACCCTGCCTCTATATCCGGCGTATCACACTCACCCTCGCAGCTCTTTTGGTCTTCAGAAGGTGCAAATCCCTCATCGCACACGCATGTGAAGGAGCCCTCAGTGTTCTCACACGCCCCGTGCTGGCAGAGACCTGGGTCTTTTGCACACTCGTCAATGTCTGGGGAGAGACCAGTAACAGGGAAAGGTATAACGCCGTGATGGTAAACTTTGGCACTCCAATGTTCTTGGACTTCAATTCCCAGAAGCCCAATCACCCTGTGAATCCACATGAATGGGTTTACTGCGATTCATCTGACCCGCACTGCCCTCGTTGTTCCCGGAAGCGGAAGTAAAATGTGCTGTTTACACAGAGCAGGGGTTCCCAACCTAAGGCCCACGGGCCAGATCCAGCTTGCAGTGCCATTTCATGTGACCCCCCCTCCAAGGACATCCGAGAAACAAAATGGCCACCCCCTTTGAAGCTGTTGGGACAAAATGGCTGCCTCCGTCATGCAGCCTGGGCAAAATGACCATCCGGCCCTCAAAGCTGACTGAGAGAGCGTGAGCCAGCCCCTGGCTTGAAAAGGTTGGGAACCCCTGGCACAGAGGAAGGGGTTCGGAGGGAAGGCCAACCCACCCACCTTGGCATTTCCGCCCGCCCTCCAACTGGTATCCTGCTTGGCAGAGACACTGGTAGGAGCCCATGGTGTTCACACATTCGCCCCCGACACAGGCGGCTGGGAAGTCGCACTCGTTCACATCTGCAGGAAGAAGAAGGGGAGGGGGTGGAACACACCACAAAAGTTATTTCTTTATTTTCAAATATAAACATAACAATAAAAAACCAAATACAATATATAAGAAAAAAGAATGCACAAAATCTTATGTGAAAACCTATATAGACTACTAAGTGCACCCACCACCCATGGGACATTATAAAGGTAAAGGTCACCCTTGCTCACAAGCCAGCCTTATCTGACTCTAGGGTTCGGTCCTCATCTCCGTTTATAGCCAAAGAGCCAGCACTGTCTGTGTCCATTTCCATGGTCACGTGGTAGGCATGACTAGACACCAGAGTGCATAGAATGCCATTTACCTTCCCACCGATGTGGTACTTATTTATCTACTTGCAATCGCTTGCTTTCGAACTGCTAGGTTGACAGGATCTGGGACAGAGATGGAAGCTCACTCCGTCACGCAGCACTCAGGTCTCGAACTGCTGACCTGTTGACCTTCCAGTCCTCAAGTTCAACGTCTTAACCACTAGGCCAATGCATTCAGGACACTATATAGCTTTCATTCAAATATTCTCTATGTAACATTATTTTATATCTTTGTCTCCTCTTTCCAGGGACTGCAGTGGCTAACTGTCCATCCAACTTGATGACTGGAAGGTCGGCAGGTCAGCAGTTCGAGACCCGAGTGCTGCACGACGGAGTGAGCTTCCATCTCTGTCCCAGATCCTGCCAGCAGTTTGATACCCGTCCACAGAGGCATCTGCAGACACAGACACAGACAGCGCTGACTCTTTGGCTATAAGCAGAAGTGAGCACTGAACCCTAGAGTCAGGCCTCTGGGCATGACCAGAAATCAAACTCAGGAGCATTCATCCTCCCCACCAATTCCACTCCAAGGCCCACGTCCACGTGGACGCTGCCGCCAAAATCCTGACCCATCAAATCTTGTTTTAAAGAGACACACTAGCCGTTGGACACACAATGCACAGGCACCCTGCACATTCTCAGAGGATAACTCACAAGGGCTCCCCTTCCTCCCTAGCAGGCAAACCATGGGAAAACTCAAAATTTTCTCTGCCCAATCCATGCCCCCCTCTCCTCACTCTTTGCTCTCACCTTCACACCTTGGCCCGTCCTTCACTGCCTGGAATCCTGCCGGGCACTGACACTTAAATGAGCCCAGTGTGTTTACACAAACTCCGTGGGCACACAGAGAACCGTTCTCACACTCGTTCACATCTGCAGGGAGAGAAGGAAATTGAGATTTTTCTCTGTCTTGCTCAAGGAAATGCCTTTTGTAGGCACCGTTGCTGCATTTATTCAAGTGTTTCTTTTATTGCTCCTCTCTCTCTTGTTCTAGTGGGAAAAATTAGAGCCCCAGATGCATTTCCCCTTCCTTTCCGTTCGAGTTTATCCCCCACCACAGCTCAAAATCAGAGGCATTGCCTGTCTCCGTGGCCAGGATCCCGTTGCGTACTTAAGTGTCCACACTATGGTCAGAATCCTGTTGCACAGCCAAAATCCTGTTGTGTATTTAGTGGCCACATTATGACCAGAATCCTGTTGCATGGCCAGAATCCTGTTGCATACATAGTTGCCACACTATAACCAGAATCCTGTTGCATGCTCAGAATCCTGTTGCATATTTAGTGGCCACACAGTGGTCAGAATCCTGTTGCATGGGGAGGATCCTATTGTGCACTTAGTGGCCACACAGTGACCAGAATCCTGTTGTGTACTTAGTGGCCACACAATGTGCGGAATCCTGTTGCATGGCCAGAATTCTGTTGCATACTTAGATACTGCAGGCTGTATCCTCCGACTCAGCCTTGTGTGAAAGCTGGTTGTGATTCCTCCAGGGCATAAGTGCAAAGATTACACATCTGTAAGAGCTACCTAGAAAACCCTGGAAAGAGTTGCCTTAAGTGATGACACACAATTATTATAAAATTGTGGCCGAAATACTGTGGAGAGGGGCGGGGGACTCTACTTGCGCAACAGGATTGTCTTAATCAGCAGTGGTGAAAAATGCAAATGCATTGCTCAAGGAACTAGTTGCTCAGAGAATAGCCAAGATGGCTGAATTCATAAGCCACCCTCGGCTAGCTGCCTGAGCCCGGCCTTGCCATCAGCTGCCTTGCTGGGATGTCACAGCCACCAACGAAACTAGTCCCCTCCCGCCAAGCAGCCCTCTGCACGGTTACCAAGGCAGCTGCGGGAATCCTGTGCAGGCACAAATCCATCCCCGCAGGTGCAGCGGAAAGAGCCGGGCGTGTTCTCACACCATCCGTGCTTGCAGACAGCATCTTCAGAGCACTCGTCTATATCTGGAGGGGGAGGAGAGCGAACACACTCAGTATCTTGACTTGTGCTTCCCTCACAAGGTGATACGGCATAGAAAGAAAAGGGTTATTCCAATAGCAATGCTGAAGCATTATTCGCTTTTCCCCTCTTTCCTTTTATGCCATGTCTTTTTAGGCTGCAAGAATTGCTTTTCTTTCCTCCTCCCTCTTTCAATTTGTGCCATATCTTTTTAGGCTGCAAACCTTGCTTGTCTTTCCTCCTCTCTTTTTTTCTTTCATGCCATGCCTTTTTAGATTGTAAGCCTTGTTTTCTCCTCCCTCTTTCCTTTCATGCCATGTCTTTTTAGGCTGCAAGAATTGCTTTTCTTTCCTCCTCCCTCTTTCAATTTGTGCCATATCTTTTTAGGCTGCAAACCTTGCTTGTCTTTCCTCCTCTCTTTGTTTCTTTCATGCCATGCCTTTTTAGATTATAAGCCGTTTTTTCCTCCCTCTTTCCTTTCATGCCATGTCTTTTTAGGCTGCAAGAATTGCTTTTCTTTCCTCCTCCCTCTTTCAATTTGTGCCATATCTTTTTTAGGCTGCAAACCTTGCTTGTCTTTCCTCCTCTCTTTTTTTCTTTCATGCCATGCCTTTTTAGATTGTAAGCCTTGTTTTCTCCTCCCTCTTTCCTTTCATGCCACGTCTTTTTAGGCTGCAAGAATTGCTTTTCTTTCCTCCTCCCTTCTTCAATTAGTACCATGTCTTTTTAGGGATCTATGTACTAATTTTACTACTCCTTAACTCTGAGCCAAAAAGGAGATGGTTGGATGGTATTGTAGATGCAATGGGCACAGAGTTGGCTGGGTTGAGGAGGATGACGGAGGACAGAGGGGCCTGGAAGACAATGGTTCATAGGGTCACATAGGGTTGGAATCGACTGTGCAACTGAACAACAACAAAAATCTTGATGTATTTCAAGTATCTGTTGCTATTCTATGCTAGTCTTGGACTGTAATAAAGATTTGAAGTCTTTCTAGACTGCAAATATTGCTTTTCTTTCCTCCTCCCTTTTTCCTTTCACGCCATGTCTTTCTAGGCTGCAAGAATTGCTTTTCTTTCCTCCTCCCTCTTCCCTTTCGTGCATTGTCTGTTTAGATTACAAGCTTTTCTTTTACACCCTCTTCCTTCCCTATACCTTCTTCCTTTGTGCCAGGTCGGCAAGTCAGCAGTTCAAGACCCGAGTCCTGCATGATGGAATGAGCGCCTGTCATCTGTCCAAGCTTATGCCAACCTAGCAGATCGAAAGCAAGAAATTGCAAGTAGATAAATGGGGATTGCCGGGGAAAGATCTTGGGGCGTCCCCTGAGCAGAGTTCCTCCAGCAACAATCATTTCAACCCAGAAAGCGCCTTTGTGTGCTTCTGATACACAAAAAAGTTCTAGATTAATGCAAGGTTCTGATAAAGCTTCCGGTTAAGTGTTCTGTAGGCTATTTTGTTAAGATTTTTGAATGTGGTTTTTGTAGTTGTAATTTTGTTTGTTTTCATGTTTTTTTCCTAATTTAATTAATTAAATAAAAAATAAAGTAAAACCCCTACTTATGAAAATAGTCTGTTCCTTAGGCTTTTGCTTAAATTGAATTATTTTGTAACTCGAAGCAAACCCATAGGAAAAAGAATCTTTATGTAACTGGAAGCAAACCCATAGGGAACCGTGTAAATCGGGACATGGTTTTAGCACAAAATCATTATGTAAGTCGAATTTTATGTAACTCGAGGCATTTGTAAGTCGGGGTTTTACTGTATTTAAAATAATTCAGCCCCTCTTCCAACTGGAGCCCCGAAGCCCATGGCAACACCCGGGTCTGTACCATCGCAGAAGGGCTGGCGCGAGGGCCTCTGCCGGTAGCCCGCGTAGCATTCGCACGTGTAATGCCCGGGGAAGTTGACGCAGGATCCACCCTCGCCACAGATATTAGGCTTGGCACAGTCGTCGATATCTAGGGGTCAGAGAAAAAGAGAGGGGGGGGGGGACTGTGAAAGGGCTGCAGACAAGGCTCCCCCCTCCCCCAGTGGCTCCCCCATCCCACCTGCCTGCGTTCCCTGGCATCCTCACCCATGCAGGATCGGACCCCCTTCTGCACCTTCAGCTGGTATCCCCGGTTGCAATGGCAGTTGTAAGAGCCCCCTGTGTTCATGCAGACGCCCTTCCCACTGCCGCAGGGGTCCGACTCGCACTCGTTGACGTCTGTAGTGGGCAGGAGATAGGAGAAAAGAGGGGACATGGAGGCAAGACTGCTGCCTTTGCTACAGGCAGGGGCCGCTCCTTGGAGGCAGGCGTCTAGGTTCTCTCCCTATCTGGTGTTTCAGTGTTTCACCCAGGTTCTTCCCAGGTCATAGAATAATGGGAGTTGGAAAGGGGCCTCTTAGGCCACCCAGTCCAAAGCCCCCCTGCTCAATGCAGGAATCTGAATCCAAGCAACTAAAGAATCATAGAATGACCAAGTTGGAAAACGGGTCCTTTGAGGCCATCCAGTCTAACCCTCTGCTCAAGGCAGGAATCCGGATCAAAGCAGGTCTGACAGAGAGTTGCTTTCCAATTCCCTCTCTTGAATGGCTCCAGTGTTGGCGCGCTCCCCACCTCTCGAGGCAGTGGGTTCTGCTGTCGTACTGCTCTAACCATTAAGACATTCAAGTATCCCCGATCTTATAACTGTGCATCTGAATTTGGTTCCCCGGGTATAAAACTTTTGTCTGTTATAAGAACATATAAGAACATAAGAACAGCCTTGCTGGAATAGGCCACAGAAGCACATCCAGTCCAGCCTTGTCCCACAGTGGCTCACCATGTGCTTCAGGGTATTATTCCCAAGAAGATGCCTTCACCTGCTTAGGATTCCCTGGAAATGGCATTTATTGAGAGATATCCTGCCTTTCTCTCCAACCCAGAGGTCGTCCTTAGGTATCCATTATTATAGCCATTGATACCCTTGTCCTTCATGAACTTGTCTAATCCTTTCTTGAAGCTGTCAAGATTGACACGTCTTCTGGCAGGGAGTTCCATAGACCAGTGATCCTCTGGGTGAAAAAGTACTTTCTCTTATTTGTTTGAGAACTAGGACCCAAATGTTTCATGGATTTCCCCCTAGTTCTAGTGTTGTGCGATAGGGAAAACAGTTTTTCCTTATCTACTTTGTCCACACCGCGCATGACTTTATAAACTTCAATCAGGTCACCTCTTAGACACCGTCGTTCAAGAATGAAGAGGTGAAACCATTGTCTCAGGGTAGCACGTGCTACAACAATGCACGAAAACTCGCAAGATGGACTGAGCCACAGACATGCACAGGAGTAGAAAAGCCAAAACATTGAGGTCAGGGAAAGAAGACGTGTCCACTCTAGGCCTTACCTACGCAGTGCTGGTGCTGAGGATGCCGTCGGTAGCCTTGGTAACAGTGACACATGAACACCGACAATCCCGGGATGCATTCGCCGTGCCCACAGATGTTACGGTTTAGCTTGCAGACGTCCGTCTCTGCAGAGAGGGGTGAGGAAAAGCAGAAAAGCCAGACATGCGAAGCCCGGGTGAATTAACTCCGTCGACAGGCCAAAATCCTCTTGTGATTTTTACATTAGGCTAAAACGAAAAGGGGACGGTGGTGGCTCAAGTGGGTAAGACGCCAAACTCGCTGACTGGAAGGTCGGGGTTCGATTCCCAAGTACTGCATGACGGATTGAGTGCCCGCCGTCTGTCCCAGCTCCTGCCAAGCTACCAGTTCGAAAGCAAGAAATTGCAAGTAGATAAATAGGGACCACCTCGGTGGGAAGTTAACGGCGTTCCGTGTCTAGTCATGCCTGCCACATGTCCACGGAAACGTCTGCAGAAGCAGACAGAGCTGGCTCTTCGGCTTTGAAACAGAGATGAGCACTGCACCCTAGAGTTGGATACGACTGGCTTTTGAGCAAGGACAGCCTAAAGCAGAAAAGGAGGATGCAATGGTGGCTCAGTGGTTAAGATGCTGAACTTGACGACTGGATGGTCAGCAGGTCAGCAGTTCGAGACCCGAGTGCTGCACGATTAAGTGAGCTCCCGTCTCTGTCCTAGCTCTAGTCATGCCTGCCACATGATCAAAAAACCAGCCGTCCAACTCTAGGGTTCATTGTCCATCTCCATTTACAGCCAAATACTTTTTCATGGTCATCTGGCAGGCATGACTAGACGCTGGAGCACATGGAACACTGTTACTTTCCCCCACCGAAGCGGTACCTATTTATCTACTTGCAATTTCTTGCCTTTGAGCTGCTAGGTTGTCAGGCGCTGGGACAGACAACAGGAGCTCAACCGGTTATGCAGGACCCGGGTCTTGAACTGCTGACCTGCCAAGCTCAGTGTCTCAATCACAGTGAAACATCCAGGCCTGGAGGCTTGAATCTCTTTCTCCCACTCACCTGGGGAACAGAGGAGCGTGCTGACCCTTCGCCCTAGGAAAAGAGACCCCCTGGGGCCCTTACTCACCTGTCACCTGCGTGGGGGCCATGTCTAAGGCACCCAAGACCTTGTCGTCTTCCGGATACTTTATCGGCATCACAACGGTGGGCTTTGCAAGTATGGCTGTAATGCAGAAATGGGCACAGAGTTACAGATGTGGAAACTGAGGCACACAAAGGGCATTACCTCCTTCTCTCCCCCCACACACATACCTCACTGAACAGGGGCTTCCATTAAACCTCGGACAGTTGGAAGGATAAGGAATGAGAAAAGGACAATTGTGAGATGGATTGACTCCATTAAGGAAGGCACAGGCTTGGGTGTTCAAGACCTGCGCAAGGCTGGTGATGGTAAGACATTTTGGAGGCTACAAGGTTGGCATGGGTTGGAAACGAATGGGCAAGACAGTAGCAGAAGAGAGGGCTGCAGGATTATGGCTGTTGTTAAATGCCTCCAAGTTGTCTCTAACTCTTGAAAACCCTACAAATGAGATCCCTCCAAACTGTGCTCTACTCAACAGCCTTGCTCACCTCTGGCAAGGTGAGCTTTTTAGGCCAGGAGTGCCCAAACCTTTTGGGTCATGGGCCCGTCATGTGGTTCAGTGGGCCGGTTACGTGGTTCAGCAGGCTAGTCATGTGGTTCCTCCCAC
This sequence comes from Bradypodion ventrale, assembly GCA_035047345.1. Classification (NCBI taxonomy): domain Eukaryota; kingdom Metazoa; phylum Chordata; class Lepidosauria; order Squamata; family Chamaeleonidae; genus Bradypodion; species Bradypodion ventrale. The sequence goes on from JAWDJE010000012.1 coordinate 24,102,393, forward strand.
CAGAAATGGAAGCAAAATGCACCTTGCGATCTGTTTTTCAACAGGATGCTTAAACCAGGGGTGTCCAAACTACGGCCCACGGGCCATAGTTTGGGGGGCCCTGTTCTAGGCGGACCAACTTCATAGGGCTGTTCTTAAGATATGGTGTGTGTGTGGGAAATGTATACCAAACATACAGTCTTGAACGCCCCACTCTCCCAAATTACATATACAGTACACTAATCCACTATGTACGTCAGCTTTGGCCTTGAGTGTCTCCGTGGCAGAATATGCTGCTCCGGTATGGAGCGCATCGACACATGCAAAGCAAGTTGACATTGCTGTGAATGAAGACATGCGTATAGTGACAGGATGCCTCAAAACTACACCAGTTGAGAATATATACTCTCTTGTCGGTATTGCTCCACCTAAGATCAGGAGAGAAGTAGCAGCGAACGCCGAGAGAACTAAGCAAGAGAAGGACCCTCGACACCCTCTCAATGGTGTGTGAATAGGAAGACGCAACTGAAACACTGATTCTTCCTGTGGCTTGTCATAAGTCTTATCTCAGCTCTATGGGAAGATACTGGAGGCCTCAAACCTACACCAGTCGAGCAAATACAGGTGAAACTCGGAAAATTAGAATATCGTGCAAATGTTAATTCATTTCAGTTAAAAGGTGAAACAAATATATGATAGACTCACTACATGCAAAGCGAGAGGTGTCATGCCTTAGTTCGTTATAATTGTGGTGTACAGCGTACATGAGATTATGTGATGATTGGGGTACATGAGATGGGGGGTTGGGTTTTTTCATAAGCTGTAAGCCATAAGCATCAATATTATAACAAAGTCAGGCTTGAACTCTCTCGCTTTGCGCATAATGAGTCTGTCTCATATATTTGTTTCACCTTTTAAGTTGCATTAGTGAACTGAATGAACATTTGCACGATATTCTGATTTTCCGAGTTTCACCTGTATTTGCTCGACTGGTATAGGTTTGAGGCCTCCAGTATCTTCCCATAGAGCTGAGATAAGACTTATGACAAGCCACAGGAAGAATCAGCGTATACCCTCTTGTTGGTATCAATCAGGAGAGAAGTAGCAACGGACACCGAGAGAACTAAGCAAGAGAAGGACCCTCGACATCCTCTGAATGGAGATAAGCCTCAAGTCCACCGGCTCAGATCTAGGAAGAGCTTTATGGCAAGAACAAACATGCTTGAGGGGACGCAAGAGCAAAACCAGATTAGAAGATGGAGGAAGGAGCTCACTGGGAAAGGAACAGCATTAAAGGAGGAGATGGCTGAGTGACTCAACCTCCCCAACGTCACTTGGGAGGACCCTGAATAGGCTGAGGGTCCCCAAACGCAAGACCAACAGGCTCAAGTGGGGGCTGATGGCGGGCAACACTAAACTGTGTAAATGTGGAGAGTTACAGAATCCGGCTTATTAACTGGTCTGTCAATGACTGCCGGAAACATGCGCGGATGAGGACTTAAGTTTGGCCAACGACCCAAGCCAAGGAAGTGGCTTCATTTTGGCAGCCCAGCGTCTGATCTGGACATGCAAGATCACACTTATCAACTGCAGCACATCAATAAATGTTTGCATGCGGCTGTCCCAATAAAAGGCATTTTTGCAGAACACATTTTCTTGCACCGACGTCTCCTATCGTACACTCACCGGGGTAACGGGGCCCGAAGGTTGGGGTGTTGACGAAGAACACCAGCTGCTCCTCAGAAGTGGTCACATAACTGGGCAACTGTCGCAGGGAAGAAATGGACAAAATAAGAAAACAAGACTAAATACGTTCGGTTTAAAGTGTAGTACATCTGTGAGGCTATGGAGTCCCCTATGGACCATGGATTGATGGTTGCTCAGTCAGACCCAGGAATAAATAAATGGGGTGGGGGTGTCCCACACAAGAACTACAGCAGGAGATAATTTTGCCTAGCCTGACCTCACCTCCGTAACATTTGCTGGGAGGGACTCATCTGGTGGCTTGGGCCTCCTTTGCAGGCAACCTTCAAGGCAACCAAAAATCAGCCCTGCAGAGCGGGCTCCTTTCCTTCATTTTTTCCTACCCCAGCGTCAAGCCCTTCCAAACTTTCTCCCCCGTCCACTTCTGAGACGACCTCCAAATCGGCCCCCGTCAGCTGAAATCCCGGGGTGGTGGTGGTGGTGGTGTTACAGTACAGTGGTACCTCATACAACAATTTTAATCCGTTTCACGGGGCTCGTTGCTGTACGGAACAATTGCTATACGATGCATGCATCGTATAGCGATTTCCCCTATGGGACGCATCGCACGACGTGTTTTTTTTTTCACTGAGTGGTTTTTCCCATTGAAAAACTGTTCTACGATTCTTTTCCATATATTATGCGGGACACAATTTCCCCGCCAAACCTAATTGTTATGCGATTTCATTGCTATACAGGGCAATTGTTGTATGAGGTTCCACTGCATTTGAATTTAAGCGGCATCTTAAAATAGTCATCGGCCTCAGGATACTCACCATTGGTGGCGTGATGGCTAGAAAACAAGACAGAAGAATGAGGTTAGATCTGCCAACAAGAGATAAAGGGTTGTGTGTGTCCCCACCACACACACACACACACACACACACACACACACACTGCAGAGGAGTTTAACAGAACTATAGTGGCATTGTACCTCGAGTTACAAATTTAATGCGTTCCCTGGGACGTTTCGTGTGACAAAAAATTTGCAACTCGAATTTTCCATAGGAATGCATTGAGCGCAACTTCCCATAGGAATGCTCTGGAAACCTAAATTTGTAACTAAAAATGTGATTTTCCATAGGAACGCATTGAAAACCAATTAATCCATTGCCGGGGGGGTGGGATTTGGAGCTCGAGTGATTATTTCCTATGCATTTCATTCGTAACTCGGAAATTTTGTTGACTCGAACCATTCATAACTTGAGGTTGCACCGTAAGTAGAACTGAGAGCAAAATCTGCCCTTCCTAGGTTTGGAAATTTGAATTTTCATGGCTCCATTCTGGAATTCACAGCACAGAACAGTATTTCCAAAACCTCACTCTCTCTACCATAATTCCATTCCTATTCTATTAACTAATTACATTTATACATCCGCCCTTCATGCTAAAATGCAATTTACATAACCTGTTGATTTCTCCTTATGCCCCTAATTTTGTAGATCCAGAACTGGGTCTGCACTACCCAGTTTAGAACGGTTTCATATCACTTTATGGCTCTACCTATGGAATTACGGGGGACACTTTGGCTTAGTGGTTAAGATGCTGAGCTTGACAACCGGAAGGTTGACAGATCAGCCGTTCGAAACCTGAGTGCAGAACGACAGAGTGAGCTCCTGTCGTCTGTTCCCAGCTCCTGCCAACCCTAGCAGTTCAAAAGCAAGAAACTGCAAGTAGAGAAATAGGCACCACTTCGGTGGGAAAGGTAACAGTGTTCCACGTGCTGTGGCATCAATCATGCCTGCCACATGACCACGGAAACATCTGTAGATGCAGACATCTGTAAACTGAGATGAACGCCAGCTCCTAGACTTGGGACATGACTGGCTTTGGAGCAAGGGAGACTTTTACCTTTACTATGGAATTATGGGACTTGTAGTTTGGGGAGGGACTTGGAATCCTCTGCAGTGAACACAGTGAGTCCTAGATCTCCCCCAAAGTGCAAATTCCAAAGGAATGGTAGCTAAAGAGGTATCAAACCACTATGACGCTGCAGTGCGGACATATAGAAATCATTCTTTCCCTGGAAGCTGTGAGCAGACGTCCGGCTCTGACTTGGAAATCTCCTTTTTTGCTTTCATTCTTTTGCTAGACACCCCAAGTGTGACCCAGATCACCTCTTTCCTCTGGGGCCCAAGCAGGTTGGGGCAACCACTACACTTGGGGATGATGGGGGTTGTGTTCCAACACATCTAGAGGGTGCAGATTTGGGAAAAGGAACTGCCGGAGATTTAAGGACCTGTTGGGTTGTCTTTTTAATGTCAATATATCGTTTTTGTTCTCTGCAGGAAGGGGGGGGGGACTGGCTCACCTTCTGGCTCTTGAGAGTCACTGCCCGGAGAGGGGTGGGTGGGGGGCTCCATCGGCTGCTGCTGTTGCTGCTGCTGCTGCTGCAAGTCGGTGCTCCCGTCCGGGTGGATCTGGAGGGTGAAATCGCTCTCCCCCTGGATGGTCAAGGTCTGGTGGGAGGTCAGGATGTGGTAGCCTTTCCCCGCCGGGCAGATTTCTCTAAAAGAAGCTTTGGAGGGAATGAAAGAAGGACCTCTGAGTGGAGGTCATGCAAGGCAGGAGGAGGAGGAGGAAGAGGAGGAGGAGACCAGGCTCCGTCACTTCTTCATCCCCCCCCCCCCGCACCCCCACCGCCCGAGGGAGGCTGAGCAGGAGAGCTGAGAGTGGCCCCGATTCAAGAAAGGAGGCCGAGCGCTGGAAGGAAAGGGTCACAGAGGAGGATGAGATAGGGGGAGAAAAGAGGGGGGAAAGGGGAAAGGGAGGATGGGTTTAATTATAAAAGGAAGGAAGGATAGGTGGAGAAAGAAGAAAGGGATCACTTGAGAAAGAAAGAATAACAAGTGGAGGTAAGTATGAGTAAGAAAGAATAAGAAGAAGCTAAGTTTAAGGGAGGGAAGGAGGATAACGAGAGGCTAAGTTTGAGAGTAAAAGGAAGGAAGGAAGTATAACAAGAAACTAAATTTGAGAAAGAAAGAATGGATAAGAAGAAGCTAAGTTTAAGAAAGAAAGGAAGAAAAGAAAGGATAAGAAGAAGCTAAGTTTAAGAAAGAAAGTAAGAAAAGAAAGGATAAGAAGAAGCTAAGTTTAAGAAAGAAAGGAAGAAAAGAAAGGATAAGAAGAAGCTAAGTTTAAGAAAGAAAGAAAGGAAGAAAAGAAAGGATAAGAAGAAGCTAAGTTTAAGAAAGGAAGAAAGAAAAGAAAAGATAAGAAGAAGCTAAGTTTAAGAAAGGAAGAAATAAAGAAAAGAAAGGATAAGAAGAAGCTAAGTTTAAGAAAGGAAGAAAGGAAGAAAAGAAAGGATAAGAAGAAGCTAAGTTTAAGAAAGGAAGAAAGGAAGAAAAGAGAGGATAAGAAGAAGCTAAGTTTAAGAAAGGAAGGAAGAAAGAAAAGAGAGGATAAGAAGAAGCTAAGTTTAAGAAAGGAAGGAAGAAAGAAAAGAGAGGATAAGAAGAAGCTAAGTTTAAGAAAGGAAGAATGGATAAGAAGAAGCTAAGTTTAAGAAAGGAAGAATGGATAAGAAGAAGCTAAGTTTGAGAAAAGACTGCAGAAAAATGAAAAAGGAGGATAGATGTAATATGCAAGGGAAAAGCTTCATCCCTTAAAACATTTAACTCCCTGGAAGGAAGTCAGGGCTGGCAGACCAAGATGGGGAAATGGCGCCTGGCTCCTGCCCACACCCCAGGTGGAAGACCTAAGATGGCCGTAGCGTGTGCGTGTGTCAGGAGCCAGGCGCATTTCTTTCTCACCACCACCACCCCTCCACCCCTTACCTGTCCCGTCGGCAGGGCATCGTTCGCACCGGGCGCCCCAGGCCTTCCCGACGCTACAGCAGCAGGTCTGGCGGGTGAGCTTGGTGGGCAGCGGGTGTTGGCAGTGATGCTCGGGGCTCACCAGGCGGAAACATAAACTTTTCTCTCCGGCCTTCTCCGCTGTTGTCATCCCACCCCACCCCAAACCCCAGAGACAGAGAGAGAGAAAGGTTAGAGGTGGGGTTCCCAACCTTTTCAAGATGGGGAGCCGGGTCACGCTCCCTCAGTCAGTTTTGAGGGCCAGATGGCCATTTTGACCTGTCTGTGCAATGTGGGCAGCCATTTTGTTTCTTGGATGCCCTTGGAGGGGGTGGGCCACACGAAATGGATCTGGCCCATGGGCCTTAGGTTGCTCTAACACAGGAGAGACCCTGGGGTTGGAAGGACTTTGAAACCCCACCTGGCCTACCTCGAAGGGCTTGTCGTGAGGATGGAAATCAAAGAAAAAGCAAAGCAATCACACTTATCTGTCGCCAAATAGCGCTTAATGCATTCTCTGAGCGGTTCACAAGTTAATTAACATTTTACACACCCCACACCCCAACATGTTGGTAATTTTACCAACCCCGGAAGGACGGAAGGTTGAGTCAACCTTGAGACCTGGTCAGGATCGAACTCACAACCTTTTGGCTGCAACACAGCAGTTTAACCCCTGAGCCACCAGGGCTCATTGAGAAGGGAGAGGGAATTAACACACTGCCATGAGGGACTTTGAGGAAAATCATGAAAAAAAATTAAGTTTGAATAAACAAACGGCTCTCTTCGTTTGTTTGTTTATTAGAGGGAGAAGGGACTCTGAGCATGCGCAGAGTGCAAAACAGCTGGCACAGCATTTTGCCCACCCCACAGGACAGAAGGGGGATTAGGCCATGGATGGGGATGTCTCCTTCTCAGATGTCCTACGACTACAAGTCACATCATTCCCCCACCTTTTGCTCTGCTGACTGGGGCTGATGGGAGTTGTGGTCCGAGAATGACCAAGCGAGAGCCGTTATGTTCCCCTAAAGGGCTCTAAAACCAGCAACCGGCAGCTCGCCTTAACCCCACTGCACAATGGGATCTGTAGTCCCACAGAAGGGCCACATGTTCCCATCGCAAGCAAGGCTGAGGCCTTTATCTTGGCGCTTCAGACGTAGCCCAATTACTCCAGACCTATATCGTGGCCTAACATATCTGGGTTATCTTCCGTGAGGGGGGCAAATCCCCCCCAAAGAGAGTTTAAAGTCTACATTGTAGGGAGAATCAAGATGCAATATCCTGCTTGAGATACATACGCACACAGTGGGTGCGCGATGGGCCCAAGACGTGCCCCGGTTTACACGCGCAACGGAAGCTTCCTTGGGTGTTCAGACACTCGCCTCCCTGGCAGACGCCCTGCATGGCACACTCGTTGATGTCTAAAGGGAGAAAGGAGACACGGAGGATCAGGGAATTGGGGGCAGATGACGGAGGCATGGCACTTTTGGACTTGGGGGGCTACAACATCCAGACATGTCCAGGGATCCCCCCCCCCATCCCCAGCTAGACTTCTCAGGGCTTCATTAAAAAAAAAATCAAAGTCCAAAAAGGTTGTTCTTAAGATGATGGAATTCAGGTTCCAGCAGCTGTTTTCATCTTGTAGAGTAGAGAGAGTAAAGGCCGGTGTATGTCAGTGGTACTCAACTTCATGGGAGCTACGAGGGATTGTTATGGGCCTTGTAGGGCTTTGGTTAGAAGCTTCCTGTAAAATGCAACTCATAATCCCCTGCAACTCTCCCATGGGTCAGTGGAACTCAGTTTCATGGGAGCTATGAGGGATTGTTATGGGCCTTGTAGGGCTTTGGTTAGAAGCTTCCTGTAAAATGCAGCTCATAATCCCCTGCAACTCTCACATGGGTCAATGGAATTTAGCTTCATGGGAGCTATGAGATGCAGCTCATGACCCCTTGCAACTCTCACATGAGTCAATGGAACTCAGGTTCATGGGATCTATGAGGGATTGTTATGGGCCTTGTAGGGCTTTGGTTAGAAGCTTCCTGTAAAATGCAGCTCATAATCCCCTGCAACTCTCCCATGGGTCAGTGGAACTGTTTCATGGGAGCTATGAGGGATTATGGGCCTTGTAGGGCTTTGGTTAGAAGCTTCCTGTAAAATGCAGCTCATAATCCCCTGCAACTCTCACATGGGTCAATGGAATTTAGCTTCATGGGAGCTATGAGATGCAGCTCATGACCCCTTGCAACTCTCACATGAGTCAATGGAACTCAGGTTCATGGGATCTATGAGGGATTGTTATGGGCCTTGTAGGGCTTTGGTTAGAAGCTTCCTGTAAAATGCAGCTCATAATCCCCTGCAACTCTCCCATGGGTCAGTGGAACTGTTTCATGGGAGCTATGAGGGATTGTTATGGGCCTTGTAGGGCTTTGGTTAGAAGCTTCCTGTAAAATGCAGCTCATAATCCCCTGCAACTCTCACATGGGTCAATGGAATTTAGCTTCATGGGAGCTATGAGATGCAGCTCATGACCCCTTGCAACTCTCACATGAGTCAATGGAACTCAGGTTCATGGGATCTATGAGGGATTGTTATGGGCCTTGTAGGGCTTTGGTTAGAAGCTTCCTGTAAAATGCAGCTCATAATCCCCTGCAACTCTCCCATGGGTCAGTGGAACTGTTTCATGGGAGCTATGAGGGATTATGGGCCTTGTAGGGCTTTGGTTAGAAGCTTCCTGTAAAATGCAGCTCATAATCCCCTGCAACTCTCACATGGGTCAATGGAATTTAGCTTCATGGGAGCTATGAGATGCAGCTCATGACCCCTTGCAACTCTCACATGAGTCAATGGAACTCAGGTTCATGGGATCTATGAGGGATTGTTATGGGCCTTGTAGGGCTTTGGTTAGAAGCTTCCTGTAAAATGCAACTCATAATCCCCTGCAACTCTCCCATGGGTCAGTGGAACTCAGTTTCATGGGAGCTATGAGGGATTGTTATGGGCCTTGTAGGGCTTTGGTTAGAAGCTTCCTGTAAAATGCAGCTCATAATCCCCTGCAACTCTCACATGGGTCAATGGAATTTAGCTTCATGGGAGCTATGAGATGCAGCTCATGACCCCTTGCAACTCTCACATGAGTCAATGGAACTCAGGTTCATGGGATCTATGAGGGATTGTTATGGGCCTTGTAGGGCTTTGGTTAGAAGCTTCCTGTAAAATGCAGCTCATAATCCCCTGCAACTCTCCCATGGGTCAGTGGAACTGTTTCATGGGAGCTATGAGGGATTATGGGCCTTGTAGGGCTTTGGTTAGAAGCTTCCTGTAAAATGCAGCTCATAATCCCCTGCAACTCTCACATGGGTCAATGGAATTTAGCTTCATGGGAGCTATGAGATGCAGCTCATGACCCCTTGCAACTCTCACATGAGTCAATGGAACTCAGGTTCATGGGATCTATGAGGGATTGTTATGGGCCTTGTAGGGCTTTGGTTAGAAGCTTCCTGTAAAATGCAGCTCATAATCCCCTGCAACTCTCCCATGGGTCAGTGGAACTGTTTCATGGGAGCTATGAGGGATTATGGGCCTTGTAGGGCTTTGGTTAGAAGCTTCCTGTAAAATGCAGCTCATAATCCCCTGCAACTCTCACATGGGTCAATGGAATTTAGCTTCATGGGAGCTATGAGATGCAGCTCATGACCCCTTGCAACTCTCACATGAGTCAATGGAACTCAGGTTCATGGGATCTATGAGGGATTGTTATGGGCCTTGTAGGGCTTTGGTTAGAAGCTTCCTGTAAAATGCAGCTCATAATCCCCTGCAACTCTCACATGAGTCAATGGAATTTAGCTTCATGGGAGCTATGAGATGCAGCTCATGACCCCTTGCAACTCTCACATGAGTCAATGGAACTCAGGTTCATGGGATCTATGAGGGATTGTTATGGGCCTTGTAGGGCTTTGGTTAGAAGCTTCCTGTAAAATGCAGCTCATAATCCCCTGCAACTCTCCCATGGGTCAGTGGAACTGTTTCATGGGAGCTATGAGGGATTATGGGCCTTGTAGGGCTTTGGTTAGAAGCTTCCTGTAAAATGCAGCTCATAATCCCCTGCAACTCTCACATGGGTCAATGGAATTTAGCTTCATGGGAGCTATGAGATGCAGCTCATGACCCCTTGCAACTCTCACATGAGTCAATGGAACTCAGGTTCATGGGATCTATGAGGGATTGTTATGGGCCTTGTAGGGCTTTGGTTAGAAGCTTCCTGTAAAATGCAGCTCATAATCCCCTGCAACTCTCCCATGGGTCAGTGGAACTGTTTCATGGGAGCTATGAGGGATTATGGGCCTTGTAGGGCTTTGGTTAGAAGCTTCCTGTAAAATGCAGCTCATAATCCCCTGCAACTCTCACATGGGTCAATGGAATTTAGCTTCATGGGAGCTATGAGATGCAGCTCATGACCCCTTGCAACTCTCACATGAGTCAATGGAACTCAGGTTCATGGGATCTATGAGGGATTGTTATGGGCCTTGTAGGGCTTTGGTTAGAAGCTTCCTGTAAAATGCAGCTCATAATCCCCTGCAACTCTCACATGAGTCAATGGAATTTAGCTTCATGGGAGCTATGAGATGCAGCTCATGACCCCTTGCAACTCTCACATGAGTCAATGGAACTCAGGTTCATGGGATCTATGAGGGATTGTTATGGGCCTTGTAGGGCTTTGGTTAGAAGCTTCCTGTAAAATGCAGCTCATAATCCCCTGCAACTCTCCCATGGGTCAGTGGAACTGTTTCATGGGAGCTATGAGGGATTATGGGCCTTGTAGGGCTTTGGTTAGAAGCTTCCTGTAAAATGCAGCTCATAATCCCCTGCAACTCTCACATGGGTCAATGGAATTTAGCTTCATGGGAGCTATGAGATGCAGCTCATGACCCCTTGCAACTCTCACATGAGTCAATGGAACTCAGGTTCATGGGATCTATGAGGGATTGTTATGGGCCTTGTAGGGCTTTGGTTAGAAGCTTCCTGTAAAATGCAGCTCATAATCCCCTGCAACTCTCACATGAGTCAATGGAATTTAGCTTCATGGGAGCTATGAGATGCAGCTCATGACCCCTTGCAACTCTCACATGAGTCAATGGAACTCAGGTTCATGGGATCTATGAGGGATTGTTATGGGCCTTGTAGGGCTTTGCTTAGAAGCTTCCTGCAAAAAGCAGCTCTTTATCCCCTGCAACTCTCACATGAGTCAATGGAACTCAGGTTCATGGGAGCTATGAGGGATTATGGGCTTTGTAGGGTTCCCCCTAGATCAGCGTTTCCCAAACTTTGGTTTTTGGACTTCAATTCCCAGAAACCTAAGCCAATTCCCCAAAGCACTGATCCGCCAATGGACTGACTGAGGCTTCTGGGAATTGAAGTCCTCCCCCTGTGGTAGCAACACACGCAGTGCCCCATTCTATCTCTCATCTGAGACCCAAACATAGACACCTACCCTGGCAGTGGCTACCGTTCAGCCGCTTGTAGCCCTGTGGGCAGTCGCTTCCGGACGTCTTCTGCACCCCTAAATCTGAAAGAGAGAGAGAGAGAAGGCTCGGTATGGATGATACTGCTTCTTGGGTTCTTCTTTCCATCAGCCCTAGGACTAGGAAAACATTTTCCAGTCAAGTGAAGGATCACAGCTTGCTAGGATATCAGATGCCTTGCCAATGGAAGGATCTGGGTTCAATACCTGATTGGGGTAAGATGCCCCCCCCCCACACACACACACACAAAATCATAGAATATGTGAGTTGGCAGGGGTCCTATGAGGTCATCCAGTCCAACCCCCTGCTCAATGCAGGCCATCCCAAACAAAGGAGATATGACATTTGGCAGTCTAATTCTCTCTACGGGCCAGATCTGGCCCCAGCGCGGCCCCCACCCTTCCAAGGGCATTCAAGAAACAAAATGAGCACCCCTTTGAAGCTGTTGGGACAAAATGGCCACCCCCATCGTGCAGACAGGGCAAAATGGCCGTCCGGCCCTCAACGCTGACTGAGAGAGCATGACCCGGCCCGCCTGGCTTGACACGGTTGGGAATCCCTGCCCTGGAGAGTGGTTTCCAGAGTGAATGATAGAATGCTTGAGTTAGGAAGGGGGCTTTGAGGCCATCCGGTCCAACCCCCTCCTCAATGAATCCGGATCAAAGCATATCTGATAGACATGGTTGTCCAATTCTCTCTTGAATGCTTCCAGTGTTGGGAACGCTCTCGAGGCCATTGCTTCCGCCGTCGTACTGCTCTAACTGTTAAAGTCATCTCCCCCCTGATATTCAGCCTACTCCTGTAGTTTCAAAATTACGCGTCCTGCACTCTGGGAGGAGGACCGAGAACCGATCCTGCCCTTGCTCTTTATGATTATCTTCCACAAATCCTTTGGAAACAACATGTGAAACGGCAGCCAGATATAGGGAAAACCTCTAAATGGTTAGAGCAGTACGACAGTGGGACAAACTGCCTTGAGCGGTGCCGTGCGCTCTAACACTGGAAGCATTCAGGAGAGAATTGGACAACCATGTCTATTAGATCTGCTTTGATCCGGATTTCTGCATTGAGCAGGGGGAGGGGGGGTGGGCTGGATGACCCCCAAAAGCCCCTTCCAACTCAGTTATTCTATGATTTCATGAAATGACATGAAAACAACTAAAGAACAGGGGAAATTCCTTGTTAGACTACAACGCCCAGAATCCCCAGCGGGCTCAGAGACCCAAGATAAAGGTCACCCTTGCTCGAAAGCCAGTCGTATCCGACGCTAGGGTTCAGTTATGGCCAAAGAGCCAGTGCTGTCTGCGCCTGCAGACGTTTCCGTGGACATGTGGCAGGCATGACTAGACAGACATATCCAGAATGCTGTTTACCTTTCCCACCGAAGTGGTCCTTATTTGCAATTTCTTGCTTTCGAACTGCTAGGTTGGCAGGTGCTGGGACAGACAACGGGAGCTCACTCTGTCGTGCAGTACCCAGGTCTCGAACCCCCAATCTTCCAGTCTCCAAGCTCAGCGTTTTAACCGCTTGAGCCACCGGGGCTATAGTAGGGGTGGCTATGACATGCATCCAGGAACCCAGCATAATCTTTCCTGCTTCCAGCGTTGGAGATCGGACATCATATTCTCAGGATAGGGGACTGTCCAGGCAAAGGGGTGACCAAGAAAGGGGCGACCGCAGGGGAAGCCAGACAACCGGCTATGGGGCAGGCGGAGCAGGAGGTTGGCCAGATGTATGGATGCCAAGGGAGATGGACGGCGGGCGGACGCAGGTACCAAGGGGCCAAAGGCATTCCACGGCGTCTCCAAGACAAACAGAGCTGGCCTCTGGCTTGGCAATCGTCTAGGCTGGAAAATTCATTAAACTGCAGTGGAAAAGGGGGTGGGAGTGGGGAAAGGGCAACGCCAGCCCCACTGATTTTGCAAATACTCATTTTTTCTCATCTCCTACCGCTTATCAGTAAAGGAGGGGAGGTGTGAAAGAATGCTTTAGCTCAATCCAAGATGGGGGATTATACTTCTAAAATACCTGAAGAGACTTGGAGTGATTACTTGGCTCGATGCTACCTTATCTACACATATTTAGATGCCTGGGTTGTCCAGCCAGGGAGCTGCAACTCAGAAGAACAATAGGGCCTACTTGAGGGCAAGGCACCAAAATTGTCACGGCTGGGGACCTCTCGTAACTGGGGATGATGGGAGGTGTTAGGCCTTGCACCCGGGGCCAGGCTTACACCAAGCAGGCTCTCTTCCAACCAAGCCACAGTTCAGTTGCCTCTTCCGGTCCTTGTTATGATGCTGGTAAATCATTATCACAAGGTTCCTTCCGCAAGCATGGGAAAAGGGAAAGGAACCAAACCAGTTCCAGAGTCAAACAAATGCCGGAGGGAGACCACTGTGGTGGCTTAGTGGTTCAGATGGTGAACTTGAACTGGAAATCTGGCAGGTCAGCAGTTCGATTCCCGAGTACTGCAGGACGGAAGGAGCTCCCGTCATTGTCCCAGCTCCTGCCAACCGAGCCATTCGAAAGCAAGAAATTGCAAGTAGATAAATAGGGACTTTGGTGGGAAGGTAACAGCATTGCGTGCGCTCCGGTGTCTATTCATGCCTGCCACATGTCCACAAAATGTTGACAGCTTTGGCTATAAACAGAGATGAGTACCAAACTCTAGAGTCGGATACGACTGGCTTTCGATCAAGGGACACCTTCACCTTTTTGCACCAGAGCAGAACTTCCCTATGGATATTCTCCCTATGCATCATACTACACTCCCCAGTCTCCCCAGTTTGCACTGCTGCTGCCTGAGGCTTATGGGGAATGTAGTAGGGCACGGGCAGAGGCTGGAGAAGGGGGTAAAGGAGAGAGAGGGGAAAACAGCTAGACTTACATTGCAAGTGGGGGCACTTGTGGCACTTATTCTGGCCCCAAGAGGTGCCGATACTCCCGCAGCAGTCTTCTTGCTTGGTCAGGCCGGGGAGGGGGTTGCTCCCACACTGGGGGGAAGAGGAGGAATGTTACTTTCTCCCGGTACAGGCCCAGCAATTATCTCGACATAACATGTTCCCATGTTCAGAGTACAACACTGCCCGAGGATGATTTTATTTTATTTTATTTATTTATTTATTTTTCACGCTTATATACCGCCCACTCAGGTACAACCCAACTCAGGGCGGTTTACATAGCGGACAGTAAATACATAAAAGACACATGATAAAAAAGTTAAAAGTTAAAAAAGTTATTAAAAAAACCCACTCCTAAAAGGTGCGCAAGAACCGAAGGGACCTTGGGGGAAGGCACACTTCTCTATACCAACCACCCAACAGTACCCCCATCCCCACCCGCACCCCAAACTTGGCCCGCCAGCCAGGTCTTTAGTTCCTTCCTAAAGGGCAACAACTCCGTCTGGAGACGCAGTTCCACAGGCAGGAGGTTCCAAAGGGCCGGTGCGGACACGGAGAAGGCCCTCCTACTTGTGCCAGAGAGGCAAGCCCCCCCCTGGCCGATGGCACAATTAGAGAGCCCCTCCGGTCCGCTCTGGTTGGACGGACAGACGTCCTTAGGGCGATGTGGTCTCTAAGATACCCTGGCCCACTACCATGTAGGGCTTTAAAGGTCAAAACCAGCACCTTGAATTGCACCCGGAGACAAACTGGTAACCAGTGCAGCCCCCGAAGCAGTGGTGAGGCATGGGCATAACGTCCACACCCCATCACCACCCGGGCCGCGGCATTCTGGACCAGCTGCAGCCTCCGAATGGTCATCAAGGGCAGCCCCATGTAGAGCGCATTACAGTAGTCTAGTCTGGAGGTCACCAGAGCGTGAGTGACCATGAGCAAAGAGTCCCGGTCCAGGAGCGGGCGCAACTGGCGGATCACCCGAAGTTGGGCGAAGGCCATCCTGGCCACAGCCTCCACCTGTTCTTCTAGCAGCAGCCGCGAATCCAGGAGGACCCCCAAGTTGCGCACCGGGTTGGTCTGGGGCAAAACAGCCGCATCCAAAACCAAAGATGGTAGCTCCCGGGATAACACAGGACCCCCCATCCATAGCCACTCAGTCTTGCTAGGATTCAGCTGTAGCCCATTTGCCCCCATCCAGACCCCAACAGCCTCCAGACAGCTGGAAAGGACTTTGACTGCATCACTGGGGTCCCCACGGGCCGAGATGTACAACTGTGTGTCATCCGCGTACTGGTGGTACTGCACCCCGTGGGAACGGATGATCTCACCCAGCGGCTTCATGTAGATGTTAAATAGGAGATCTATTCTGATCTTTTAATATACATTTTTAAAAATATATTATCTTGTATGTTTATATACTGTAAGCCACCCTGAGTGGTGCTTGCATCAGATATAGATATATATATATTGATAGCTCAGCAGACAGACTAGCATAGATAGAAGGACGGATGGGCAGACCGGGGGGGGGGGGGGGACACCAAGTGACCGACAGAGAGAGAAATTAGGGTTCCCAACCTAAGGCCCGTGGGCTGGATCTGGCCTGTGGTGCAATGCCATGTGGCCCCCAGCCCTCCTAGGGCATCCTAGAAACAAAATGACCCCCCCTTTGTAGCTGTTGGGACAGAATGGCCACCCCCATTGTGCAGGCAGGGCAAAATGTCCATCCGGCCCTCGAAGCTGACTGAGAGAGTGAGACCCGGTCCCCAGCTTGAAAAGGTTGGGAACCCCTGGCATAGATAGATAGATAGATAGATAAGATTGATTATATAGATGAATGGATTGGATAGAAAATTTTTGCAGACAGCCCATTTATTTATTTTATTCAATTTGTATAGCTGCCCCAATCGACATGGACTTTGGGCGGCATACATAAAATCCCCAACTATAGAAACCCTTAAAATTCCTAAAAACACTGAAAAAAACTATTATATACAGTATAGTTATTCAAATAATTATCTCATGGCTCTCTGTTGGATTCCACCCGTTTTTCCAATTCTCACTTGAATGCTTCCACCTCTTTCTGTTCTTCCCCCTTTTCCAGTCAAAAGTACAGGTTGTCTCCCCATTTATCCCTTTGAATCCTACCTGCACATAAAGTGTCATGGCAAACCACATCGTATTGCCACATACAGGAAAGGCTCTGTTCAGTTCATAAAATGCTCTGATTCATTCATGGAAAGAGGAATGGATAATACTGTATAGCATCTTTTCTGCCGACTTCTTTCCCCCTGACTGTAATTTTAAGCCTCCGGATTGCCCTGCCCAACTCACCGACTGCTTGGCCATTGTCTCCTGGAAGCAGCGTCCAAGGGGTTTCTGGGTGGGGGGCCGGGTGTAGGCAGGTTTGGGGGCCGGGTGCTGGATCAGGTGCTGCTGTGCCCCTGGCCCGCCCCCCTCGGAGCTGAGGCTGTCGATCCGATGCACCTGCACCGAGGCGTCGGGCGGGTGATGCACGCGGACGTTCACCAGTGGCTGGTGTACCTGAACTGAAGGTGAGAAAGGTGAGCCGTTCCCATCAACCACAAAGTATCACCCTCAAACACACACACACACAACTAGTGCCCTAGTTGCTTGGCGGTAAAACCATTCATGTGGATTCACAGAGACCACAAAGAACTGGATAGAGTGTAGGGACAGAAATAGACATTGTAGGTAACCCATAATTAGAACATTGTTGTATTTAACAGTAGTTTAACCCAGTGGTTCCCAACGTGGGGCACATGTCCCCCCAGGGAGACTTTAATTCCCAGAAGTCTAAGTTCAGTACATTTGGCTGATCAATGCTTTGGGGAATTAACTTAGGCTTCTGGGAAATGAAGTCCAAAAAGCCAAAGGTTGGGAAATTCTGGTTTAAACCACCAGGGCTCTTATTAAACACCCTGAATTGGGGTTGAGCTGTGGAAATTCCACTGAGAAGGGAGGCAGAACACTCTGTATGCGCTCAGAGTTCCTACTGCATTGCACATGAGTGTCTAGATTTGGGAATTCAGTCTTTCTCTCTGGCTTATTATAGTCCTCCCGCTCTCTATGGCTCTGAAAAGCCAAGCCAAGCCCGCCCATCAAAGCCGCCATCTTAGGTACCTTCGGACGAGTGTTGCCCCGGCCCCAGGGGTACCATAAAAGTGGAATGGCTGACAGTGCCTTTCGCGCCGGGCCCGGACAACGTGTCGCCGTGGCTGTCCGAGATGAGTTGGACCGCGTAGATGGCATGTTTGCTGGACCCCGTCTCCATACCGACCCCGTCGTTGGCCACCCGGGCCGGCTGCCCTTGAGCCTGGCGTCCCACCGGCACTTGGCAGAAGCGCCCGGTGAACTCCGGCGGGCACAAGCAATGGTTCCCGGACGCGCACTGCCCGCCGTTCATGCAGGGCAGAGGGCAAACCACTGTAAGGGGGGAAAAGAAACAGCAGACATGTATTAGCTGCAAACTTTTGGAAAAGTTTGTTTTTTGGCATGCGCCTTATAGAAGCGCCCCACAGCATGCTGTCATGCAAACAAAGGGACTTTATAAGAAAGAATTGGTTGTAATTATGGTAGCATCTATGAGATTACTAATAGCAAAGAATTGGAAAGTGTACACATGTACATTGGAAAAATGGAAAAATGGTACAAGGAATTATGGAACCTCGCATTAAGCGATAAAGCTGATGCGCGAATTAAAGGTAGGTGTAAAGGTCACCCTTCCTTGAAAGCCAGTGGTATCCAAATCTAGGGTTCAGTGCCCATCTGTTTATAGCCAATGAGCCAGCGCTGTATCTGTAGACGTTTCCGTCGACATGTGGCAGGCATGCCTAAACATCGGAGCGCACCGAAGTGGTCCCTACTTGCAATTTCTTGCTTTCGACCTGCTAGGTTGGCAGGAGCTGGGACAGACAACAGGAGCTCACTCCGTCGTGCAGCACTCGGGTCTCAAACTGCTGACCTCGCAGCCTTCAAATTCAGCATCACATAGACAGCAAAAAACGAAAGCTAGTCGCATCCGACTCTAGGGTTCAGTGCTCATCTGTTTATGAGCCAAAGAGCCAGCACTGTCTGCATCTGCAGAAGTCTCCTTGGACATGTGGCAGCCATGCCTCAACATTGGTGTGCACGGAACATTGTTTACCTTACCACTGAAGTGGTACCTATTTATCTACTTGCACTTTCCTGCTTTCAAACTCATGATATAAGAAGAGGAAATCCCGAGATATTTTTCCTATGTGATAGTTTTATTTTTGTTTTTTATTAGTTGCCTGTTTTAAATTGATGCTTCCTTTTAATTTTGTTTTGCATTTCTTGGGACTCTTGTTTGAAAACCCTCCTGTTTCTCCGACATGAATGATCCTCGCCCCGCCAGTCCAAACATGAGAAAGCACATTTTTACCCACACAAAAGAATCTTTGAATAACCGACTGGGCGGAGAGTCGTCCGACATCATTTAATCCAAGTTCCAGAGAACAGTTTTATAAAAACAAATAAAGAGTGTGGCAGAAAATGAATCTGACAGCTCTGTCGACTTCGTACGAAGGCTTTGAGCGCATGAAAAGCTTTAAAAATCAGCTTTGTGCGGATCTGGACTGCTACTTTTTTCTTTTTTAGATGGACTCTCCATCTTTCACGCCATTATGGTTGGAAGATATAATATTATTTTCTCCCCACGATGGGAAAAACTGGGCTTTTGCCCAGATTTTTCGAATATCTGCACGTTTATTTTTATTTCTTGCATTCAACGATCTACCAGTCTGGTCGAGTTATCCTCCTACGGCAGGTTTTCTAGGACTTCGGTTCCCAGAAACCCTGATCAACAGGTGTGCTGACTTGGGCTTCTGGGAATTGAAGTCCAAGAACACCTGCGCTATGATAATAGCATAGACCAGTGGTGGCGAACCTATGGCACGCGTGCCAGAGGTGGCACTCAGAGCCCTCTCTGTGGACACTCGTGCAGTCACTCCAGCACAGAGTTTGCCCCACCCCCTGCCTAGCATCCCAATGGGTGCCATGCTGTGATGTGGAAGGCAAATGTCGGTCCCCAGGACAATCTTCATGGCTGATCGCCATGAGGAGAGCCAATATTCAGCATCGGATATGGCACAAGATAGAAGATTCAAAGATCAAAAAGCCTACATCTTTCAAATGCACATGGAAACTGAAACGTTTCCCGTGTTTCAATAAGGTAAAGGTTTCCCTTGCTCGAAAGCCAGTCGTATCCGACTCTAGGGTGCAGTGCTCATCTCTGTTTCAAAGCCGAAAAGCCAGCGCTGTCTGCTGCTGCAGACGTTTCCATGGTCATGTGGCAGGCATGACTAGACACCGAAGCGCACGGAACGTGTTTCAATCTGGAGCCCTGAATTAGCATTTGGGGAGCTGGCAAAGCTGTGCCCTCTCTAGCATGCCAACCACTCCTTGGGCATCCATGGGCAGGTTCCTCTCTTCATGCACACCCCCGCGTGGCCAAAACTGGGCAGAGCGCCCAGCTGCCTGTGACCAACCCAGCTGGAAAAGCATTAGGGTGGCATCGCGTAATGTGTATGTCTGTTTAAAATGTTAGTGGAAAAATTTTTCTGGCTGTCTTCCTGTCCTGAATACCCTGGCACAAAGCAAAATCTACACCCACTCTGGGCCGCTCAGTATCACCAGTGGATCCCAGCAGGGCCATCCCAATACCAGCATTCCCAGTTAATTTTCAATCGTCTCAGAGTGCAGGGTGCATAATAACAGGCTCAAACTGAAGTAATATAGGCTGAATATTATAGGAAAACTCCTTCATGGTTAGAGCAGTATCACCAACGCTCAGGCTACTCAGGGTCCTCCAAGTGACATAGGGGAGGTTGAGATCCTCAGCCAGATCTTCCTTTTAATGTTGTTCCTTGTCCAGTGAGCTCCTTCCTCCACCTTCCAATTTGGCTTTGCTCTTGTGTACCCTCAAAAATGTTTGTTCTCGCCATAAAGCTCTTCCTGGATCTGAGCCCGCGGACTTGAGGCACATCTCCGTTCAGACGATGTCTGGGGTCCTTCTCTGGCTTAGTTCTCTCAGTGCCCACTGCTACTTCTCTCCTGATCTTAGGTGGAACGATACCAACAAGAGGCTCTTGCGTTCCCTCAAGGATGTTTGTTCTCGCCAGAAAGCTCTTCCTGCATCTGAGCCGGCGGATGTGAGGTTCATCTCCATTCAGAGGGTGTCGAGGGTCCTTCTCTTGCTTAGTTCTCTCAGTGTCCGCTGCTACTTCTTTCCTGATCTTAGGTGGAATAATACCAACAAGAGGCTCTTGCGTCCCCTCAAGGATGTTTGTTCTCGCCATAAAGCTCTTGCTGGATCTAAGCCGGCAGCCTTGAGGTTCATCTCCATTCAGAGGGTGTCGAGGGTCCTTCTCTTGCTTAGTTCTCTCGGTGTCCACTGCTACTTCTCTCCTGATCTTAGGTGGAACGATACCAACAAGAGGCTCTTGCGTCCCCTCAAGGATGTTTGTTCTCGCCATAAAGCTCTTCCTGGATCTGAGCCCGCGGACTTGAGGCACATCTCCGTTCAGACGATGTCTGGGGTCCTTCTCTTGCTTAGTTCTCTCGGTGTCCACTGCTACTTCTCTCCTGATCTTAGGTGGAACGATACCAACAAGAGGCTCTTGCGTCCCCTCAAGGATGTTTGTTCTTGCCATAAAGTTCTTCCTGGATTTGAGCCGGAAGACTGTAAGTTTATCTCCATTCAGAGGGTGTTAAGGGTCCTTCTCTTGTTTTGTTCTCTCAGTGTCTGCTGCTACTTCTCTCCTGATCTTAGGTGGAATAATACCAACAAGAGGCTCTTGCGTCCCCTCAAGGATGTTTGTTCTCGCCATAAAGCTCTTCCTGGATCTGAGCCGGCGGACTTGAGGTTCATCTCCATTCAGAGGGTGTCGAGGGTCCTTCTCTTGCTTAGTTCTCTTGGTGTCCACTGCTTCTTCTCTCCTGATCTTAGGTGGAGCGATACCAACCAGAGGGTCTCTTTTTCTCAACCAGTCTAAGTTTGAGGCATCCTGTCACGCTATGCATGGCTTAATTCACAGTGATGTCAACTTGTTTTGCGTATGGGTGTACACTCCATATTCCCTCAATTAATGAGTTTGTTTGATTGTTTGCTGAAAGGAAAGGAAGCCAGATATAGGCTGAATAGGAGGGAAAACTTCATAGCTGTTAAGAGTAGTATGACAGTGGAACCACTTCCTTGAGAGGTGGAAGCATTCAAGTGAGAATTGGAAAAACAATCCTCTATCGGATCTGCTTTGATTTGGATTCCTGCATTGAGCAGAGGATTGGACCTAATGGCCTAAAACAGTGGTGGCGAACCTATGGCATATGAGCCAGAAGGGGCACTCTGAGCCCTCTCTGTAGGCATGAGTGCCACTGCTCCAGCACAGAGTTCGCCCTGCCACTCTGCCCAGCAGCCCAATGGGAGCGCTTCCTCCCCCCAGCACAGAGTTCGCCCCACCCATGTGCCCAGCAGCACAATCAATGGGAGCGCTTCCTCCCCCCAGCACAGAGTTCGCCCCACCCATGTGCCCAGCAGCACAATCAATGGGAGCGCTTCCTCCCCCCAGCACAGAGTTCGCCCCACCCATGTGCCCAGCAGCACAATCAATGAGAGCGCTTCCTCCCCCCAGCACAGAGTTCGCCCCACCCATGTGCCCAGCAGCACAATCAATGAGAGCGCTTCCTCCCCCCAGCACAGAGTTCGCCCCACCCATGTGCCTAGCAGCACAATCAATGGGAGTGCTTCCTCCCCCAGCACAGAGTTCGCCCCGTCCCTCTGCCCAGCAGCCCAATGGGAGGAAACAGCGTTCTGTGCACTCCAGTGTCGTCATGCCTGCCCACATGACCACAGAAACATCTGCAGAAGCAGGCAACGCTGGCTCTTTGGCTTTGAAACAGAGATGAGCACTGAACCCAAGAGTCGGATACGACTGGCTTTCGAGCAAGGGAAACCTTTACCTTTACCTATGTAGAAAAAGCATGACAGAAATCAAGTCCACCCAGCTCAGACAGGTGGGACAGAAGCCAATCCGAACAAATCCATGACTCAGACGCTGAAACCTTTGCTAGTGTACAGTCATGCCATCCGCATCCCAGAACCCTGACAGACCCGTGGGTGCAAACATGCGCGGAGACAAACACGTCAGTTGCACTGGCATTGCCCGGGAGAGTCACGAGAACCAACTTTTTGCAGAACCGAGGAGAGACAGGGAGGAAAAGGGAAGAATCCCACCTCAAAGGAAAGTCGGAGCCAACCCTAAATAAGGTATAAGGGCCACGGTGGCTTAGTGGTTAAGACGTTGAGCTGGATGACCAGAACGTTGGCAGGTCAGCAGTTCGAGACCCGAGTGCTGCGCATTGCATTGAGCTCCCGGCGTCTGTCCCAGCTCATGCCATCCCTAGCAGTTCGAATGCAAGAAATTGCAAGTAGATAAACAGGGACCACTTTGGTGGGAAAGGTAACAACGTCTCATGTTCTCTCTGGTGATTAGTCAAGCCTGCCACTCCTATACTTCTAGTGCGCTTGCTGGGTGGTTCACAAGTCAATTGCCATTCCCCCACCCTCCCCAACATGCTGGGTATTCAATTTACTGAGCTCAGAAGGATGGAAGGCTAAGTCAACTTTGATCCCGGTCAGGATCGAAGTCACAACGTTCTGGCTGCAGTACTGCAGTTTTAACCCCTGCGCCACCAGGGCTCTATAATGACAAGTTGCTTACCTGTACCTGTTGTTCTTCATGGTCCCCTGTGAACCCACATGAATGGGGTTTACTACCCAATTCATGTGGGTTCACACAGACCACGAAGAAGATCTTGATAGAGCATTGGGGCAGAAATAGACATCGTAGCTAGCCCATAATTAGAATACAGTAGTGCTATATTTAATAACGGGGATATAGCAATAGCAATTAAACTTCTCTAGCGCCCCACAGTGCTTAGAGCACATTGATTAGCACTTTGCCCTCCAACATGCTGGGGACTCATTCGGCTGATTTCAGAAGGATGGAAGGCTGAGTCAA
Organism: Bradypodion ventrale; assembly: GCA_035047345.1. NCBI lineage: Eukaryota > Metazoa > Chordata > Lepidosauria > Squamata > Chamaeleonidae > Bradypodion > Bradypodion ventrale. Next base: position 24,125,384 of record JAWDJE010000012.1, read on the forward strand.
CCTCGAGCCCTGGACAGGATCGATCTCACAACATTTTGACTGCAGCGCAGCAGTTTAACCACCGGGCCACCAGGGTATAGGACCGTGATGGCGAACCTCGGCACTCCAGATGTTTTTGGACTTCAATTCCCAGAAGCCCCCCGTGAATCCACACGGATGGGTTTGCTGCGATTCATCCGGCCCGCGCCGCCCTCGTCGCTCCTGGAAGCGGAAGTAAAACGCACCCATACAGAAGAAGGGTTAACCCAGAAGAGCCTTAACCGTACGGGCACTGGGCACATGGGTGGGGATTGTAGGCCAGAACTCTGTCAAGAGCTAGATTGGGAGAAGACTTGTCTAAATAAACTGATCGGCGGCAGCCAAGCCCTGGCGTTTTTGTCCAGGGTGTGCATGTGTTCATAGCCGTGCATGTGCAGATGCGTAAACTTGGAACCTCACTGGGGGGGGATACCTAATTGCATAAAAATAAATCTGCTTTCAATTTGCGTGTTTTGTTCTCTTCTATGAGATTTGCAAACCCCCTTGAGCATCACCGCATGGCAGGAAGCCGAAACAGAGTCGGTCAGCCCAAACGGGAAAATAAGCCGATCCCTTTTGAGCAGGGATTCTCAACCTGTAGCGCACGGCACCGTTTCATGTGCCCTCCACTGCCTCCACCACACCAGGAAGTGCCATGTGTCGGAGGAAGGGCAACATGGCTGTCCGGCCCCCAAAGCTGTCTGAGGGAGCGTGACCCCATGGGCCATGGCTTTAAAAGGTTGAGAACCCATGCTTTTGAGAAACCATAAGAGGGGTAACAAATCACCTTAGGAGGGTGGATACCAAAGTCAAAGGTAGTACAAAGAACAACAGAATCAGGAAACTCACAAACTATCAATGGGGACTCAAGCATCCACACTGCGTACATCAGCTTTGGCCCTTGAGCATCTTCATGGCAGTGTATGCTGCTCCAGCGTGGAGTGCATCCACACTGTGTACATCAGCTTTGGCCCTTGAGCATCTTCATGGCAGTGTATGCTGCTCCAGCATTGAGTGCATCCACACATGCGAAACAAGTTATTGCTGTTAATAAAGCCATGAATAGAGTGACGGGATGCTTCAATGCTTAGACCGGTTGAGAAAATAGACCCTCTGGTTGGTATCGCTCCACCTAAGATCAGGAGAGAAGTAGCAGCGGACACTGAGAGAACTAAGCATGAGAAGGACCCTCGACACCCTCTGAATGGAGATGAGCCACAAATCCACCGGCTCAGATCCAGGAAGAGCTTTATGGCAAGAACAAGCATTCTTGAGGGTGCGCAAGAGCAAAACTAAATTAGAAGATGGAGGAAGGACCTCACTGGTCAAGGAACATCATTAAAGGTGGATTAAAGGTGCGCACAGCTGAAGATCTCAGTCTCCCCTACATCCCCTGGAGGACCCCGAATAGACTGAGGGTTGGAGTCCTTAAACGCAAGACCAAGATGCTCAAGTCGGGGCCGCTGGTGGACAACGACATGTTGTGCGGATGTGGAGGGATACAGAATCTGGCTCGTTTACTGGTCTGCCAATTCCTGCACTGCCAGAAACATGCGCCGGCGAGGACTGGTCAACACCAAAGCCAAGAAAGTGGTAGTTCCGTGCGCTCCGGTGTCTAGTCATGCCTGCCACATGAGCACGGAAACGTCTACAAGCAGACCGCGCTGGCTCTTTGGCTTAGAAACAGAGATGAGCACCGCACCCTACAGTCAGATACGACTGGCTTTTGAGCAAGGGAAACCTTTGGCAGCCCGATCGGGACACGGAAGAAGCATTTAGGAGGGCGTTTGAACCACACCGATTATTTTCACCAGTAATTTTCCACATCTGGACGCTTTGAAATCCATGACCCTGTGGCCCCGTCTTTTGCCAAATTCTTGCGCCCCCCCCACGTCCCCCTCCCCAAGCTCCAAAACCAACAAGTGCTGTGGATATTTGACCCGGTCGGAGCAAAATAGCGCTGGGAGGGGGGATGGAAAACAGGGTAACATTTCCCCCCCCCCTTTCCTGGCCTGTCACCAAAACACTGATTGAGGTTTTTGGCACTCTGCGCGTTCACAGACGCCCCACCTCTTAAGCTCTTGGCTGGAAGGAGGCGATTCCAGGCCAAAGTTCCAGCTCCAAATTCCATTAGCTGGAAGGACATTTAAACTAAAACACACACACACACACACACACACACACACACACACACACACACACACACACACACACACACACACACACACAAAAATCCCATTTTCCACTGTTTACACCAGCTAAGAAAAGTCCCCACCCCCCCCCACCCCGGCCGTTCTTGCTTTTGAACAGCTCGGTTGGCAGGAGCTGGGGCAAAGACGGGAGCTCACTCCGTCCTGCAGTTCTCGGGAATCGAACCGCTGAACGTCCGCCTCCCAGTCAGCATCTTAGCCACTTGAGCCACTGCCGTTCTCACCGGGGTTCGCTTAGGTGGGCTAAATTTGGCTGGGGGTGTGGGATGAGCGATGCGCTCTGTTTTCCGATAAGAGCCCTGGCGGCACAGTGGTTAAGTTGCTGTCCGGCAGCCAAAAAGGTTGTGAGTTTGATCCTGGCCAGGCTCAAGGTTGACTCGGATCTTCCATCCTTCCAAGGACTGTCCCCAGCGCCTAGCAGTTCGAAAGCAAGAAACTGCAATAAACAGGGCCCACTTCGGTGGGAAGGTAACAGCGCTCCGTGCACACCGGTGTCTAGTCATGCCTGCCACGTGACCACGGAAACGTCTGCAGAAACAGACAGCGCTGGCTCTTCAGCTTAGAAACAAAGATGAGCACTGAACCCTAGAGTCGGATACGGCTGGCTTTCGAGCACGGGGAACCTTTACCTTTAAGGGAACCCCAAAATGGGACAGAATCAGAGCAGTTTGAGATGGGCCCTCTAGTTCCTCTGCCCTTTGTGAGGTGGGGGTGGTAGTAATGCCCCCCCCCCCAATTCCTTTGGAATCATCCATTTCTCTTCTCCCCCCCCCCCAAACCAACCAACCTGGGTCTTCCAGATGTGGGGTACCTGTGGTCTTGAGGGGAGCATGGGTTTCTGGGAACTGAAGTCCCAGAACACCTGGAGGACTAGATTCTTTCCTAGAAGAAGTACTTGGGTCTCCAGCTGCACTTGGACTTCAATTCCCAGAAGCCCTGATTGGCAGATGCGCTGGCCTGGCCTTCTGGGAATTGGAGTCCAAGAACACCTGGAGGATTTAGCCCCTTTCCTATACGCCTGGGGTTTCTCAACCTTGGGCCTCCAGGTGTTCTTGGACTTCAATTCCCAGAAGCCCATGCTCCCCTCAAGGCCGCAGGAGGGACCCCAGGCTAGGCTTGCCCAAAAAACAGCCAACTTCATATGGGTCCAGCTGCCTCAATCGCTGGCCATGTTTGGCTGGGGATGATAGGAGGTGTAATACTTGGCTAGTCTCCACTCCCCCCCCCACCACCACCTACAGGTGTGTTGGACTGCAAAGCAGAGGTAACAGGAGTTTTTGGTCCGACACACGCACACACTCGTTACGGATTGGACCGCAAGCCTAGGGATGATGGGGAGTGTAGTCCCGGAACCCATGCTGACTCACAGACCTCATCCAACAACCTGAGGTGGGAGTTGGAGCCTTGAGAACCCCAAGAGCGGGTAGAGGTGAGGGTCAGAGCGTGTAGAGGTGTGGGTCGGCTTCCACATCCCCACCCATGCCTTGGGGAAGATGGGAACTGTAATCCCAGAAACGTCGAGCGTGAGGCGTTAAATCTCAGGCCCCTTCTAAGGGAGTGACAGGAGAGGGGATGGCTGAGCAGCCCTTAAACAAGGACAGCCTTCCCCAAGGCTCTGGGGAAGATGGGAATTGTAGTCCCAGAAACCTAGCGGGTGATTTAAATCCCAGACCTCATCTAACCTCCTGGAGAGAGGGTAGCAAGGGGGTGGGGGAATGTCCAACCAGCTCTTGAGCAAGGCGAGTTTCCTAAAGACTCTGGGGAAGATGGGCCTTGTAGTCCCAGAAACGTGTGGGGGAAGGGTTTAAACACCAGACCCGTGTAACCTCCTGAGAGGGGGAGGCAAGAGGGGGGGGAATCCAACCGTCCCTTTAGCAAGGAGAGCCCTTTCCAAAGACTGGGGAAGATGGGCCTTGTAGTCCCAGAAACGTGAGGGAAAGGGGGTTTAAATACCAGACCCCGTCTAACCTCCTTGAGAGGCGGGGCCAAGAAGTGGTGGGGGAGGGGAATGCAACCGTCCCTTTAGCAAGGAGAGCCCTTTCCCAAAGACTGGGGAAGATGGGCCTTGTAGTCCCAGAAACCTGTGGAGGAGGGAGGGGTTTGAAGACCACCAAGGGGGGGCCTCGAGCGGCCGGGGGGGGGAGCCTTTCCCCCTCAACCAAGGCTCGCCTGGGGAAGATGGGTCGTGTAGTATAGTAGCCCGCTGGCTCACCCACGCGGAACCCGGAGCCGGTGAGGGTGTCCATGGAGTGTCCGTTCTCGCCGATGAGGGTCATGTTGCTGCCGGGCTTGCAGCTGTCGCGGCACTGGCCCTTCTGGCACGTCCGCTTGCAGATGAGCGGCGCGAAGACCACCTTGAAGCGCTCCAGCGCCGCCGCCCGCTCCGACGGGGAGGATGATGATGAGGATGATGAAGAGGATGAGGAGGAGGGGGCCGCCGCCGCCTCCGCAGCCCCCGCCATCGGATGCCAGCCCAGCAGCAGCAGCAGCAGCAGCGCCAGCCCCGCCGAAGGCATCGTCTTCATGGCATGCCCAGCCCAGCCCCGACGGGGCGCCCCGAGCCGGGCACAGAGAGGAGGAGGAGGAGGAGGAGGAGGAAGAGGAGGCCAGCAGCGGGCAAGGCAGGACAGGGCAAGGCAAGGCGTCCCGTCTGTCCCAGGTCACAGCGCCGCCCTCGGAGGAGGACGGGAAAGGCGGGCCGCGGAGAGGGCGCGCCTTCGGAGGAGGAGCTGTGAACGGAGGGGGTGGGGTTAAAAGGCCACGCCCCCCGGACCCGCCTCTCAAAGTGGGTCCCTCCCTCAACCTGTCATTCATCACGCAGTCCGGAACACAGCACCGTTCCACCCCCTCCTCTACCACAATGAGTTCAGCATCTTAACCCCTTGACCCAACACAGTCCCATAATATAAACAGACTTCCTAATCATAACAGAGACTGTGGTGGTTTAGTGGTTAATATGGGGTGGATCCTTTTTTGGGTGGGAAAACTGATTTGTCCTGGGTCCAGGGCAGCTCAGGTCTGTTACACCCCATCTTAAAAAGCCTTTCCGGTTGCTACAGTTGGGGTGGGGTGGGGGGATCTAAGAGTACATTAGAGACTGGATCATATCAAATCAATCTTGGCTGCCGTCCAAGTACAGCAAAGGATGGGACGGGAGCTCACTCCATTGTGCAGCACTCGGGTCTCAAACTGCTGACTTGCAGACCGTCAGGTTCAGCGTCTTAACTACTAAGCCACAACAGTCCCAGATTCTCCCAAAGCCACATACAGTACAGTGAACCCCCGACTAACGACGCGTTCGAATAGCATCATTTTCGATTAATGACGCTACCGACATCCCCGTGATCTCCCGCACAACGACGAAAAAACATTGTTATTCAAATAACTTTTTTTTTACTGTCGTTGTGCGAGTAACAACGGTTTTTTTCACATTCTGCGGGAGATCTCCCATAGGAAACCGCAAAACGACGTTTTCTGCATAACGACACTACTTGGGGAACCAAGCAACATCGTTATGTGAGGGTCTACTGTACAGTAAAACCCCTACCTACGGAAAAAAAGTCTGTTCTGTACGGCTTTTATGTAAATCAGTTTTTTACTTAACTCGAAGCAAACCCATAGGAAAAACGAATTTTTAACGTCAAATGAAAGAAACCCATAGGAAATTACTACTAGGTACTTACTTTATCACAGAAATTGTGTTATGTAAATTGGGACATTTATGTAAATCGGGACATGGTTTTAGTGCAAAATCATTATGTAAGTCGAATTTTATGTAACTTGAGGCATATGTAAGTCGGGGTTTTATTGTATAGTAAAATCCTGGGTTACAACCGCCTCGGTTTAAGTTTGCTGCGCTTTACAACGGCAAATCCTTTAAATTTTTAATGTATTTTAATGTATTTTTTCCCGGTTTACAACGATCAATTCAGGACCGTGTTTGGTTTTTTTCCCCAATGCATCCCTATGGATGTTTCGGTTTACAATTTTTTTTCGGGTTACAACAGAGGCTGTTGGAATGGACCATATATTTTTCTTTCTTTATCCTGGCGGCTCAAACATTGCAGACTTGAGCCAAAGCGGTTAATTGCAGACCGTTCTCTGCTTGTGAGAGATGGAGGGGTGCGCGTGTGTGTCATTGTCTGGGGGGTGTGCGTGTGTGTCATTGTCTGGCATCTGTAAAGGGGCCTCGCAGCTTTATGGAGATGGGGGTCACTGGGGGTCACGGTAGGCGCGTGTCTGTGCTTTTCAGCCACACTCCAGGGGGAGGGGGGCGCTCAACCCCCTTTCAATAGGCCAGGAGGCCTAGTCTAACCCTGTCCCCACCCCTAGGGAGCAGGGGGCAAAGTGGAGGTGAGGGTGGGTACGTAGATCCCCCCCCCCTTCTTCCACATTGCATATGTATTTCTTTGCCTGAAAATTTAATTTAATTTTAATTTCCAATTTGTATAGCCACCCAACTCAAAATGACTCAGGGCGGCTCACAGCATTAAAAACAATACAACAATAGGAAAAACATTAAAACTACACCCATTAAAAACCCAATTTAAAATACTACAACAATTAAGATCCAAGACCAAATGGACAGAAGGTGCATGGCTGAAAAGCTGGCCAGTTTAGCAGCAATAGCAATTAGACTGATATATCGACTTATATTTCAATCCCTCCATAGCATTTAGTGTTCTCTCTTGGCGGTTCACAAGTTAATTAGTAGTTTTACCCCCCAACATGCTGGGGACTCATTTGAACGAAAGGATGGAAGAAGCTGAGTCAAGTTTGTGCCCCGGTCAGGATTGAACTCACAATTCTTCATCCTGCACTCCGGCCGGATGTGGTTTTCCTTCCCACTTTGTGCAAAAAGGGACACAAAGGGTGACCTTTAAAAAGAAGCTTTGACTCATCCAAAAGATTGCTTTGCAAAAACCCGAACTTGCACTTAAGCATGAAAGTGTTCTGAGTGCAGGGAGGAAAAGCGACATAGATGCTGAGTTGTCCAGCCACCTCTTTGCCACATTTACAGTGATTCCTTTTGTTATGGCATGGTTTCTTCTCTTATTCCAGATGATGAATAGGAAGCTGTGAACCAGCCTGAATTTCATCTTTGCCAAATTCGGATTTTTTTTGGGTTCAGTAGCAAAGCTAAGGAGGTTCCGTCTCTGTCCCAGCTCCGGCCAACCTAGCAGTTCAAAAGCAAGAAATTGCAAGTAGATAAATAGGTACCACTTTGGCAGGAAGGGAAACAGCATTCCATGCAGTCTGGTGTCTGGTCATGCCTGCCATATGACCACGGAAATGTCGGCAGACGCAGACAGCACCAGCTCTTGGGCTATAAACGGAAATCAGCATTGAACCCTAGAAGAAGCTAAGTTTAAGAAAGAAAGAAACGAAAGGATAAGAAGAAGCTAAGTTTAAGAAAGAAAGAAAGGAAAGGATAAGAAGAAGCTAAGTTTAAGAAAGAAAGAAAGGAAAGGATAAGAAGAAGCTAAGTTTAAGAAAGAAAGAAAGAAAAAGAAAGAAAAAAGAAAGAAAGAAAAGAAAGGATAAGAAGAAGCTAAGTTTAAGAAAGAAAAAGAAAGAAAAAAGAAAGAAAGAAAAGAAAGGATAAGAAGAAGCTAAGTTTAAGAAAGAAAGAAAGCAAGGAAAGGATAAGAAGAAGCTAAGTTTAAGAAAGAAAGAAAGAAAAAGAAAGAAAAGAAAGGATAAGAAGCTAAGTTTAAGAAAGAAAGAAAAAGAGAGAAAGAAAAAGAAAGAAAAGAAAGGATAAGAAGAAGCTAAGTTTAAGAAAGAAAGAAATGAAAGGATAAGAAGAAGCTAAGTTTAAGAAAGAAAGAAATGAAAGGATAAGAAGAAGCTAAGTTTAAGAAAGAAAGAAATGAAAGGATAAGAAGAAGCTAAGTTTAAGAAAGAAAGAAATGAAAGGATAAGAAGAAGCTAAGTTTAAGAAAGAAAGGATAAGAAGAAGCTAAGTTTAAGAAAGAAAGGATAAGAAGAAGCTAAGTTTAAGAAAGAAAGGATAAGAAGAAGCTAAGTTTAAGAAAGAAAGAAAAGAAAGGAAAGGATAAGAAGAAGCTAAGTTTAAGAAAGAAAGAAAAGAAAGGAAAGGATAAGAAGAAGCTAAGTTTAAGAAAGAAAAAGAAAGAAAAGAAAGAAAGGATAAGAAGAAGCTAAGTTTAAGAAAGGAAGGAAGGAAGGAAAGGATAAGAAGAAGCTAAGTTTAAGAAAGAAAAAGAAAGAAAGAAAAGAAAGGATAAGAAGAAGCTAAGTTTAAGAAAGAAAGAAAGAAAGAAAGGATAAGAAGCTAAGTTTAAGAAAGAAAGAAAGAAAAGAAAGAAAGGATAAGAAGAAGCTAAGTTTAAGAAAGAAAGAAAGAAAAGAAAGAAAGGATAAGAAGAAGCTAAGTTTAAGAAAGAAAGAAAAGAAAGGAAAGGATAAGAAGAAGCTAAGTTTAAGAAAGAAAAAGAAAGAAAAGAAAGAAAGGATAAGAAGAAGCTAAGTTTAAGAAAGGAAGGAAGGAAGGAAAGGATAAGAAGAAGCTAAGTTTAAGAAAGAAAAAGAAAGAAAGAAAAGAAAGGATAAGAAGAAGCTAAGTTTAAGAAAGAAAGAAAGAAAGAAAGGATAAGAAGCTAAGTTTAAGAAAGAAAGAAAGAAAAGAAAGAAAGGATAAGAAGAAGCTAAGTTTAAGAAAGAAAGAAAGAAAAGAAAGAAAGGATAAGAAGAAGCTAAGTTTAAGAAAGAAAGGAAAGGATAAGAAGAAGCTAAGTTTAAGAAAGAAAGGAAGGAAGGAAAGGACAAGAAGAAGTTAAGTTTAAGAAAGAAAAAAAGAAAAAGAAAGAAAAAAGAAAGAAAGAAAAGAAAGGATAAGAAGAAGCTAAGTTTAAGAAAGAAAGAAAGCAAGGAAAGGATAAGAAGAAGCTAAGTTTAAGAAAGAAAGAAAAAGAAAGAAAAGAAAGGATAAGAAGCTAAGTTTAAGAAAGAAAGAAAAAGAGAGAAAGAAAAAGAAAGAAAAGAAAGGATAAGAAGCTAAGTTTAAGAAAGAAAGAAATGAAAGGATAAGAAGAAGCTAAGTTTAAGAAAGAAAGAAATGAAAGGATAAGAAGAAGCTAAGTTTAAGAAAGAAAGAAATGAAAGGATAAGAAGAAGCTAAGTTTAAGAAAGAAAGGATAAGAAGAAGCTAAGTTTAAGAAAGAAAGGATAAGAAGAAGCTAAGTTTAAGAAAGGAAAGGCTAAGAAGAAGCTAAGTTTAAGAAAGAAAGAAAAGAAAGGAAAGGATAAGAAGAAGCTAAGTTTAAGAAAGAAAGAAAGAAAAGAAAGAAAGGATAAGAAGAAGCTAAGTTTAAGAAAGGAAGGAAGGAAGGAAAGGATAAGAAGAAGCTAAGTTTAAGAAAGAAAAAGAAAGAAAGAAAAGAAAGGATAAGAAGAAGCTAAGTTTAAGAAAGAAAGAAAGAAAGAAAGGAAAGGATAAGAAGAAGCTAAGTTTAAGAAAGAAAGAAAGAAAAGAAAGAAAGGATAAGAAGAAGCTAAGTTTAAGAAAGAAAGAAAGAAAAGAAAGAAAGGATAAGAAGAAGCTAAGTTTAAGAAAGAAAGGAAGGAAGGAAAGGACAAGAAGAAGTTAAGTTTAAGAAAGAAAAAGAAAGAAAGAAAAGAAAGGATAAGAAGAAGCTAAGTTTAAGAAAGAAAAAGAAAGAAAGAAAAGAAAGGATAAGAAGAAGCTAAGTTTAAGAAAGGAAAAAAAAGGAAAGGATAAGAAGAAGCTAAGTTTAAGAAAGAAAGAAAAGAAAGAATAAGAAGAAGCTAAGTTTAAGAAAGAAAGAATAAGAAGAAGCTAAGTTTAAGAAAGAAAGAAAAGAAAGAATAAGAAGAAGCTAAGTTTAAGAAAGAAAGAAAAAGAAAGAAAAGAAAGGATAAGAAGAAGCTAAGTTTAAGAAAGAAAGAAAGAAAAGAAAGGATAAGAAGCTAAGTTTAAGAAAGAAAGAAAGGAAAGAGGAAGCTACTGTTTTCTGTCAAATCTGTCTGCAGATTTAGATTTTCAGCCACCCATTAGATGCCACTCAGATGACGTCTCCCGAAATAAAGCGAGGACATAAATGTTTGTTAGGCAAAACCAAAGAAAGCGGTGTGCCACCAAGCCCATTGAGCTGTTCTTAAGAAGCGGATTTTAAAAACACAAATAGGGTGAATTATTTGGAGCCCTTGATTGGGGCGTTTCCTTCTCCCCCCCCCTTCCCTTGTTTTAATCCCATTCCTTAGAAAAAGCTCCACTGGAAGAAGAGTCGACCCCACTCCCCATTCAGGCTTTCAGCCTCCCTGCCTGGGGTATCACCTCCCAGCCCACCCCACTTTTGTGGCAGGCCCGGCGGGCGTGTGCCACCCCTTGCCCCCGATCTGCATAATGGCAAGGCCCACGCGCCAGGGAGGGGGCTCCCATCTGCCGCCCCGGCCCCCCACAGGACCCTCAACCACGCAGCCAACCCAACGCCCATTGGCTACATTTATATGCGCCATCTGCAGCCTTCGGGACGGACAATAGGAGCCTGGGGCCTTTATAATGTGAGGCCCATCATCGCCACGCGCACAGAGACCAGCTGGCTCCAGGCAGGAAGGCTGAGAGAGAGGCCCACAGATCCCATGGGTCAACGAGCCGAAAAAGAGAGAGAGTGAGTTTTGCAAAGACCCCCCCCCGAAGGAACCCAACACGATCCCTTCGGCGCCATCTCAAAGCATCTCCAGAAGCAAGGAGAAAGAAGCCTCGTGTTGGTGGTCCAGGAGACGGAGAAGCGGAAGTCCACCTCTGGCCACGGCGCTGAGAGCCTGGTGCCAACAACGCGTCCACCCGCCTCGCCTCTGAAATGCCTCGTGGCTTCCTGGTGAAGAGGACCCAAAGAGGGCCCCCCGTTTCCTACCGAGTCAGGACCCCGCAAGAGGACCCGGTGCTCTCCGTGTTGATACCTTTGGCCAACCGGACGCCGTCCAGAGCCGGAGGCCTGCCTGAATCTCTGACCCCTCTGCGGTTGCTATGCACCACGCCGCCGGCCAGTTACCCGGACAGGGCGCTCCCTTTGGGGTCGCCAGCCCCGGGAGAATCGGCACTGGCATGTGCCACGCAGTCCTTGGCTTTGGGGTCTTTGGCGTGTGCGGCAACGAAGCAGGCAAACCCTCCAGCAAAGAGAGCCGGGGTGAGTCCCAGGGGGACAGGCGCCACCACCACAGGTGTCCTGGGAGCCTTCGTGTGCCAGTTGTGCCAGGAGTCATACCCCGGCCCTTTGGCCTTGGCCCAACACGGCTGCTCTCGCATCGCCCGGGTCGAGTACCGCTGCCACGAATGCAGCAAAGCCTTCAGCTGCCCTGCCAACCTGGCCTCCCATCGCCGTTGGCACAAGCCTCGCGGCGGCGGGCCCATAGGCGGCACGAAGGAGAACGAACGCCCTGAACTGAGCGACCCATGCGACCCTCTGCCGCATCCAGGCGGCACCGAGGGGAGTTACGGCTGTTCCCACTGCCCCAAGCGGTTCCGACGTCAAGCCTCTCTTTGGAAGCATTTGACCCTCCACGATGCCACGGGGCCGGTGCTCTCCGAAAGCCAGCCTCTCCACGGGAACTTCGCCCCCCATTATGCCTCCTGGCCCAAGAAGTAACTGCGAAGGCAAACGGCATAACGGTTGCGTCAACCAAGGTCGCCAACTCTGAGTCGTCCTTCCTAGTTGCCTTCTCCATCAGAACCGCGCACCAATGGACTCCCACAACTCACAGCCGCGTGCGGACTCTCGAGAGATTCAAAGCGGTGTAAGAAAAGGAAAAGAGGGGCCTAATTTGTCTAGACTCCGGGGAGCAAAGCCGCCTCTTCCCCGTTGTAGAACTAGATCCGGTCTGAACGGGTGCGCTGGGGTGGGGGTGTCAAGCCGTGCAAAACCCTTGTGGCTGTTCAAAGGTGTTTTTTTTCCAGCTGGGAGGTGGTCGGGAGGCATAGAAAGGGGAAGGAGGTGCTAAACTGGCCATTGACAAAAGCAACTTGGAATTGTGATTGTGTAATAATAAAGAGGGTTTACATTAAAACCAATTTGATAGCATTTCCGTGTGCGTATATGCGCATAAAATCTGCATTACTAGTTACATCTCGGTGCTGCTGTATTGGCTGCAGGTAGACAGACAGACTAAAGCAGGGATTCTCAACCTGTGGCCCGGATGCATCCCACGGCACCATTTCATGTGGTCCCCCACCACCACCACACCCGGAAGTGCCATGTGGTGGAGGAAGGGCAACATGGCCGTCCGGCCCCCAGAGCTGAGAGAGCGTGACCTGGGAACTCGGGGGCTAAATCATGTTGCTTTCTTTCATATCCATTTGGGTCAAAATTGGTGCATCCTTTGCACCCCTCCAAACGTCAGCTTATGTGGATCTATCAGTGATGGTGTACATTGGCTGAAGTGCTGACTTGGGCTTCTGGGAATTGCAGTCCAAGAACACCTGGAGTGCCAAGGTTCGCCATTACTTCCAGACTCTAGAGTCAAGGTTCCCAACGCGGCGCACACGTCCCATTGGGATTTGATTTTTAAGGGGGACAATTTGGAGCATTGTTTAGACCAGTTAATAGTCTTTTAGGCTGTGAATAGGTCAAAGTAAAGTTTGCCCTTTCTCGAAAGCCAGCCGTATCCGACTCTAGAGTGCAGTGCTCATCTGTTTCAAAGCCAAAGAGCCAGCGCTGTCTGCGTGGACATGTGGCAGGCATGACTAGACACAGGAGTGCACGGAATACTGTTTACCTTCCCACCGAAGTGGTACCTCTTTGTCACAGAAATACAGATACAGGTAAGTAAACGGTCATTATATTGCCCTGGTGGCGCAGGTGTTCAATGCTGTACTGCAACCAAAGGTTTGTGAGTTCAAGCCTGACTAGGGCTCAAGGTTGACTCAGCCTCTTCCATCCTACCGAGGTTGGTCATATGAGTCCCCAGTATGTTGGGGGCAAAATGCACATCAACACGTTAACCGCTCAGAGAGTGCGCTAAAATGCTATGGGCTCGGTATAGAAGTGTGACTGGTATTGCTATTATTCCATCTCTTTCCCCGACTTGTCTGCGAGCATCCAACAATACTTTTAAGGAGCAATGAAGCGCTCTCTAAGGGCCCCCATAAAATGTTCCATGTTGCTCTGATTCAATGGCCAGGACCTGGGGGCGGGAAATTTTCTTTCTCTCTTGTGCTATAAGGAACATCTCCATCTCAGCCTCTCTGGAAGACAGATTATAATGTAACCGGAGCGCACACCCCTGGACGTGTGTTGGCTCCTTGCAAGGTGGGGGAGCGGATGGGTTGGAAGACGGCGGGACTGAAAAGCTCACCCTGGCTCAGAACTTATGGCACATCGCAAAGTGGCTAGGACTCAAGTTTTAAACCCCTTTTCTCTCTCCTTTTTGTGCCATGCTCAAGTCCAAATCACTGCACAACAACGATTTTGCTACTGGGAATAACAACACATGTGATTTACATGATATCGAGTGTGCTGATTCCAAATCTGAACTCAGAATTTGCCAATCATGTACAGATTTTAAGGCGTGCTATCGCTGTTTTGTCCCCAGCTCCTGTCAACCTAGCAGTGCGAAAGCAAGACATTGCAAGTAGATAAAAAAAAGGACCACTTCGGTGGCAAAGTAAACAGTGCTCCGTGCGCACCGGTGTCTAGTCATGCCTGCCACATGACCATGGAAACGGATTCAGAAGCAGACAGCGCTGGCTCTTTGGCTTTGAAATAGAGATGAGCACTGAACCCTAGAGTCGGATACGACTGGCTTTCGAGCAAGGGAGACCTTTATCTTTACCTATAGCTGTTCAAATGGTTGGTAATTGGGTAATGTATTTTTACATGGGAACATTATAACAGTTGCAGCTATCACTATGCCTGCTGCTGCCTCAGCTGAATCACGTCCCCTGGTGGCATGCATGTTCCAGCAGCGGCTGGGCAAGTCAGTGAGCTGACCTCAGAAACAGGTACAGTATATAGTTTAAGGTGAGATGGACCAAGGGATTGTCTCTAGTGCAAAATCATCTTATTGGATAGTACAGGTAGGCCATAGTGAGTCTGTTTTGAGCTAAAGAATAGGTGCAACTTAGTTAATAAACCAGACAATTTTTGCTACAATTCTGGCAAATATACCCGGCGTGATCAACGCAATAACCTAACCAAGAGGGTGAGACTTAAGATCCTGATGTCCTAGGACAGTGGTGGCGAACCTTTTAGAGACAGAGTGCCCAAACTGCAACCCCAAACCCGCTTATTTATCACAAAGTGCCAACATAGTAACAGGGGAGGGAGGAAATGCTCCCATTGGGCTGCTGGACAGAAGGACGGAACAAACTCTGTGCTGGGGCGACCGCACGGGTGCCCACAGAGAGGGCTCTGAGTGCCACCTCTGGCACGCACACGTGCCATTGGTTTGCCATCACTGTCCTAGGCAGAATTGGACTTCAGATTTGATTTAGTATAGGGCACAGGATTAGACTAAATAGCAGACAATACACACACACACACACACACACACACACACACACACACACACACACACACACACACACACACACACACACACACACACACACACACAGTGGCCTTTCATCTGCCTTCCGCATCGCAGTGTATGACACCCATATGACTAATCCAGTTCCATGAGTCACTTTCTGGTCTTGAGCCCTTTTGGCACGCAAAGTCATCATCATCATCATCCCCAGGCCAGGATGGATGAAGCTGCTGCCCTCCATCAAGAGGGATTTAATCCATTTGGGGACCCTCACCCTTCCTTGTGGACTTCGCCACCCAAGGCTGCTAGTCCTCAGGGTGGTCAGCTTAGTTAACCGCCACCTGACGATGGACATTGATGTGCTGGGTCTATTTTATCGCCAGAGCAGGATAACCTGGCCAGACTAGACTCTTTCCTTTAAATGTTAAAATAAAATGAAATCAAGTATAAATCCTTTTCCAGAACTCAGACTCTCTCTCTCTTTCCTTTTATTACCAAATCTTGTGCAACCTGCACATCCTCAGAAAATACTCCCCCCTCTCCCCCGCCCCACGGATTACTAATCCACATTACCTAAATTGCAGTTCCCTAATGGCAGAGGAACATATTACTCCCCTCTTTGTATTTTTTCAAAACAAGATACTGCTGGAAAACAAAAGACAGCTTTTGCAGAGCCAAGAGCCAATTTTCGGACATTTTCCTTCGCTTACGGAACTGGAAACACAATCTTGGCTTCAGGGCTCTTGAATTTCAAGAGGCCGGACTACACAGCAGTTTCCAGCTGTTGGCTCATACAGCGTGTATGTGTGTCTATATATATATATATATATATATATATATGAGCCAATAGCTATATATATAGCTTCGGCTCATATAGCTTCAGTTATATATCACATAATAGGTTCGACCAGCCTAATGGGGTTCAGTCATTCTCTTTCTTCCACACTCCCATGCGCAAAAGGGCTTCCTTCCCAAAAGGCATGCTTAAACCCTGCCAGCAGAAAAGTCCCCGGAGTGACTCTTTGTGATTATAGCACAGGGATGGCGGACCTTGGCACTCCCAGCTGCTCTTGGAATTCAATTCCCAGAAGCCCAAGTCTCTGCGAATCCGCGCGAATGCGCTGTAAAACCCATTTGTGCGGCTTCACAGAGACTTGGGCTTCTGGGAGTTGAAATCCGAGAACAGCTGGGAGTGCCAAGGTTCGCCATTGTGGTTTTAGCATCTGCACCATCACCAGAAAGAGGCATCAAACGAAATGACTTAAAGATTTACTTTCCTTTTTTTTGCGGGCAGGGAAACGTAGACCAACCACATCATGTGCTCTTAAATGGGCACCGATCCGAAAACCTCAGAAGCAGCTGCACCCTCTCTTTCTCCCTATCTTTCTTTGCACGCTTACAACCCCGTGCAAAAATCTGACTTAAGTCACCACCAGCTGGTTTGGAGGAAGCTCAATGAATTATTGTGTCTGTGGGAGTCGTATCTGACGCTAGGGTTCGGTGCTCATATCTGTTTGAAGGCAAAGAGTCAGTGCTGTCTGCATGCAGACGTTTCCGTGGACATGTGGCAGGCATGACTAGACACTGGAGCGCGCAGAATGTTGTTTACCTCCCCACCAAAGTGGTCCCTATTTATCTACTTGCAATGTCTTGCTTTCGAACTGCTAGGTTGGCAGTTGCTGGGGCAGACGACAGGCGCTCACTCTGTCCTGCAGCACTCAGGTCTCGAACTGATCTACTGGGGGAAAGGGGAGAAAGTCTGTCTGTCAGACTACATTAGGGGCTCCCAACCTAAGGCCTGTGGGCCAGATTATACCCATGGTACCGTTTCATGTGCCCCCCCCATCCAAGAAACAAAATGGCCACCCCTTTGAAGCTGTTGGGACAAAATGGCCACTCCCATCATGCAGGCAGGGCAAAATGGCCATCCGGTCCTTGAAGCTGACTGAGAGAACATAACCCGGCCTCTGACTTGAAAAGGTTGGGAATCCGTGGTCTACATATACCCCGTCCAAACATAATAATGAAACAGTGATGGGCAGGCAATCAAAGGAACATAAGCTGGTCCCAAAGAAACCATGTGCAGGCCCCACAGTTTGTGGGGTGAGATCAGGGGAAAGCCAGGCACAAAGGGCCCCCTGAGTGGGGGTCATGGGTGTGTGTGTGTGTGTCCCACATGGGTTCTTCTCAGACAAATGGGGCATTTTGGAGGATGGGGAAATGGAGGTAAGAGAGGCCCCGGAAAGACAGGAAACCGAAAGCCTCGGAGGCAGAAAGCCCGAGTAAACCGGGTGGAGACCGAGACGTAGGAAACTGGAACGTGGTTCTGTTTGGAACTGGCAGGAGGGGAAAAGCAAAACAGCCCCAAACTTGCTCTCTTTTAGTCCAAGCCCTGCTTGGCACAATTTAAAATTATGGACGTTAAGATCTCCGAGTTAGATAAGCGCGGGGGTGTGTGTGTGTTATGCGCCTCCCAGGTCCGTTACATGGATGATAAAAAACGACCTCTGGCAAACCTAAGATTAGTCCCTTTAATTATAGGGCCTGCAAAGGGAAAGAAGCAAAACCGCTAAATGCCGGTCTCCCAAGGACAAGTCCGGGCTAGCTGGGAAAAGCAGCTTCCCGTCGCCGTCCGGAAACAAACCCTAATTCAGTCCGGATTTATAGGCGGCATTGGCTCAATGATGTGTGTGGGGGTGTCTGTTGGGAGGCACCCCCAAGAGCATGAAAGGGGGGATAGATGTGGGGGTCTTCTTTGTCTTTCGTGTCCCAATCAAACCCTTTCTTGGCTTGGTCGTTGGCCAAGCTTTAGTCCTCATCGGTGCAGGTTTCTGGCAGCCATCGGCAGACCAGGAAATGAGTCCATGGGTTCTGTCTCTCTCTCCACATTCAAGGTGTCGTCGTCCGCACTGCTGCACCGAAGCCAGAACAGTTGTGAGTTCAATCCTGACCAGAGATCGAGGTTGACTGGGCCTTCCACCTGCCATCAACCTGAGCCTGTTGGTGTTACATTTGGGGACTCCAACCTTCAGCCTGGTCAGGGTCCTCCAAGTGACGTGGGGGAGGTTGAGCTCCTCAGCCATCTCCTCCTCCTCCTCCTTTAATGATGTTCATTTCCCAGCCTTCCTCCATCTTCTAATGGGGTTTTGCTCTTGCGCACCGTCAAGTGTCCTAAAGCTCTCCCTGGATCTGAGCCGGCCAACTCGAGGCTCATCATCTCCGTTACAGAGGATGTCGAGGGTCCTTCTCTTGCTTACTTCTCTCCACTGCCACTTCTCTCAGAGGAGGTGGTAGGGGGGCAGAGAGAAATAACGGAGGGTTTGGAGACCCTCCAAGCACTTTCCCTTCCAGTAAAGGATGGCGGGGGGTCAACTCCCCCCACAACTCAAAACTCATGCCCTGCCGTTCTTTCTTCTTGTTGTGCTGTATCTGATTCCCAATATTGCCTATCCTGATGATGATCAGCCATGAAGATTGTCCCAAGAATATACCTGTAGCGTAGCAGGCTTGCCGTCCGCATCGCGTGACACCCATAGTCATTGTCGGCCACAAAGTGGTCTGAGTACTGTATACATTTTTCTTCTTGGCCCGGGAGGCCTGGTCTTGGAGGCCGGATGGTTCTGGGCCGCCTTCGCCCTCTGAGGAAATCAGGAAAAAAATGCCATTGGCGTGAATTTGTTTAAGGTGGATCCCAGCTTGCCATGAAGTGGCCCACACACAATGACAGTGGTGGTGAACCTATGGCACACGTGCCAGAGGTGGCACTCGGAGCCCTCTCTGTGGGCACCTGTGCAGTTGCCCCAGCACAGAGTTCACCTCCACCCCTCTGCCTAGCAGCCCAATGGGAGCGCTTCCTCCCTCCCCTGTTGCCATGTTGGCACTTTGCGATAAATAAGTGGGTTTTGGGTTGCAGTTAGGGCACTCGGTCCCTAAAAGGTTCGCCACCACTGCACTATGCTCGTCTCCTGCAGTACATATGAAATGAGACATGCAGGATTTAAAAACCAGGACTGCAATGGACTGCCACAGCCTTGAGGATAATAACAAGGTGCGCCTTCACAGCCAGTCCATCTGGCATGGCCTCTTCTGCCTCCATGACCATTAGGAATCCGCTCATTTTGCCATTGGACCCAATATGACACCCATAGGTACCACAGATTCAGTTACACTTTCTGGTCCTGAGCCCTTTTGGTACACAGTCTTCCTCTTCAGCCCCAGGCCAGGATGGATGAAGCTGCTGCCCTCCATCAAGAGGGATTCAAGTGGGACCATTTAATCCACTTGGGGACCCTTACCCTTCCTGTGGACTTTGCTACGCAAGGCCGTGAGTCCTCAGGTTAGTTCAGCGGCGCCTGACAATTGGCCCTGCCGTTCAAAAACACAGTTTTCAGCCAAGACAACAGCAGAGGCCACGGCGTGGCTGCAGACTTTATTGCACAAGGGGGTGGGGGAACTCTGTACATTCAGTTCAAATACAGACAAGGGGATGGAAGGGGTGGGGTAGGTAGGCAAACTGGTCGATTTCTCTCCTCTCTCCATCTCCTCCGGCCATTTCGGCCCAGGAAGGCTGGGAGGGAGGAAAAATCGTGCACCAAACACACAGAGGTGGGACGGGACACGCAATGTTCCCAGCACATCTGGATCCAGGGCAAGCCCAGCTCGTCGTATGGAGCGGCACGAGTGGCCATGAAAGATGTTGATGGATAGCACCGGTGTGGGAGTCGGAGGGGACAAGATGGAGAAGACAAGGGATGAAGGCAATGGGGTCACGTCACAGTTTTACAGAGGACAACAAAACAGAAACTTCACAGTTACTCGGGCAAGCAATTTGTGTGGGGGGGGTTTCCAACAGGTTGAAAGCCCCTCCTTTGCAACCCAACTCAGTGCTGGAATAAGAGAGAGACAGAGGAGGAAAGAAAGGGACTCCGAGACCCTGAAGGCTTGTCTTAGCTCTTCGGCCGCCCCGCGTAAGTCCTCGACGGGGCAGTTCATGCTCTCCCCGACTTCCAAGACGATCTGAAATTATTGCCTGGTGAATTAATTGTTTCTCCCCCCTTCTTGGGACGGAGTTGGGCTGTTGCTGGCAAGTCACAAATAACCCCTGGCCCAAGTGAGTCGGAAAGGAAACGACAACAGAGACACTGGCCTTGGCCGACGCGTCTAAATATTGGGGTGCATCTATCCACAAACTGGACCGGAAGGGGGTCGACAAAGCTCATCTCACAAAGGGAAAGAAGAAGAACCAGGGACGCTTCTCACCACCCATCTTGAGATCAAAAGCAACATCTGCCCGGCGACCCGAACTGCCCCTTCTGCAGAGAGAGGCTCTTATGGGTTTCGGAGGGTGTTTTGGAAACCGATTGTCCCCACGGCCATTCAAATGTCCCAGCTAGGCCCCAAGTCAACCCGGGAAGCTTGGGGGACGGACGGAGGACAAACCGCCTCCTCGGGTGTAAAAGGACAAGGTGGCTGCTTTGGGGGGGGGGTGTCAAGGGCAGTGGGGAGGCGCTGGGGGGCTGCCCAACATTTGGGTGACCTGGCTGAGCTGAGCCGCCGCCGTCTCGGACGCCTCCTTCAGGCGCTGCGTGTTCTGCTGCAGGGTCTGGACTTCGGCCTGCAAGGCGGCTTTCTCGGCCTTTTCCTGGGGAAGACAGAGGAAGGGTCAAGGTCAGAAAAGGCTCTTAACACTGGGAGCCCTCCACAAGAGGAAAGGTCAAGGCAAAGGTCGGCCTTGCTCAAAAGCCAGTCGTGTCCGACTCAAGGGTTCAGTGCTCATCTAAGATAAGAGCCAGCACTGTCTCCATCTGCAGATGTTTCCATGGACATGTGGCAAGCATGCCTAGACACCGGAGCGCACAGAGCGCTGTTTACCTTTCCCACCGAAGTGGTCCCTATTCATCTACTTGCAATTTCTTGCTTTCGAACTGCTAGGTTGGCAGGAGCTGGGATGGACAACCAGGAGTTCACTCTGCCGTGCAGCACTTGGGTCTCGAACTGCTGACCTGCCGACCTTCCTGTCATCAAGTTGAGCATTTTAACCACTAAGTCACCACCGTTCCTTTGCATGAGAGGAACGGCAGGGTATAAATACAATTGATAAAGAATAAATGTTTAATACAATCATTTTAATCTGCCTGGAATAGTCATTTGTGTAGAATAATAAAGTATATCAGTTTCTTGGTAAGAGATTATTAGACCCATTATAGCCCCCAACACATGGGGGTGGAATATGAGAATGAATTATTGAATGGCCTTTTAAGCTTCCTAAACATAAACAGGAGTCCACTTTTTGAATTATATATCACAGGGGTTGGGGTGGGATCAGGATTTTAGAGATGCTAAGGTGGGGCATGACCAAAAAAAAGGTTAGACAAAGTGGAGAAAATGTAGAAAAGGCTATTCTTTATCCTCTTCTGTGTCTAAGCCAGATGTGAAACTGCCAAAATGAAGGCACCTTTGGGTGAGTTCATTCTGTTGTTCGAGACCCAGGTACTGCATAATGGATTGAGCGTCCGTCTCTGCCCCAGCTCTTGGGGGACATGAAAGGAGGCTCATTCGGGCGTCCCCTGAGCAGTTTCTCCAGCAAAAATCCTTTCAACAGAGAATAATTTCTGACACTTACTGTATTCACTTGACCTCATGTGAGAAAGATTAGCCGGGGACACAGACTTAGCTGTTGCCGTGCTTTATAAGAGCAAACAAGAACTCTTCCCTAAATGCTTGCTCTGCCAATGGTTTCCCCCCGGAGAATCCAAACATCGGGTAGTGCGTCCCAATAAAACCAGCCCCAAAAACTTTGCATTTGGGTAGCTCCCAAAAAGCGGTGTATTTTGGTAATCGCAGCCTGCTTTCCAACTTGAAAACCACGGGGACATAAAGCGGCGTCTTGGTGGTTGCAATCTGGAACCGTCATCAAACTGTGTGACAACACCCACACCCACAAACCCACATCCTAGCGCCCCAGGAACCCACCCACTCCGCTGAAGTCACCAGGCTGTGGCAGGGCTAGCCGATATCTGGAGGAGGGAATGAAAACACATACGCAATGCCTGCCGGTCGCTTCGGTGTTGCCACAGCCGTGCCTGCCTGCCTGGCGCCGTTCCAGTTCTGTGGCATTCTCTTTCTTGCCCGGCAAGTGTCTGACCTGCTGGATATTTGGGCCACAGGTTTCTAGATTGGGCACGGCGCCTTGCTTTCGGTTCTTCCAAAGACATTTGGCGTTTCCCCATAATATTGTGTTTTGTTCCTTTGCTTTTTTGTTCCCGACGTGGCCGTTTGGTCTTCTTTCGGGCCACGGGCAGATCCTCTGCTGGCCACTTTGACTACCTGTCTCGAGACGTGGTGCGCGCTCCAACACTGGACGCATCCAAGAGAGCATTTGGCAACCCTCTCTGTCAGATCACTTTGGTTGGGTTCCTGCCTTGAGCAGAGGGTTGGTCTGGATGGCCTCACGGGTCCCCTTATCCCAACTCAGTGATTCTACGACTCTTCCTCTTACTGATATGCTTTCCTCTTCTGTCGTGTTTCCTTTCATTTATTATTTATACCCGGCTTTCCTCGACCCAAAGTGTCCAGGTCAAACTTTAAATGGCCAAAATGAAGCCACTTTCTTGGCTTTGTCGTTGGACAAACTTAAGTCCTCATCAGAGCATGTTTCTGGCACTCATCGGCAGACCAGCAAATGATCCTGGTTCTGTATCTCTCCACGTTCACACAGTGTGCTGTTGTCTGCTAAGCCTGTGGGGGCGTTTTACTTCCACTTCCGGGAGCGACGAGGATGGCGTGGGCCGGATGAACTGGCATCAGGAGCCAGATCCGGCCCATGGGCCATAGTTAGGGCACCCCTGGTTTCAGCAGAGAAAATTGCAGCCTAAAATCTGTCTTGAGCCACTACTGCAGTGGCTCAAGTGGCTAAGACGCTGACTGGGAAGGTCAGCAGTTCGATTCCCGGGTACTGCAGGACAGAATGGGCTCCCGTCTTTGTCCCAGCTCCTGCCACAACTTGCAAGACATTGCAAGGAGATCAATAGGGACCACTTCTGTGGGAAGGTAAACAGCGCTCCGTGCGCTCCGGTGTCTAGTCATGCCTGCCACATTATGGAAACATCTGCAGACGCAGACAGCGCTGGCTCTTCGACTTTGAATTTGTTGTATTTTGTGTAGGTTTTGTTGGGTTGATAAGTGTCCCCCCCACAAAAAAAATCTCGTTGTTCTGTGCAGGACAATGACAATAAAGATTTATCTATCTATCTATCTATCTTTGAAACAGAAATGAGCACTGAACCCTAGAGTCAGATACGACTGGCTTTCGACCAAGGGAAACCTTTACCTTTAAACCAATTTTTTTCCATCCTGTTGCAAAACAGATTTCAAGGCACGTTTTATTTCCGCTTCCGGTGGGAGGAACCATGTGACCGGCCCATGGCCCCAAAAGTTTGCGCACCCTTGACCCAGAGAGTTTTATGGCTGAGTGAGGCTATGCCTCTGGGTTTATTAAGTCCACGTCCCAACACCTGAGCTGAACATTTTTTAACGTTGGGCCATGGGGGGTGTGGGGTGGGGGGTGGGGGTTGGTAAATACACGGTTGAGGGGAAAATTCCCTATGCTAGGAGTGAAAGATAAACAGAGATGAGGCTTGATGAAGGAAAGGGAAAAAGCCAGACAGGGCGAACAACGTCTGTGTTTGGATAGCAAAACCCAAGAATGACAAATATGGGCTGGGTACGTGTGGGTGGGGTGTGGACGCCAGAGCTATTTTCTAAGGAAACCCCCTTTCTGTGCAGAGGTTTTGATGGGAAACATGAAAGGGAGAAGCCATAGTTCTAATTCACTACTTTATACTGGATCCGTGATGGCGAACCTTGGCACTCCAGATGTTCTTGGGCCTCAGTTCCCAGAAGCCCAAGCACCCTGTGAATCCACACGAGTGGGTTTACTGCGATTCATCCGGCCCGCGCTGCCCTCGTCGCTCGCAGAAGTAAAACGCGCATGTGCAGAGGAAGGGTTAACCGGGAAGAGCCTTAACCGTAGGGACGCGTTTTACTTCCGCTTCCGGGAGCGACGAGGGCAATGCGGGCCGGATGAATTGCAGTAAACCCATTCGTGTGGATTCACAGGGTGCTTGGGCTTCTGGGAATTGAAGTCCATGAACACCTGGAGTGCCAAGGTTCGCTGTCACAGTACTAGATTGTGTGTGTTTTTTTAAATCAGAGCTTGATGGGGAACAGAAGATTAGGAGGGCAAGAAGAGCCCTGGTGGTGCAGGGGTACTGCTGTACTGCAGGCAAAACTCTGCTCACGTTGTGAGTTCGATCCTGACCGGCTTCAAGGTTGACCCACAAGATCATAGAGTCCTTTCCCTTAGAAAGATAGAATGACTGAATTGGAAGGAGCCTTTTAGGCCACCCAGTCCTGCTCAACTAGGCTCTCCTGGTTTCCCACTGACCAAGGAGGACATTTCAGTAGAAACAGACAAACTATGGGTTGTTTCTTCTGTAGCAACTTCAGCATGGCCTTCTGCTGCTTTATCCCTGGTGAAGGTCGCCCTTGTTCGAAAGCCAGTCATATCTGACTCTAGGGTTCAGTGCTCATCTCTGCTTACAGCCAAAGAGCCAGCCATGTCTGCGACTGCAGACGTTTCCGTGGACATGTGGCAGGCATGACTAGACACCAGAGTGCACAGAACACTGTCTCACTTCCCACCGAAATGGTACCTACTTGCAATGTCTTGCTTTCGAACTGCCAGGTTGGCAGGGCCTGGGGCAGAGACGGAGGCTCACTCCGTCATGCAGTACTCGGGTTCTCAACTGCTGACCTTCCAGTCATCAAGTTCAGCATCTTAACCACTAAGACACTGCAGTCCTGTTAAGCCTGGCCTCAACACCACGGGCCAGTCCTCTCTGTCTTTAAGTGCAGCAGTTGGGCCTGCGAAGGAAGGTGGCTGAGTGGTTAAGAAGCCCGCCTTGTTAGCTGGAAGGCTGGCAAGTTGGCAGTTCGAAACCCGGGTCCTGCATGAGGGATTGAGTTCCCGTCTCTGTCCCAGCTCTTGGGGACGTGAAAGGAGTTTCATTTAGGCATCCCCTAAGTGGACTTTCTTCTGTAAAAATCCTTTCAACCCAGAATCATTTCTGACACAAAATTATTATTATAGTGTAGCAGTTGATTTGGTGTTTATTATTATTTATTAGTTCAAATTTATATTGCCACCCACTCACTGTAGTGACTCAGGGCGGCTTACGAACGAATAAAAATAAATAAATAAAGTAAAATATAAAAAGTTTGTAAGTGTTGGTGTATGTAGGCTGCCTGTTTGTTTTCTTAGACCCGTGATGGTGAACCTTGGGCACTCCAGCTGTCCTTGGACTTCAATTCCCAGAGGCCCAAGTCCCTGCGAATCCACATGAATAGGTTTACCTCACAGAGACTTGGGCTTCTGGGAACTTAAGACCAAGAACAGCTGGAGTGCCAAGGTTCGCCGTCACTGTCCTAGACACACACGTGTGACCCCCTGGCCTCTGTGAAGGGACCAGATGAATGTCCAGATGAAAGAAGAGACCAGATGCATGTCCAGAAGAAAGAAGATGGCTCTCTCTTCTCTGCCCCAGATTAACCCTCTTCCCAGTTTGAATTTAGTTTCTTCTCTTGCTCACCTTCTGAAGGTCTTCCTGCAGCTTCTTGAGTGTCGATTCCAAATGCAAGACCTTTTCAGACAGACTCAGATCATGCTGGGACCTGAAACAGTTGGCAAAGTAGGTAGGTGGGTGGGTGGGGGGGACAATAAAAGCCAGTTATTTTCTGAGCAGACATATCCGTCACCCACCCACACACATCCTTCCTGGAAAATGAGATTGTACCTCCATTCCAGCCTTCCCTGCCAACCGCGTAATGCAGTTAATAAATGCCCATACTTTAATTCACCTTATTCTTTTATAGTTTCAGTAATACCCTATTGAAGGGATTGCGGTGGCTTAGCGGCTAAGATGCTGAGCTTGACGACTGGAAGGTCGGCCGGTCAGCAGTTCGAGACCATGACAGAGTGAGCTCCCGTCATCTGTCCCAGGCTCCTGCCAACCTAGCAGTTCGGAAGTAAGAAATTGCAAGTAGATAAGTAGGTGCCACTTCGGTGGGAAGGCAACAGCATTCGAGTCATGCCAGCCACATGGCCACGCAAGCGTCTGAAAACACAGACAGCACTGGCTCTTTGGCTATAAACAGAATGAGCACTGAACCCTAGAGCCGGATACGACCGGCTTTCAGGCATGGGCGACCTTGAAAACATTGGTGAGAACTCCAGCACTGGAGCTATTCAAGAGAAAAACTGGATCACCCTCTATCTGATCTGCTTTGATTCAGATTCCTGCCTTGAGGAGGGGGGGTTGGCATGGATGTCCTCACAGGCCCCCCACTTCCAACTCTGTTCTTCTAGGATTCTAGGTCCAATTTAGCACAGCAGAATATACTATTCCAACCGCTTAAGGCTGCTATGGCTGTTCTGCATGGCATAGATTGCCCCACTGATACGAACAGGGCTCCGCATTTGCTCATGGAGTGAGTGGATGGACGTCTCTTTGCACCACCGCCCAACAAATCCAACCATCTGTGAAACAGAGAATATTTATCCTTAAAAATATCCTGCTTCTTCCTCTTCTTTGAGTGCCATATCCGATTACAAATATTGGCTGTTGATCAGCCACGAAGAAGCAATATGATACAGTGGCCTTCCGCATGGCAGCGTGACATACCCATAGTACCACGGATCCAGTTCCATGAGTCACTTTTCTGGTCCTGAGCCCTTTTGGCTCACAAAGTCCTCATCATCATCATCCCCAGGCCAGGATGGGTGAAGCTGCTGTCTTCTATCAAGATGGATTCAAGTGGGATTTAATCCACTTGGGGACCATCATCCTTCCCTGTGGGCTTCACCACCTAAGACCATTAGTCCTAAGGATTGGCAGGTTAGTTAACCGCCACCTGAGGATCGGCACTGAATTGCTGGCAGTAGAGTCTACTCCAGTGATGGCAAACCTTTTAGAGACCGAATGCCCAAACTGCAACCCCAAACCCACTTATTTATCACAAAGTGCCAATATAGCAACAGGGGAGGGAGGAAGCGCTCCCATTGGGTTGCTGGGCAGAGGGGCGGGGTGAACTCTGTGCTGGGGGAGGGAGGAAGCGCTCCCATTGGGCTGCTGGGCAGAGGGGCGGGGTGAACTCTGTGCTGAGGGAGGAAGCGCTCCCATTGGGCTGCTGGGCAGAGGGGCGGGGTGAACTCTGTGCTGGGGGAGGGAGGAAGCGCTCCCATTGGGCTGCTGGGCAGAGGGGCGGGGTGAACTCTGTGCTGGGGGAGGGAGGAAGCGCTCCCATTGGGCTGCTGGGCAGAGGGGCGGGGTGAACTCTGTGCTGGGGGAGGGAGGAAGCGCTCCCATTGGGCTGCTGGGCAGAGGGGCGGGGTGAACTCTGTGCTGGGGGAGGGAGGAAGCGCTCCCATTGGGCTGCTGGGCAGAGGGGCGGGGTGAACTCTGTGCTGAGGGAGGAAGCGCTCCCATTGGGCTGCTGGGCAGAGGGGCGGGGTGAACTCTGTGCTGGGGGAGGAAGCGCTCCCATTGGGCTGCTGGGCAGAGGGGCGGGGTGAACTCCGTGCTGGGGGAGGGAGGAAGCGCTCCCATTGGGCTGCTGGGCAGAGGGGCGGGGTGAACTCTGTGCTGGGGGAGGGAGGAAGCGCTCCCATTGGGCTGCTGGGCAGAGGGGCGGGGTGAACTCTGTGCTGGGGGAGGGAGGAAGCGCTCCCATTGGGCTGCTGGGCAGAGGGGTGGGGCGAACTCTGTGCTGGGGGAGGGAGGAAGCGCTCCCATTGGGCTGCTGGGCAGAGGGGCGGGGCGAACTCTGTGCTGGGGTTACTGAACGGGTGCCCACAGAGAAGGCTCCAAGTGCCACCTCTGGCATGCATGCCATAGGTTTGCCACCACTGGTCTACTCTATGACCATCACAGGATCACCTGGCCAGACTGAAAAAATAGCCTTACAGACTGTATTTAAGAGTATAAAAAGCCCAATCTCACAATTAAACAGCCAAAATCTGTACAGTTAGTAAAATTAAATTAAATTAGCCCTAGTGAGGATTAAATTAATCATAGAATAACCACAGCAATAAGGAGCCTTTTATGCCTTCAAGTCCAACCCACCCCGCGCAACTCCATGCTCAATGCAGGAATCCGAATCAAAGCAGCCGGTGGTCCAGCTTTGCCTTCATGGGGACCTTGCGCTGCTGTGCAATTTGGGGTGGCAGACTTTTGCCAGCAGACCTCAAGAGCCGATGGGTAAACATTCACCCCAACGAGAAGGAAATGTTTCTTTCCCCAGTTTCCTCCTAAACCCCCAGAGTTCTCAACCTTTTTAAGCCATTGGGAGCCATTGGGTCACGGTTGCCCTTCCTCCACCATGTGGCCATTCCGGGTGCGGTGGAAGCAGTGGGGCCCCACATGAAATGGTGCAGCGGGCTGCAAACTGTACTGTATCTGAAAACCACACATCTATATTGAAGGCAAGCATTTTCAGTTTGTTTTTAATGACTCCCAGTGGTTTGCTTCTGAATTACAATGCTCGGAGGGGAAGCGGAGCTTCCTGCATGATGTACCAATTTGCAAGACACTCTCTGGCCCTGAGGGGTGAGGGGAAACGAACTCCCAACCTCTGGCAGGGTGCAGCCAGACACCTGAACCTCTGTGCTATCCAGACACCTTGTAAAATGCAGAGGAAGTAAGCAGTTGGCACAAGCCAGAGTTGGGGGTGTGGAGTGGGGGAAGGCCAAATTTGTTAGACTACATCCCATAATTCCCCAGGATCATACCTGTCAAGCATCCCGTATTGGCAGGGATTTCCCATAATTCATCACCGCAAACTCTACTTTCCTGTCGCCATCCACCGCCATCCCGTAATTTGGCGGCGGGGAAAAAGTAGTTACAGTACTGTGCATCTCCTTCTGCGCAGGTCCCTTCTATGCATGCGTAGAAGCCTTCTATGCATGTGTAGAAGCCTTCTACGCATGCGTAGAAGGGGACCTGCGCAGAACGGTTCTGCGCAGGTCCCGTATTGTCTGGAGCCGCGCTTGACAGGTATGCCCAGGATTCAGACTCTAGCAGAAGAAGAAGGAAAAAAAGAAGGAGGAGGAGGAAGAGAAGCTGAAGAAGCAGCTGCAGAAGGAGCTGAAGAGGAATAGGAAGAAGAAGCAGAAGAAGAAGCAAAAGAGGAAGTAGAAGGAGGAAGCAGAAGCAGGAGGAAGGAGGAGGAGGAAAAAGCAGAAGAAGAAGCAAAAGAGGAAGAGGACGTAGAAGAGAAGGAAGAAAAAGAAGAAGTAAAAGAGGAAGGAGGCAGAAGAAGAAGTGGAAGAGGAAGTAAAGGTAGAAGTAGAAGCAGAAGAGGAAGGAGGAGGAAGCAGGAGAAGAAGAAGCAAAAGAGGAAGAGGAAGTAGAAGCAAAAGAGGAAGTAGAAGGAAGAAGAAGCAGAAGAGGGAGGAGGAGGCAGAAGAAGCAAAAGAGGAAAAGGAAGTAGAAGAAGGAAGATAAAGAAGCAGAAGAAGCAAAAGAGGAAGAGAAAGTAGAAGAAGGAAGAAGAAAAAGCAGAAGAGGAAGGAGAACGAGGCGTAGGAACCAGAAGCAGAAGAGGAAGTAGGAAAAGGAGGAGGAAGAAGCAGAAGAGAAAGGAGGAGGAAGAAGAAGCAAAAGTATAAGAAGGAAGAAGCAGCAGCAGAAGATGAAGGAGGAGGAGAAGGAAGAAGCAGAAGAGGAAGCAGGAGGAAGCAGGAGAAGCAAAAGAAGAAAAGAAAGTAGAAGAGGAAGGAGGAGGAGGAGGATGAAGAAAAAGAGGAAGTAGAAGGAGGAAAGAGCAGAAGAGGAAAGAGGAGGAGGAGGAAGCAAAAGAGGAAGAGGAAGTAGAAGAGGAAGGAGGAAGAGGAAGAAGCAGAATTGGAAGAGGAAGGAGAAGAAGCAAAATAGGAAGAGGAAATAGAAGAGGGAGGAGGAGGGGGGAAGAAGCAGAAAAGGAAGTGGAAAAAGAAGCAAAAAGGAAGAGGAAGTAGGAGGAGGAAAAAGAAGCAGAAGAGGGAGGAGGAGGAGGAAGCAGGAGGAGAAGCAGCAGAAGCAACAGTGGAAGAGGAAGAAGCAGCAGAAGAGGAAAGAGAAGAAGCAGGAGGAGGAAGAGGAGGAAAAAGGAAGAGCAGGAGGAGGAGGAGGAGGAGGAGGAGAAGCAGTGGAAGAAGCCACCCTGTCCTCAAGGTCTTTCCACAACCACAACCGCACACCATTCTGTCTTACTCCTCATTGGGCGGCTGCTGGCTTGGACCTCTCTGGACGGCGGCGGTGCTGAAGGATTCCCTGCTGTTCTCCGGAACGTGCTGCCCTGGGGGTGGAGGGAGGAAGAGAGAGAGAGGAAGAGAGAGAAGCACAGGTGAGCAGGAGGAGGAGGAGGAGGAGGACACAGAACGAGCTGGGCTGACACGAGTCCCTCGGTTTTACTTGCTTGTTCAAATCTATATCATTTTGGCTAGGGTTCATTGGAAAAGCATCCGTGCGGCGGGAAAGAAACCGGAGACCCAGTCTCATATGCTATGAAGCAACCTCTGGGTGTTGGAAGGAAACGATTCCATCCTCCTTCTGGGTCACTAGAAAGGCAGAGTGATGTGCCTCAAGGACCTTAGCTCAGTGTTTGCCACACAGAAGGTCCCAAGTTCAAGTCCTGGCAGTCCCTCTAGGTCGCTCTGGGAAAGACCTCCAGTGCGAAAGAGTAGAGGGAGTTCCTACAGGCCAACGGTTCTCTACCAATGATATGTAATAATAGAGCATAGTTAAATGAAGGCCCACTGGTGGTGGGTGTTTCTCGTAGATATATATAATTTTGTTAAGATTCTGGTTTATTTTATAAACATGTACAGTAGAACTCCGTATAACGATCGGCTCCATACAGCGATGAGGCTTGGGGGGGGGGGGGGGGGGAGCCGTTCCGCATAGCGATCGTCCCTATGGGGAAATCCGTACGATTTTCCAATGGGGAAAACCGCTTAGCGCCAAACGTCGTTGTACGGTTTTTCCCCCATAAGGAAGATCGTTGTATGGATTTTCCCGTAGGGAAGATGATCGTACGACGGCGGAAACCGCATAGCGATCAGCTCCATGGAACGGATTAAAATCGCTATACGGGGTTCTACTGTACAGTGTATTTCTTTGTTATGATTTTTCTTTATTATGTAAAGAAAGAGAGAAAGAAAGAAAGAAAAAGAAACAAGAACGAGGGAAAGAAAGAGAAAGAAAGAAACAAGAAAGAAAGACAGAGTGAGAGACAGAAAGAAAGAAAAAGAGAGAAAGAAACAAGAAAGTGAGAGAAAGACAGAGCGAGAGAAAGAAAGAAAGACTAGATCAAGAGCTGGACTTTGTGCAAATGTCCCTTTTAAAAACCAGCGCTTTATTTGGGAATTCATGAGGACCCTAAGAAGCCTCTTTATATTCCCGTTTTGAAACCCGGCTGTACCTCAGAAGTTGGAGGATAAAGAAGGCGGAACAGGCTGGGTTTCAAAGCGAGCCCCTTTTTAAAAGAGTTTCCTTCTCTCAGAGAGGTCCGGAGTCCACAAGGAGAACCGGCTAAACTCGAGCTTATATGCTTAAACCTAAAGACAAACCCTAGCCTCCATCCCCAAACCCTCACCTTCTTTCGAGAGGGCTTCCAGGATGCTGTTGCAAGCCGAGGCCAGGTTGGCGATGGATTCCCACTCGTCCTCCAAGGACTCTCCCGCTTCGGACAGGACTAAGAAGGGAGAAAGAAAGAAAGGAGAAAGCAGCCTCCTTAGTCCTGGCGGAAAGGCCTGGATGGCTTCTCTGCGCTTGGGCAACGGGAAGGGTGTGTGTGTGACCTTACTTTTAGTGATGGAGTTCCGCAGGGAAAGTGTCCGTGGCAGGAATTTATCCGACTCGCTGGACTCGGAAAGAGGAGAGGTCTTCTTCTCCCCCACAAGGGGCTGTGAACTCGTGATGGGGGCTTTCTTGTGCATAGGAGGGTCCTGTAAGAAGGGTCAAGGTCAAGGGGTCACCCTTGCTCGAAAGCCAGTCGTATCTGACTCACCCCCGTTTATAAGCAAAAAAGCCAGTGCGTCTGCAGACGTTTCCGTGGTCATGTGGCAGGCATGACTAGACCCTGGACTAGGCACTGTGACCTTTCCTGTCGAAGGTACTTTCCTACCTCTTTATCAACTTGCAGTTTCTTGATTTTGAACTGCCAGGTTGGTAGGAGCTGGAAGCTCACTCTGTCGTGCAGCGCTCGGGTCTCAAACTGCTGACCTTTCAGCCATCAAGTTCAGCAATTTTGAGCACTAAGGGTCTAAGTTAGGGGTTCCCAACATGAGGCCTGTGGGCTGGAGCTGGCCCACGGCGTCATTTCATGTGGCCCCCACCCCCTCCAAGGGCATTCGAGAAACAAAATGGTCACCCCCTTGAAGCTGTTGGGACAAAATGGCCAACCCCCATCGTGCAGCCAGGGCAAAATGGCTGTCCAGCCCTTGAAGCTGACTGAGAGAGTGTGACCCAGCCTCCCGGCTTGAAAAGGTTGGGAACCCCTGGACTAAGTAGATGATTTCTGGTCCCCCACCCCACCCCGCTCTGCGCTTCCAAGGAATACTTACAGTCTCCTGGTCAGGAAGAGCCTTGGGGGTTGCAGCCAAGATGAGATCTGGAGGAAGGTTGGGTATGGCCGGGATATCCTGAGAGAGTATCCTGTGGATGAAATAACCAGGGAAAATCTTAAGAGTCTGAAAGGACATCAGCATTGAGGACAGCTGTTGTCCCAGAGGAACAGGAACACCAAGACCGTATGCGAAAGATCCCGAATGGACAACAGAAATGTCACAATATTGGCAGGCGTGACTAGACACCAGAGCACATGGGACACTGTTGCATTTCCCGCTGAAGTGGGACCTATTTGTCTACGTGCAAGGTCTTGCTTTCAAACTGCTAGGTTGGCAGGAGCTGGGACAGACGACGGGAGCCTCACACTGTTGTGCAGCACTCAGGTCTCGAACTGCTAACCTGCCGACCTTCCGGTCCTCAACCTCCGTGTCTTCTTAACCACTAAGCCACTGAAGCCTCAACCGCTGAATTCCAAAGGCTCAAATGCCTCCAAGTTCTTGCAGAGCTGCTGCCAGTCAGAGCTGACTCTAACTGAGTTAGATGGAGCAGTTGTCTAGCCTGGTTGTAAGACCCAAATCTCTTAGTCCTTTACTAATCCAGACCCAGGAGTGTTATGAACTTAATTTCTTGGTGTGTATAAGGTTCCAGGTTCGATTCGATTTCTGAGTGTCCTTCACTGAAGTGAAGCATTCTGGGTAGTTGCTCGGAAGAAATGGATTGATAGTCAAAACAACCTAACCTTGTGGTCTAGGGGAAAACGAAACCTAAATGTGGATGGACAGGGAGTACCGAGTATCGTTGTCTGAAATCCTTCAGAGGAAGGACCAGAGGGTGGAACTTGTTGGTGGAGATAAAAAAGAAAGGTCTTTTGAACTGGGGGCGCGGGAGTGAGGGCTTCCAAACTTAGAAAGACTTTCATTGTTTTCAATGTGCTTTATGAACTGAAGATGCTCCATTTGCCTAGAATTACTTTGCTTCCGGAAACTTTGTTTCTGTCACCTACTTTTGCTGAAATATATATTTAAAAGACATGAAGGCATATTATTATTTTGCAGTAGATTAGATTGAACCTAGCATGTTTTTGGAGTGTTAAAAACATAATTAAATGTAATGAAATAATGGGAATATAATTGATGATATGTGATGTATAACAAGATGATTATGAAAAGATGTAGGTCGAAAGGAATGGTGTTAAAGAAGGTATGACACAAAAGAGGTTCAAGAATGGCATCATAACAGAGTATATGAAATTTAATGTATTTTATGTTTTATGTACTCTTTTTCCTTTTGTAATGTTTATTATATATTTTTGTTATATTATGAAAATCAATAAAAATTATTTTCTAAAAAAGACATGAAGCCTGGAGTTGTTTAATTTCCTATGTGCTACCTATATAACAGCTTGGCTCAGGTCAGGATCTGTGTAGAGGCCAGCTAAAATCCTGGATTGCTTAGCCGCAGGGAATCAATTCAGGTGCGTTCCCACTAACATGAAGGCTAAGGCTCTACTTGGGAGTAAAGGGATCGCTGACACTGCCAGCCACAGTAAACAAAATTGGAGCAGAGGAACCTACAGTCTACGATAATGAAAATGGCTTTCCACCTTCCACGAAACCAGGAGGAGGTGATTTTCTTGGATCAGAGGAGTGGTGGGCATCAGCAGGTTCGCACCAGTTCGCCAGAACCGGTAGCAGAAATTCTGGCCCATCCAAGTTTTGAAATAAAGTAGTCCTAATTCAGATGCAATGCAGGGCTTTCCCCCTGGCAATGCCCACCATGCCACGCCCACAGTGTGGTAGTAAATTTTTGGAGCCCACCACTGGATCAGAGTGTCATTGTGCAGGGAAATACTCACGAATCGGGAGGCCCGGGGGTTTGGTCAGTGTGGCTGCACAGAAACTCAGTCCTTTCTTCGGCCAGGCTGTGAGGGGGGCCGTCCTGCAAGGAGAGCGAATGGAGCAACTGGAGTGTTGCCGGTTTGAACCCCACTTCGCTCCCGGGCCGGGTCAGCTCTGACTCCCCAGCCGGTGGTTCGCTCCGGCGGTTCTCTTGCAACGACTTCTGGTATAGCTCCGAGAAGCTCCTGCCCCAAAGAATGACAGGAAAGAGGAGTTCAGTGTAATGTTCCCCAAAATGTCATTTTGGAGACCCCCAAGTTTCTTGAAAACCTCACCCTGGGATTCCTGGGAGCCTCCAAGAATGGTAGTTCGTATTTCCCACTGGATGCAAGAAAAGCAGTTTGGAAGCGAGACAAGGAAGAAGAGACCAAAACGCCATGAAAACCGAAAGCTACATGTCGGCTATTCCTCCCCAAATCGGATACCATTAGCCTTAATACAAAGTTTACAGGAACACCAGTAGGATTCAGACAAATATCTCAAATTTTAAATACAGTTACTGAACAGTCACCTGTGAAATTGAAAATAGGGAAACAAGCCACGCTGCGTAACCACCATAAGACTCTAAAAAGAACCCAAAGCCCTTTCAGACCAGGCTAGTCTGAGTTGGCAACACACACTGGCACTTCACCAATTAGCCACCATTAGCCTTAATGCAAACTTTACAGGAACATCAGTAGGATTCAGACAAAGCTCACCTCCTGGCTTTCCCGTTCTCATCCGGCGGTACGACGGTTATGGTGACCTTCTTGGCCGTGCGTAGCAGCTCCGTGGTCTGGCCGTGGCTGAGGCTGGGCAAGGGTCTCTCACAGACCCGCACCAGGCGAGCGCCGGGCTGGAGACCGGCCTTCTCGGCAAAGGTGAAGCGCTCCACCTCCGTCACAAAGCCCTCGTGGTCCATCTGGAAGCCCAGTTGCCCGACTCCATTCCGTAGCAGCGTCAGTTCCCGGGTCTCGCAGCCTCGGGTCACCAGCTGACAAGGATGGGGGTGGGAGTAAAAAGAGACACGGGGGGTTCATTCAGAGCCGTGGGAAGGTAGCGTTCTCAAGAACAATAAATAAACCCTTTCTATGATTTTTCTAGGTGTAAAATACTCAGAAGCAGTATTCCCATTTTCTTCATCTGGGGGGGAGCTCTTGAGCACAACTTCCCCAAAGCTACCTAGGTTGGTAAGGAATCAAATCCTCAAACTGCAACTCTACAGTCAGGTTGCTGAACCCCAGATTGGGTCATAGCAGTCTATTTATCCAGAGCATTCTTAAGTTGCAAAGGTCACAAAATAGCAGAGGTTAAACCCAGTCGTTAGCACCACTTGTGCTGATCCGCTTAATCAATGAGAATTAATAGCAATAGCAATTACACTTATGCAGTGGTTTAGTGGTTAAGACACTGAACTTGACAACTAGAAGGTTGGCAGGTCGGCCATTTGAGACCCGAGTGCCTGCCACATGACCACAGAAACATCTGCAGACGCCGATATAAACGGAGGTGAGCATCAGGATTTTAGATATGCTTAGGTGGGGCATGGCCAAAAAAAAAAAGTTGGGAACCACTGATTTATACGATCTGAAGAGAAACCAGAGTACTGTATAATAAAATAAATATATTTTAACTACATTTTAAGCATTTAAATTTATTTATTTTTACCTGAACATGTCTTTTAATTAATATATTTTAACTACATTATAAGCATTTAAAATTATTGTTTTGCCACTTATTTTACTGTACTTGATCATAGACTGTAATCAAGTGATTGATTGAATTCAGGAAGGGGGGAGGGGAGACCTGGGATCCTGGTTCAGTGAAGCAGTCCATGGGGATGTACAAACCCCCTTTTTCTTCTTCTGCCGTATCCGATTCCGAATCTTGGCAATCACCATGAGAATATAATGCAGTGGGATCTTCCGTTTGCCTTCCGCATCGCAGTGTGACACCCATAGTACTACCGATCCAGATCCACAAGTCAGTTTCTGGTCCTGAGCCCTT
Source organism: Bradypodion ventrale (assembly GCA_035047345.1). Classification (NCBI taxonomy): domain Eukaryota; kingdom Metazoa; phylum Chordata; class Lepidosauria; order Squamata; family Chamaeleonidae; genus Bradypodion; species Bradypodion ventrale. The sequence continues at coordinate 24,161,672 of JAWDJE010000012.1, forward strand.
TTGGCTCACAAAGTCCTCATCATCATCATCCTCAGGCCAGGATGGATGAAGCTTCTGCCTTCCATCAAGATGGATCCAAGTGGGATTTAATCCACTTGGGGACCATCAGCCTTCCCTGTGGACTTTGCCACCCAAGGCTGTTAGTCCTCCTCAGAGTGAACAGGTGAGTTAACCGTCGCCTGACACTTGGCGTTGAGTCGCTGGCAGTAGGGCTACTCCCGTGATGGCCAACCTTGGCATTCCAGGTGTTCTTGGACTTCAATTCCCAGAAGCCCAAGTCATCACTCCTGCTGACAAGGGCTTCTGGGAATTAAAGTTAAAGAACAGCTGGAGGGCCAAGGTTCACCATCACTGGCTGCTCTATCATCATAGCAGGATCACCTGGCCAGACAAACCCCCACCTCCCACAAACCACGCTCACCTGTAGCCGATGGACGATGTCCCGTATATCCGTGGCCTGCCCCTCGTCCACGCGCATGCAAATATAGTCCCCTGTCTCGTAGTAAAGGTCCAAAGTGCAACTCTCAGAGAAGGTCCAAGCCAGGATGTCCCGGCAGGAACAGTTAAAAACCACCCTCTTCTCACGGGCGTCAATGAGGACTAGAAATTCGGCTGAGATGCCCAGCAGGCACCGGGTCTCGGGTGCCTTGTTTTCGGAGCCGCCGCCGCCATCTCGCGCCCACACGCCCCAAACCAAAGCTCCGGCGCTGTGGGCTTCAGCCCCTTTGGGCACCTTGGACTTCTCTCGTTTCTTGGCAGCTAAAGCTATGAGGGCCAAGCGGGAAGAGGAGGCCTCCAGGGTGCTGGTGGTGACGTGGTTGAGGGCCAGGTCCCGCAGGTACTCCTGGCGGGTGCGGGTGGCCATGGCGTGGAACTTGCCCGAGCGCTCGGCGGCGTTTTCCGCGTTGATGGCTTTGGCGAGCAGGATGTCCCGGAAGGCCGGCCCTTTGGCAAAGGCGTTCTCAGCTGGGGTGAAGGGGCCAAACGGAGGGATGTCCTTGGTGCAGCTGACTGCCATGCTGAAAGGAATGGCCACAAATAAGGGGAAAGAAGGGGCCACAGGTCGCACGGGGTGTTGCCAACTCAGAAGTGGAACTTAACAACTGGAAGGTCAGCAGGTCAGGAGTTCGAGACCTGAGTGCGGCACAATGGAGTGAGCTCCTGTCATCTGTCCCTGCTCCAGCCAGTCTAGCCGTTCGAAAGCAAGACATTGCAAGTAGATAAATAGGGACTACTTATGTGGGAAAGGCAACAGCATTCTGTGCACTCCAGTGTCTAGCCATGCCTGCTACATGACCATGGAAATTGTCTGCAAACGCAGACAGCACTGGCTCTTTGGAGATGAGCACTGAACCCTAGAATTGGATACAACTGGATTTTGAGCAAGTGAGACCTTGGCCTTTTATTTTTTATTTTTTCTGATGTGGTCTTTGCTCTCTGCCTCTGATACGTTGCCTAGCTTAGAAAATTGCCTGAATAAAACTTTGTTGCTTATCCACTGAATGCTTATTTTCTCTCTTGAGATCCTAAAAATAACCCAAAGTCTTTTCAGATCTGGCTGGTCAAGTTGGCAACACTCGGGAACACACGTTTAGTAAGCTGGCACTTCATCAATTAGCCACCATTAGCCTTAATGCAAACTTTATATGAACATCAGTAGGATTCATGCAAATATCTCAAATTTTAAACACAATTACTGGACAGTCACCTGTGAAATTGAATACATGGTGAAGTGAGGCTCTCTGACCCCATGAACACAGTATTATTATTATTTTTCAAAAGCTGAAAGGCGCAAAAGTGCCAGAATCATTAAGCCAGGAGTGAAGTCAATAGTGTGGACAGGGAGAGGAATTTGAGAAACAAGCCACACTGCATAACCCTCGTAACAACCCCCAAACTGCAGAGAAAGCCATGGGATGCCGAAAGGAATTTCACCAGGGGACATACTTTAGCCAGCTGATGGATTCATGTGTTTGTTTCATTCTCAACTAGTAATAACAGAAAATCTCTCCTCTCAGTCCTGCACCATTTCTTGCCTGGATCCTATTACATATTTCTGTCAGCATAACTGCAGTTTCTGGCCTGAATCCTATTACATATCTCTGTTGGCATAACTGCAGTTTCTGGCCTGAATCCTATTACATATCTCTGTTGGCATAATTGCAGTTTCTGGCCTGAATCCTATTACATATCTCTGTTGGCATAACTGCAGTTTCTGGCCTGAATCCTATTACATATCTCTGTTGGCATAACTGCAGTTTCTGGCCTGAATCCTATTACATATCTCTGTCGGCATAACTGCAGTTTCTGGCCTGAATCCTATTACATATCTCTGTTGGCATAATTGCAGTTTCTGGCCTGAATCCTATTACATATCTCTGTCGGCATAACTGCAGTTTCTGGCCTGAATCCTATTACATATCTCTGTTAGCATAACTGCAGTTTCTGGCCTGAATCCTATTACATATCTCTGTTGGCATAACTGCAGTTTCTGGACTGAATCCTATTACATATCTCTGTTGGCATAACTGCAGTTTCTGGTCTGAATCCTATTACATATCTCTGTTGGCATAACTGCAGTTTCTGGACTGAATCCTATTACATATCTCTGTTGGCATAACTGCAGTTTCTGGCCTAAATCCTATTACATATCTCTGTCGGGATAACTCCAGTTTCTGGACTGAATCCTATTACATATCTCTGTTGGCATAACTGCAGTTTCTGGCCTAAATCCTATTACATATCTCTGTCGGGATAACTCCAGTTTCTGGACTGAATCCTATTACATATCTCTGTTGGCATAACTGCAGTTTCTGGACTAAATCCTATTACATATCTCTGTCGGGATAACTCCAGTTTCTGGACTGAATCCTATTACATATCTCTGTTGGGATAACACCAGTTTCTGGACTGAATCCTATTACATATCTCTGTTGGCATACTGTAACTCCAGTATCTGGCCTAAATCCTATTACATATTTCTGTCGGCATAACTCCATTTTCTGGACTGAATCCGATTACATATCTCTATCGGGATAACTCCAGTTTCTGGCCTGAATCCAATTACATATCTCTGTTGGCATACTGTACCTCCAGTATCTGGCCTGAATCCTATTACATATTTCCGTCAGCTTAACTCCATTTTCTGGACTGAATCCTATTACATATCTCTATCGGGATAACTCCAGTTTCTGGCCTGAATCCAATTACATATCTCTGTTGGCATACTGTACCTCCAGTATCTGGCCTGAATCCTATTACATATTTCCGTCAGCTTAACTCCAGTTTCTGGACTGAATCCGATTACATAGCTCTGTCGGGATAACTCCAGTATCTGGTCTGCATCCCATTACATATCTATGTTGGGATAACTCCAGTTTAGGGAAGGAAGGCAAAACGAGGTTTTCCTGTCGAGGCCAAGATTGAAAGGACTGCTAAATTCGGCCAAGGTTTCCCCCAACCTCCCTCCTCACCTGTATGTGGTGTGGTCTCCGCATGTCTCCCGCACCCTGACCACGATAAAGACGTGCTGGAAATGCGAGCGAATGGTGCGCGGCGTAAAAGGGAGGGCTCCGGGCTCCTGGAAGATGATGGTGACGATGTCGTTCCCGATGTGACGCTTCCGCAGGAGCTGGAAGGAGAAGGCGGAGACAAGAGATCCCCAAAGGGAAATTTGGACACAGGATGGGACATGGAAATTACAATCCGAGCCTCAGGGATCAGATTCAGGGATGGACCTGGTGGCGCAGAGGTTAAGCTGCTGTCCTGCAACCAAAAGGTTGTGAGTTTGATTCTGACCAGGAATCAAGGTTGACTCAGCCTTCCTTCCTCCTCAGGTCGATAAAATGAGTACCCAGCATATTGGGGGCAAAATACAAATTACTGTACCTGTAAACTGCCCAGAGAGTGCACTAAGAACTATGGGGGGTATATAAATGTGATTGTTTTACAGAAGACCGGGAGAAGCATTTCTATCTTCCCCAGACTCTGCAGGGCCGTGATATTTGTTCCGACTTAATCTCGTCACCAAAATTTGCTCTGAAAGTTCAAAGTGGATCCCTATAAAGTCTGAATGGGGAGCATAATTTGTTCTTTAAACATAGCCCAGTATCCAGTTTGTGGAGCAATGCTTGCACAATGATGATGTCAGCTTTGAAACCTAATTTAAGTAAAGGCAAAGGTCTCCCATGCTCGAAAGCCAGTTGTATATGGCTCTAGGGGTCAGTGCTCATTTCTGTTTACAGCCAAAGAGCCAGCGCTGTCTGCATCTGCAGATGTTTCCGTGGTCATGTGGCAGGCATGACTAGACATCAGAGCACATGGAACGTTGCATAACGCCCACATCCCATCACAACCCGAGCAGCCGCATTCGGGACCAGTTGCAGGCCTCCAGATGGTCGTCAAGGGCAGCCCCATGTAGAGCGCATTGCAATAGTCTAGTCTGGAGTGACCATGAGCAAGGTCATGCCTTGCTACGGCATTCTGGCCCTGCCCGCTCCGGTTCCAGGTCTGAAAAACAATCCCCGCAAAACTCCATGCTCACCTGCTGTGGGTTGTTTGGGGTGTAGGGCAACATGGTGGAGACGTGGAACATGATCTCATAGTCCTGGTAGGTCGTGTACAAGGAGTGGGTTCCCGTGGAGTCAGCTTCAAAGAATATGGAGAGAGGGAAGAGGGGGAAAATAAATATGCATTTCTAGCATTCAGGGTAGGTTCTATGGAGTGTAACTGTTTATAATAAGTTTTGTTTCCTGTATGAAGGATTTTATGACGTGAGCCGCCTCGAGTAGGGATGTATTGTGTCCCCTAGAGGGGTGGGATACGAGTTTTAAAATTCAATTCAATTCAGTGTTCCCTGTTGTGGCTCCTACCGACATGAAAGCAAAGCTTAGAAAAGTTACTTTCTTGGATGATATCTCTCCAAAAGTCTCCACCTCCCAAACAGGCAAGGTATGGAAGATAACTTTTCTTATATTTTGTATTACATTTTTTTCTTTAAAAAAAGTCAATCAGCAGGTACGTCTGCACAGTACGATTCTGGCCAATAAAGGTAAAGGTCTCTCTTGTTTGAAAGCCAGTCATATCTGACTCTAGGGTTCGGTGCTCATTCTCTGTTTACAGCCATAAAGCCAGATATTTCCATGGTCATGTGGCAGGTATGGCTAGACACCAAAATGCATGGAACACTGTTAACTTTCCCCACCTATTTATCTACTTGCAACTTCTTGCTTTCAAACTGCTAGGTTGGCAGGAGCTGGGACAGATGACGGGAGCTCACTCTGTCATGCAGCACTCGGGTCCCGAACTGCTGACCTACCAGCCTTCCAGTTGTCAAGTTCACTCAGTGTCTTAACTACTAAGCAACCGCAGTACTGTACCATACAATATATACAGAACTATAATTTAAATAAGTGGGCTGGACATCTCAGGAGTTTAGGTGGTTGGGCGATTGATTTCTCCACTGTACCTGCTGGTAAAACAGACAGCCTGGGTAGCCCTGGGCAAACTACACAGACTCTGAGCATTAAGCATTGACTTGATGGTATGGAAATATTATAGCTGACTGGATAGCTCAATGGTTTAGCTATCTGGCTGGGGAGACAGAAGTTGGGAGTTCGATTCCCCCACTGTGTCAAACTGGGAGAAGACCCAGCCTGGGAAGCCCTGGACAAGCTGCACAGTCCCAAGGAAGGGAAAGGTAAAACTACTTCTGAGTACTGAATTTTATTTTTTTATACTGTACATACAGTAGAACCTCAGTTAACGTGATTCATACATTCTCCGGGACGTTTCTTACAGCGAAAATTATTTTAACTGAATTTCCCTTAGGAATGCAATTTCCCATAGGAATGCATTGAAAACCAACTAATCCGTTCTGGAAAAAAATCATTATTTTCTATGGATTTCCTTTTGTTATGCAATTTTTACATTAACTGAGCCTTTTGTTAACCGAGGTTTCCACTGTACAGTACAATATAAGTATTTTATACCTATAATTATTTGTATGAAATTATTAGGGGGAAAAACATCAGTAATGCTTATTTTTTTAAAAATCTTGTATTTCTTAAAAGCCTCAGCTTTTGCACAGAATAATTAAATATCCGGCTTAGTGCTCAGGATACATTCCAAGAAAATGGTGGGCTACCATTTCAACAAACCAGCATGGAACAGATAGACCAGGAATTAAATCTCACAGAGACCCAGTTGGCCCCTTTAAGGGGTAAACCTGGTCTCTGGAAGACTTGGTTCCTGGTCTGTCTGCTCGGTGCTGGTTTGTCTCAACAACCAATGTTTGAACGTATGCGCTGTAGCACATCAGCACTAAACAGGGCAGCCCTTTGCAATAACAATAGGGTTAGCACTACTGGGCATTTTTCTCTACAGTTCCAGCAGGCTTATCAAGTGGGCTATTATTGCACTCATTAACTTATTTTACTTATTTTAGTTTGTGACATATTTGTTGCTTGTTTTGATTTGCTGTGTGTTCTGTTGTTATTTGTCATGTTTGTACACTGCCCAGAGCTCTGTCTGCATCTGCAGATGTTTCCGTGGACACGTGGCAGGCATGCCTAGACACCGGCGTGCACAGAACGCTGCTTACCTTCCCACCGAAGTGGTCCCTATTTATCTACTTGCAATGTCTTGCTTTCAAACTGCCAGGTTAGCAGGAGCTGGGACAAAGATGGGAGCTCATTCCGTCCTGCAGCACTCGGGAATCGAACTCCGACCTTCCAGTCTTCAAGTCCAGCATCTTAGCCACTTGAGACACCGCAGTCCCATTTTACAGAATGGGAAAACTAAGGATGGGTTCGAGTGTGAAGTGGGCCACCGGGGCCGTTTTGGGGGAGAAATGCCTCCATAGCTCTAAGCTGGATGGAAGGACTCAACTGTAGAAGGAACTGATCATTAAAGCCTTCTTTGGGGGGGAAAATAAATCACGTTTTAAGCCCCCGCACCACTCACTCTTGGTATCCAGCTGGGCGCGGTATTTTTCGAAGCCCCGGAGGCGCACACAGTCACCCAGCAAGTCCAAGAACTCTTGAAAAGTCGGGCTGGCTTCTTCGTTGTTGTACATGTCCTCTTCCGACCCCTGCCCCGCCTGGCAATACAAGACTCCGATTTTCCGCTGGAAGCTGAGCTGTGTCAAGAGGGAAAACCAGAGCTAAAGAGCAAGAAAATTGGGCGAGCCCCCTGATAGCACAAGTCTCCTTCTGATTGTTCTGTGTCTAGGCCAGACATAAAACTGCCAAAAATGAAGGCATCCTTTGGTGAGTTCATTCTTCAGTTCCTTTCGCCCAACCTAGTGTGAGAAAGATGAGCCGGCAACACAAGGTTGCCATTGTCAGGGTACCCCCCCCCGGTTGTGGTTCAAAAATACTCTTTGAGGAGGATCTTTCTGTGTACCTCGATAGTACAAGTGTCAGGTTATACCAGGCATTCTCGTGTTTTCCAGCCGTGGGCCAGACCACGCCCCCTCAGACAGCTGAGCGGGCCAGACTGGTGCCATAAAACACGTCCGCGGCTGTCATAAACACGTTTACAATGGCTGCAGACTAATGTACGGTTGCGTAAATGCATTTACGCGGCTGTAAATGAGTCCACGGAGTGGGGTCGGGTCCCAGATTACATGGCGTAAATGAGTCTGCAGCGATTCCAGAGCAAGGTCAGGGCCAGATTACTTGGCGTTGTGAGCTGGATTTGGCCCACAGGCCATAGGTTGTAAACCCCTGGGTTATACCATAATAATATTTTCGTGTCAGAAATTATTCTGGGTTGAAAGGATTTTTGCTGGAGAAACTCCGCTCAGGTGATGCCCGAACGAGGCTCCTTTCATTTCCCACCAAAGTGGTCCCTATTTAGCTCCTTGCAATTTCTTGCTTTTGAACGGCTAGGTTGGCAGGAGCTAGGGCAGAGACGGGCGCTCAAACCGTCATGCAGTACCTGGGTCTCGAACTGGCGACTTGCTGGCCTTCCAGCTAACAAGACGAGCGTGTTAACCACTGAGCCGCCGCGGCCCCTAGATTATACAATTAGACCACGTCTAGAGTCTTGCAGTTAAGCGGAAGGTCAGCAGTTCGATTCCCGAGTACTGCAGGACGGAAATGAGCTCCCGTCTTCATCCCAGCTCCTGCCAACCTAGCAGTTCGAAAGCAAGAAATTGCAAGTAGATAAATAGGAACCACTTCGGTGGGAAGGTAACAGAGTTCCGTGCGCTCCAGTGTCTAGTCATGCCTGCCACATGACCACGGAAACGTCTGCAGAAGCAGACAGCGCTGGCTCTTCGGCTTAGAAACAGAGATGAGCACTGCACCCTAGAGTCGGATACGACTGGCTTTCGAGCAAGGGAAACCTTTAGAGTCTTGTGTCCACCCTTTAAGGAAGTTGAAAACAAATTAGAGCAACAAGGATGATCAGAGGATACTGGAAACCAAGTCCTGTGAGGAAAGACGGAAAGAACTGGGCATGTTTAGCCTTGAGAAAAGGGTGATGATGATGATGATAGCACTCTTCAGATACATGAAAGACAATCATAGAGTGCAGGATGCGCCATAAGGGGATCAAACGAAAGGAAGCCGGATATATAGGCTGAATATCAGGAAAGACTCCTTAACTGTTAGAGCAGTACGACAATGGGACCATTTGGCTCCAGAGGTGGCCAGTGCTCCAACACTGGAAGCATCCAAGAGAGAGTTGGACAAACATCTATCAGATCTGAATTGAGCAGGGGGAGCATTGGACTGCATGGCCTCATGGGACCCCTTCCGACACAGTGATTCTATGGTTCTAAAGAACCGAGAGACCTCAGCTGACTCTCCCGCAACGAAATGTATGGGCTTCAATTTCCAGGGGAAGCAGTAACCGTGGTCATAAATTGCCTTGTGCATAAAACACATGTATTTCCAGTGCTGAGGGCCAACGGAGTTAGCCACAAACCCAGAAGCTTGTCCGCTTACGGCCCGTGGGCTGGAGCTGGACCCCAACACCAATTCATCCAGCCCGCACCGCCCTCATCGCTCCCGGAAGCAGAAGTGAAAACGTGCACGTACATTTTACATCTGCTTCCGGGAGTGACGAGGGCGGTGTGGGCCGGATGAATTGGCGTCAGGGGCTGGATCTGGCCCACGGGCCATTGTTTGGGCACTCCTGTTTTCAGCAGAGAAAATGGCAGCCTAAAATCTATCTCGTCCTGTTGCAAACCAGTTTGCAAGCTGTGTTTTTACTTCCGCTTCCGGTGGGAGGAACCACACGAACGGCCCGCTGAACGGCGTGACTGGCCCACGGCCCCAAAGGTTTGGGCACCTCTGGCTTATCAGAGGTGAGAGCAAAGTTTTGAGGTAGATTTGCAGGGTTCTTTGTCATCATCTCGATAGACGATCATCCTTTCCCATTACCCATGTGCGCAAGGACAAGAACGGCTGACCTGGCCGACCTTCCAGTCATCAGGTTCAGCGTCTTAACTGCTAAGGTCCCTAACGAAAAACAACCCGGAAGTAAAATGCTTTTGGATCCCGAGAAGAGCGTCATGGGGGAGAAGGAATCGGCTTCAACACCTGGTTGATAAAAGGAAACGGGACCATCTATCTTTATGCTGTCAGAGCTCGGAAAATAGTAACTTTTCCAAAACTCTGCTGAGTGCCAGGAAGAACATTTGCTTCTTAAAACCAGCTGCATATGACTACATGGGTGCACACACTGTTTACATTTCGGCACATTACGCCTCTTGGAAATCACTCTTTTACAAAGCTGCTAACGCCCTTTTACATCTGGCTGCCCTTCCGTCCGGGTGAATCAAGGACTGCAGAGCCGAAAGGCGGGTGTCGGCCTAATATTTCTCGTTGTCTTTGGATCAGAAGCCGCACGGTACAATTCATTACGGGACCACAGAGTCACTGAGTTGGAAAAGGGTCCCGCGAGGCCATCCAGACCCCTGCGCAAGGCAGGAATCCGAATCAAAGCAGATGCGACAGACAGTTGCTTTCCAATTCTCTTTCTTGGATGCTTCCAGTGTCGGAGCGCTCCCCACCTCTCGGGGCAGGCGTTTATAAAATCATGCACGGCGTGGACAAAGTAGATAAGGAAATACTGTTTTCCCTATCGCATAACACTAGAACTAGGGGACACTCCATGAAACCTTTGGGTCCTAGTTCTCAAACAAATAAGAGAAAGTACTTTTTCACCCAGAGGATCCCTGGTCTATGGAACTCCCTGCCAGAAGAAGTGGTGACAGCTGTCAGTCTTGACAGGATTAGACAAGTTCATGGAGGACAAGGGTATCCATGGCTATAATTATGGATACCTAAGGATGACCTCTGGGTTGGAGAGATAGGCAGGATCTCTCTCAATAAATGCCATTTCCAGGGAATCCTAAGCAGGTGAAGGCATCGGCTTGGGAAGAATACCCTGAAGCACATGGTGAGCCACTGTGTGTGAGACAGAAGGCTGGGCTGGATCATGGGCTCCTGTGGCCTCTTCCAGAAAGGCTGTTCTTATGTGTGGGTTCCACCGTCGAACTGCTCTAACTATTAAGGAGTTTTCCCTCTTATTCAGCCTATATCTTGGCATCCTGTAGATATTACGAGTCCTGCACTCTTGGATGATGGAAAACGGATCCTGCCCTTCCTCTTTATGACTACCTTCCAGGTATTTGAAGAGTGCTATCATCCCATTCCCCGCACAGTCTCCTTTTCTCAAGGCTAAACATGCCTAGTTCCATTAGCCTTTCCTCCTAAGGCCGGGGTGCCCAAACTACGACCCGTGGGCCAGATCCGGCTCCTGATGCCAATTCATCCAGCCCTCGTAGCTTCCGGGAGTGATGGGGTAGTGTGGACCAGATGAATTGATGTCAGGGGCCAGATCTGGCACATAGGCTGTATTTTGAGCACCCCTGGTATAAGCAGAGAAAATGGCAGCCTAACGTCTATCTCATCCTGTTGCAAAATATCTATTACAAAACAGATGGCAAGGCGCGTTTTACTTCTGCTTCCGATGGGAGGAAACAGGTGACCGGCCCGCTGAACCACGTGACCAGCCCATGGCCCAAAAAGTTTGGGCACCTCTGTCCTAGGGTTTGGTTTCCGACCCTCTGATTATCCTTCTTTATTTAATTATTTATTTTTGTGTGGCTGCCCACTCACCGAAGTGACTCCGGGAGGCTCACAATCCTATTGCACAATCCTTATTGCTCTTCTTGCTCGAAAGCCAGTTGTATCTGACTCTAGGGCTCAGTGCTCATCTCTCTTTATAGCCAAAGAGGCAGCACTGTCTGCATCTGCAGACGTTTTCGTGGTTATGTGGCAGGCATGAGAAGACACCGGAGCGCACGGAACACTGTTTACCTTCCCACCGAAATGGTCCCTATTCATCTACTTGCAATTTCTTGCTTTCGAACTGCTAGGTTGGCAGGAGCTGGGACAGAGATGGGCGCTCACTCCGTCGTGCAGTACCCGGGAATTGACGGTGCCTCATATTGAGCCTGGGATCTACAACAATTCCAAGATCCTTTTTGCTTGTAGTACTACGAAGCCAAGTCTCCCCATCTTGTAATTGTGCATCTCTTTATTTCTCCATCGGTGTACAGGTAAGACTTTGCACTTATCCCTGTTAAATTTCATTCTGTTGGTTTCAAGCCTACCCAGATCTTAATTAATAAATAAATAATTTTTACCTAAAAGCAGCCAATGTCAATGTGCATTTGGGGCACTTAGTATTGAATCTTCCAGAAGTGCTGGTGCATAGGAGGTATGATGCGACCAAGCATGTGGGTCTGGGTGTCTTTTAGCGTTCCCCACAACTGGAGATAGTCTAGGCCTGTCATAGCCAACCTTGGCACTCCAGGTGTTCTTGGACTTCAATTCCCAGAAGCCCAAGTCAGCACTCCTGCTGATCAGGGCTTCTGGGAATTGAAGTTCAAGAACAGTTGACCTCTGGTGGACTGAACTCAAACTACTGTATTGTAATTCTCAGCCAATGCTGGAGTTGAGGACTTGCACACCTGCGTGGATGGATGCCCAGCTGGCAGGACAAAGTTGGTCTCGTCTAAGAAGGCCGGCGAAAGTCACTTGATGGGAAGGTAAAGCCGAAATCCTCTTAAGCCCATTAAGCCGTCTGGCAGGCCCACTTACCCCCTGCTCGTCCAGCTTGAGTAACGTCTCCGGGACCTTTGGGGAACTGGATGCCAAGCGTAGACACTGGAGGTTCAGTTCCGGCATCACATGTTCCAGCAGCTTCTTGGGAGGGATGCCACGCGGCGTGGCATGGCGGGCAGCCAGAGGGAGGGCATCCTCCAGGATGGACCCCCGTAGCGTCCGGAGCTGAAGGAAGAAAAAGGAAGGGAGGAAAGATATTGAAGATCTCTCCGTTCCAAGCCATGCTCTGTTTTTGCATGTTGCTGTTGTTCAGTCGCAGTTGATTTCGACCCTTTGTGACGCTGTGCACCATTGCCCACCAGGCACCCCCGTCTTCCACCATCCTCCTTAACCCGCCCAGCTCTGTGCCCATTGTGTCTACAATACCATCTAGCCATCTCATTTTCTGCTGCCACCTCAGCTGAATCACATCCCTTGGTGGCATGCATGTTCCAGCAGTGGCCAGGCATATTTGGGCAAGTCAGTGAGCTGACATCAGAAATAGGTACATAAGGCGAGATGGACCAAGGGTTTGTCTCTAGTGTGAAACCATCTTATTGGATAGTACAGCTAGGCCATAGTGAGTCTCTTTTGAGCTAAAGAGGAGTATAGGTGCAGCTGTGTTAATAAACCGGACAATTTTTGCTACATTTATGGCAAACATACCGCGCGAGATCAACGCAAGAACCTATATGCATAATTTACTTAAGATCTTGACGTCCTAGGCAGAATCAGACTTCAGATTTTGATTCAGCGCACTAGATTTAGTATAGGCATACCTGTCAACCCGCGGCTCCGGAAAAACGGGACCTGTGCACATCACTTGTGCGCAGGTCGCTTTCCACGCATGCGTGGAAGGGTTTTACCCCTTTCACGCATGCACGGAAGCGCTACGCCGCTTACACAGCCCCTGCGCAAGCGGCGTAGCGCTTCCGTGCATGCGTGGAAGGGGTAAAACCCTTCCACGCATGCACGGAAGCACTACGCCGCTGGCGTAGGGGCTGCGCAAGCGGCATAGCGCTTCCACGCATACGTGGAAAGCGTTTCCACCGCTGCCAAATTACGGGGTTTTGGTAGCGCGGGGAGGGTTATGACGTCAATGGACGTCAAATTACGGGGTTTTCCCGGCCAAATCGGGAAGGCTGACAGGTATGAGTATAGGACACATAGATTAGACCAAGTAGCAGGCAATCTTTATATATATTTTTTGTGATGCAGTGTTATTATTATTATTGTGCCGTATCTGATTCCGAATACTGGCAATCTCTGGGTGGTTCACAAGGTAATTAGCATTTTTTTTTTGTCCCCCAAAATGCTCGCGACTCATTTTGCTGACTTTGGAAAGCTGAGTAAACTTGGAGCCCATCGGGATCGCACTCAGATTCGGAGCCGAGCTTGGGCTGCAGAGCTTAACCACTGTGCCGTGGCGGCTCTTATTGTAACCAAAACTACCTGCTGGAGTTTGCGCTGACCTTCAGCCTTAGGTCCAGCCCTGCTTTAGACTGGCAGACATTCCTCCAGAAAGCTGGTCTCAGGTCTTCTGGGTCAGTTTCAGAGTCGGGTCATAGGATTGCCCTGCCTGTCTTATGACTCCAGCCTCCATGTTCCAGTCATTTCATCCAACTCACCTTCTTCCTCTTTGCCCACCCCTTCCTCTGAGGCTGCCTGAGGCAAAGGATAACCTCCCAAGGAACTGGGGAACCTTTTAAGCCTCCCCTGGCAGAAAGACTTCTCATCCATCCGGCCGCATGAAGGGGGCAAGGGGACACACCTGTCTGGTCCGTATAATGAGGCGGTAGTTGTACTGTGGGCCAGTGCTGCCTTCCTTCTCTTCACGCCTCAGGGAGATGGCCACCGCGCCCAACTGCTCGTCCACCCCGAAGAAATTCTGGTGCTCTGTAGGGAGAGAAGAGAGGAGGTTGCCTCAAGAAGAGCTTAAAGCAAGGGTTCTCAACTTTTTCAAGCCGGGGGCCGGACAGCCATTTTGCCCTGCCTGCAGGATGGGGGGGGTGGCTATTTTGTCCCAACAGCTTCAAAGGAGTGGTCATTTTGTTTCTCGAATGCCCTTGGAGGGAGTGGAAGGCCACAGGAAATGGCACCATGCGCCCAATCCGGCCCACAGGCCTGAGGTTGGAAACCCCATCTTAACACAACACAACTCGTGAACCTGCACACACACACACATGTCCAGTACCCCAATTTCCCCTTTGGCGTTGCCTCTCCTTAACAGCCCCGGTAAGGACTGCAGTGGCTCAGTGGTTAAGAAGCTCGCCTTGTTAGCTGGAAGGCTGGCAAGTCGGCAGTTTGAGACCCGGGTACTGCATGACGGAATGAGCGCCCATCTGTCCCAGTTCCTGCCAACCTAGCAGATCGAAAGCAAGAAATTGCAAGGAGATCAATAGGGACCTCTTTGGTGGGAAATAAGATCTTTAATGCGGAGGGCCACATGAAATGGCACCACAGGCCAGATCCGACCCACAGGCCTTTAGGTTGGGAACCCCTGGTTTAAAGGGTTACAATCTTTAAAAAGAGAGGGACTTGAGAGACCAAGGTTCTAGTCCTCATTGAGGCAGGGAATTCAGAGTGGCTTTCATCTCTCTCTCTCTCAGCCTGGTCTACTTTGCAGGGTTCTTGTTGTCGCGTATTCTAGTGCAACCCCGGCATTGTAACCAGAGAGAGACGAAAGACTAGCCTGACCCAAAGGAAGTTGTTTTGCAAAGAAATATCAGGAGTAAAGCCAGGATGAGAAGCTGGCTGTTCCTCAGGAGGCATCAGTGCGATCCCAAGGCCAGATGTATTTTTTTTAAAAAAATCAAATGAATTTGGGGAGAGAATGAGCCAAAAAAGAGTAATTTCCATCCAGAAGAACAATCCTGGCAGGACCTTCAGCCAAATAAACGACTAGCGCTACAGAATAGGCTTAGTAATAGTTGTAACCTTATTGATCTTAGGTACTAATTTTACTACTCCTTAACTCTGAGCAGAAATGCTCCTTTTCAAGCACCCTTGTTTTAACTTTTGTCTCTTGATTTGTTTTAAGGACACTCGTTTTAACTTCTGTTCCTTTTGCTGGTCTTGAACCGTAATAAAGATTTGAGTAATTTCCAAAAAACAAAGGACTTCTTCTTTTTCTGTGTCTAGGCCAGACATGAAACTGTCTGCGGTGGCTCAGAGGTTAAGAAACTCGCCTTGTTAGCTGGAAGGGCGGCAAGTCGGCAGTTCGAGACCCGGGTGCTGCATGACGGAATGAGCCAACCTAGCAGATGGAAAGCAAGAAATTGCAAGTAGATCAACAGAGACCACTTTGGTGGAAAAGGTAAACAGTGTTACGTGCACGCCGGTTGGTGTCTAGTCACGCCTGCCACATGTCCATGGAAATGTCTGCAAACGCAGGCAGCGCTGGCTCTTTGGCTGTAAACAGATGAGCACTGAACCCGAGATTCGGATACAACTGGCTTTCGAGTAAGGGCAACTTTTACCTTATCTGAACTGAAAATGCTTCATTCACTTAGAATTGTTTTGTTTCCTGAAACTTTGTTTATGTAACCTGCTTTTGCTACAATATACTTTTAAAAGGCACGAAGATGGCTGGAGTTGTTTAATTTCCTATGTGCTACCTATATAACAGCCTGATTCAGGTCCGGACAGGTGAGAAGGCAAGCTAAAATCCTGGATGGCTTGGCCACAGGGCATCAATCCAGGTGCAGCTCCACTTACTTGTAGGCCCAAGGGTCTACTCGGGAGCAACGGCTCCGTCATAGTGTGCTTCTGACACAGAGAGGTGTAGGCGGCATGGAGGCTGCCCAATTGCACCCGACGGCTCCTTCGATAAGCCCACAGCAGCCAAACCATAGCAACAACACTTTTATACCGCCCCATATAAGCACTTAGTGCACCCTCTGAGCAGTTCACAAGTTAATTAGCATTTTTGCCCCCAGCATGCTTGACACTCATTTACCAACCTCAGAAGGACGGGAGCAGCTGAGTCAACCTTGAGTCCTGGCCAGGATCGAACTCACAACCTTCTGGCTGCAGTACAGCAGTTTAACCACTGTGACACCAGGAGCGCCTGCCTTTCTCCACCTGCCTTGGGTATCAGATATTAAATGGCTCCGGACATCTCCGGAGAGGGTAGGAAACCTCCACAGACTCCCTCCAATAACCGGGGCGCACAACTCACATCTAAGGTGGCTCTTGCTTGAAAGCCAGTCGTATCCAACTTTAGGGTCCAGTGCCCATCTCCATTTATAACCAAAGACACATTATCTGTGTCTGCAGGTGTTTCTGTGGTCATATGACAGGCACGACTAGATGCTGGAGCACAAGGAATGCTGTTACCTTTCCTACCAAAGTGGTCCCTATTTATCTACCTGCAATTTCTTGCTTTCAAACTGCTAGGTTGGCAGGAGGTGGGATAGATGACGGGAGCTCACTTCATCATGCAGCACCCTGGCCTTGAACTGCTGACTTGCTAACCTTCCAGTTGTCAAGATTAGCATCTTAACCACTAAGCCAACACAACTAGTAAAGATAAAGGCTTCCCTTGCTCGAAAGCCAGTCATATCTGACTCTAGGTTTCAGCGTTCATTTGTTTCAAAGACGAAAAGCCAGCGCTGTCTGCTTCTGCAGATGTTTCTGTGGTCATGTGGCAGGCATGACTAGACACCGGAGCACACGGAATGCTGTTTACCTTTGCAAAGAAGTGGTCCCTATTTATCTACTTGCAATTTCTTGCTTTCGAACTGCTAGGTTGGCAGGAGCTGGGACAAAGACGGAAGCTCATTCCATCCTGCAGCACTCGGGAATTGAACTGCTGACCTCTCGCCTTCTATTCAGTGTCTTAGCCACTGCAGTCACAACTACACACCTATACCTCCCCAAATCATTCTTCTACATCAGCCCATGGACTGTTCAAGCAGGGGCTGCTGGCAGACAACATCACGCTGTGTGAATGCGGGAGAGATACAGAATCCGGCTCATTTGCCAGTCTGTTGACTGCCAGAAACGTGCACCGATGAGGACTTAAGTTTGACCAACGACAAAGCCAAGAAAGTGGCTTCATTTTGGCAGTCCAGGGTTTAATCCGGACACGAAAGAAGACACCCATGGGTTCAAGGAGTTGTGTCAGAAGAATATAACTTTTGTAAGGTCTGTCCAGTAGAGATATTGAAGCTTTCGGTGTCTCCAACCCTAATCCAGGCAAAAAACCCACCCCAAATGTTGAGTCCAACCTAGCCATTAGCCTCCTGCCCTCTCCCCCTTCCAATGCCCCTTTCCTGGGGTCAACTCACCCTTCCCATAGAAATGCTTGCGGTAATAGCAAGCACCGAGGTCGGCGTACTCGACCGCGTAGCCGGCCCGGCTGGTCCGCTGCCCGTAGCTTTCTCGTGGCTCTTCCAGCACCGACACTGCCATGTTCGGACAGTGGAAGCCGGCCAGGGAGCCCCGGTGCTGCCCGATCCCCCACTCGGTCTCCCCGCCGGCTTCCACCCGAAAACACGGGCAGCTGAGCACCAAGGATCTGTCTTTCTCCTCGCCTGCCTCTTCGTCCGAGGACGGCGCTGCGTCAGCCAGGCGGGACTGCGAGGCGGCCGAGGCCCCAGTGGTCACATTGCCGGGCTTCTCGGCTTCCCGGCCTGCCTCACCCGGTTCGAACAAGATGCTCTGGACATCGTAGTGAGCCAAATGGCGACCCCACACCGGCAGGGCTGCTTCAGGCGTGGGCACGGAGGGGCTTCCATCACTGGGGGTCGTGCCGTCGGCCTCCGTCTCCCACACGTCGGCCGACGACAGCCCGAGAAGCAGCAAGGGGTCGCGGAACCGCCGGGCTGTGGGACTGCCGGCCCGTGGCTCCTCATGGCTGTGGGCCCGAGCCCGAGGGTGGGTCGTCCCCTTGGCAGAAGTGTTGGGGCCACTGTGGTTACGCTGGAGCCCAGCACCGACACCCGAGGCTGGCAGCACAGGAGAGCCGGACACAGTGCCGGCAGGGGCCAGATCCCCCTCGCTGAGTGTCACGTCACTGTTGCTGCGATGCATGAGATAGCTATGCCGCGGGGACCTCAACGGCCCTCCACAATGTCCCTCGCCCACCGGGGTCTTGGATGTCCAGAAGGTGTCGAACGAGAGCGAGGTGAGAGGCGGGCGATTGGTGTGGCGTCGGATCTTGCGGATGAAGAGGTCGTCCGACTGCATCGCCTCCAGGCACCAACTGGTCTCTTCAGCGGTCACTTGCCCTCCTTTGGCACAACCTAAAGGATGACACGGGGACTCCGGAGCCGATCCGAGCCCTTCGACTGGACCAAAACAAGCTTTTACTTCACGAGGCCTCCCACAGAATCAAGGGGCTGCATTCTCTGCGGTGGAAAACCCCCAGCATTGGGTCCACAAAGCTGGGCTTCTCAATGTCTTCCTCTCTGGAGGAATCATAGAATCATTGGGTTGGAAGGGACCTTCGAGGCCATCGAGTCCTACCCCTTACTCAATCCCGGAGTCTGAATCAAAGCAGATCTGACAGAGGGTTGCTTTCCAATTCTCTTTTGAACACTTCCAGTATTGGAGCAGCGAACACCTATTGACCGCCTGCTCTATGGCAGGTAGACTCCATCGAGAGCTGGAGGCTCACCACCTTGAGTTCCGGCATGCGGGGATAATTGGAATGGCCCGGAAGGAGACACCCTGCAGCGGCATGTTTTGAACATTGGTTTCTGCAGTGAAAGAATGAGAAAAGGGAAACGTTTAAAGTTTGCCTGTACCGGTAAGATAGTTCCAGCTATTAAGGTCATCCATGCTCGAAAGCCAGTAGCATCCGACTCTTGGGTTGAGCCTGCAAATAGCATTATTTATGCAACATGCAATTGGTGTATTTATATATTTCTTTACTTACTAACATCGTCAAAACATCAAAACAAAAGGAACATACCAGTAATTCCTATTCAAGGAGATATTATATCGAGCAGGGGGGCTGGACTCAATGGCTTAAGAAGCCCCTTCCAACTTAGTTATTCTGATTCTATATATATTTTTAATCCAATAAATTATCAAAAATTCTAAGAACTGTACTTGCTCGAAAGCCAGTCGTATCCGACGCTAGGTTTCAGCGCTCGCCTTCGTTTACAGCCAAAGACCCAGCGCTGTCTGAGTCTGTAGACGTTTCTGTGGACCTGTGGCAGGCATTTAATTAAATTTTTAATTTAATATTCACATTTATACGCCGCCCACTCAGGCGAACCCAACTCATGCCTCGACACCGGAGCGCACGGAGCACTGTTTACTTTCCCACTGAAGTTATCCCTATTTATCTACTTGCAATTTCTTGCTTTTTCAACTGCTAGGTTGGCAGGAGCCGGGACAGAGACAGAAGTTCGCTCCGTCATGCAGCACTCGGGTCTCGAACTGCCGGCCTGCCAGTCATCAAGTTCAGTGTCTTAACTACTAAGCCAGTCCCAGTTCAAGCTAGTACTGAAGTAAATTTTCAGAGGTCTTCTTTGTGAAACAGCCTAAGAAGGATCTGTGACACACACACATACACACACACACACACACACACACACACAGAGAAAGATTGTGTTAATTCGTGACCCCACTGACTCACTTTGAAAGCACGATTTTTCCAAATATTAAATAAATGAAATAAAAGAAGAAGCTGCCTTTGAGAGGGTCAGATACTTTGCCCATGTAGATCTATATGGCATCTTCTGACTGGCAGCAGCTCTACCGGGCATGAAAATTAAGAAGGGATTTTTCTATCACCTGCCACCTTATTATGTGAACTCTGGCTACAGTGGCTGAGGGGTTAAGAAGCTTGCCTTGTTAGATGGAAGGCCAGCAAGTCAGCAGTTCGAGATCCGGGTACTGCGTGATGGATTGAGCGCCCGTCTCTGTCCCAGCTCTTGGGGACATGAAAGGAGCCTCATTTGGGCATCCCCTGAGTGCAGTTTCTCCAGCAAAAATCCTTTCAACCCAGAATAATATCTGACACAAAACTATTATTATCCCATGAGGTTTTACCCTTTGTGTCTGACAAAGTGGACTTGATCCATGAAAGCTCACATTTAAAAATGCAGGAGTTAGTCTTTAAGATGCCACAACATTCTAATTAATTCTCTTTAGGTTCTAATTAATTCTCTTCGAGTACTAACTCTCTTCAGGTTCTAATTTAAACTGGCTTCAGATTCTAATTAATTCTCTTTAGTTTCTAATTAATTCTCTTTAAGCACAAACACTCTTTAGGTTCTAATTCAAACTCTTCAGGTTCTGATTTAAACTGGCTTCAGATTCTAATTAATTCTCTTACGTTCTTATGTTCTTCAAGTACAAATTCTCTTCAGGGTTTAACTCAAACTCTTCAGGTTCTAATTTAAACTGAATTCAGGTTCTAATTAATTCTCTTTACGTATTAATTCTCTTCAGGTTCTAACTGAAAATCTTCTAGGTTCTAATTTAAACTGATTTCATGTTCTAATTAATTCTCTTTGGATTCTAATTAATTCTCTTTAAGTATTAATTCTCTTCAGGTTCTAACTGAAACTCTTCAGGTTCTAATGTAAACTGACTTCAAGTTCTAATTAATTCTCTTTGGATTCTAATTAATTCTCTTTAAGTATTAATTCTCTTCAGGTTCTAACTCAAACTCTTCAGGTTCTAATTAATTCTCTTTGGATTCTAATTAATTCTCTTCAGGTTCTAACCCAAACTCTTCTAGGTTCTAATTTAAACTGACTTCAGGTTCTAATTAATTATCTTTGGATTCTAATTAATTCTCTTTAAGTATTAATTCTCTTCAGGTTCTAACTCAAACTCTTCAGGTTCTAATTTAAATTGACTTCAGGTTCTAATTAATTCTCTTTGGATTCTAATTAATTTTCTTTAAGTATTAATTCTCTTCAGGTTCTAATTAATTCTCTTTGGATTCTAATTAATTCTCTTCAGGTTCTAACCCAAACTCTTCTAGGTTCTAATTTAAACTGACTTCAGGTTCTAATTAATTATCTTTGGATTCTAATTAATTCTCTTTAAGTATTAATTCTCTTCAGGTTCTAAAACTCTTCAGGTTCTAATTTAAACTGACTTCAGGTTCTAATTAATTCTCTTTGGATTCTAATTAATTCTCTTTAAGTATTAATTCTCTTCAGGTTCTAACTCAAACTCTTCTAGGTTCTAATTTAAACTGATTTCAGGTTCTAATTAATTCTCTTTGGATTCTAATTAATTCTCTTTAAGTATTAATTCTCTTCAAGTTCTAACTAAAACTCTTTGGGTTCTAATTTAAACTGATTTCAGGTTCTAATTAATTCTCTTTGGATTCTAATTCATTCTCTTTAAATATTAATTCTCTTCAGGTTCTGACTGAAACTCTTCAGATTCTAATTTAAACTGGCTTCAGGTTCTAGTTAACCCTTTGTAGGTTCTAATTAATTCTCTTTAGGTTCTAATTAATTCTCTAGTTAACTCTTTTCAGGTTCTAACTTAATCTGACTTTTCACTCCATTCTCTTCCCTATATGCTATATTTAACGTTTTTCTGTCAGATAAGATTCACCTCACATGGTCCACTTTCCCGCCTTCTGCAGTTAACCAATCAGGTATCATCACCTCACATCAACAGTCCTGCAACCATTTTAAATTGAGGCATGTTTCCTACCCATTAGTAAAAATAAAGGTTTCCCTTGCTTGAAAGCCAGTCATATCCGACTCTAGGGTTCAGTGCTCATCTCTGTTTCAAAGCCGAAGAGCCAGCGACGTCTGCTACTGCAGACATTTCCATGCAGGCATGACTAAACACCGAAATGCTGTTACCTTCCCACCGAGTGGTCCCTATTTATCTACTTGCAAATTGAACTATGGGGCCATTCAGTACTAACTGCTCTGACTGGCAGTCGCTCTTTTTCTTCTCCAGGATATTTTTGCTATCCTATCTGAAAGTGCAAAGAATTAAAAGTGGCGCTTCTGCATGCAAACCAGAGCTTTTTGGCTCAACCCTTCTCAAATAGGAAGTCTTCTAGTCCGCCCATCCCAGTAGTGTCTGCTCTGACTGGCAGCAGCTTTTCCAGCTCTCATGCATGCACAGAACCCCTTCGCGCATGCATAGAACACATTTGCACATGCACAGATGGGTTCTGTGCATGCGCAGTAACCCCTTTCCCAGCCGTTCTAAATATGGGATGGCACCGGGAAAGAGGAAGAATGCTTGCAAAATACGGGATTTCCTGGCCAATCCAGGATACTTAACAGGTATGAGCCAGATACCTAAGCTGATGAGTTTCTCACTGAACTACCACTGGCTCAACCTCCCAAGGCTGGGTTTATAAAACAAAACTGGCAAACTCAGTTGTCTTCCTATCCGATCAATGATTATAATATAATAATTTTTAATAGGATTTTTTTTCGAGATAAGAAATTCAATGCATTCCTATGGCAAATTGCACTCAATGCATTCCTATGGAAAATGCAAGATAAGAATTTTACAAGAACGAACATATGTGGTGGAGCTGTAAAGTGACAGAGGTATTTTGGAAGCTAATAGAGGAAGAAATATTAGCAATTATTAAAATTGATTTAAAATTGGAGCCCGGGATCGCCTTGCTGATGAAATTGGAAGATATAAATATGGACATGAATAAAAAAGAATTGGTGTCAATAATGTTAACGGCTGCAAGATTATGTCTAGCGAGGAAATGGAAAAGTGATTCAGTATTGAAAATTGAGGAATGGTATACATAAATGTGGGAAATTGCTTTAAATGATAAATTGACATGTGAATTGAATGTGAAGAAAGGTATTTTGAAGGAGAATAAGTTTTGGGAAATATGGAAACCTTTTGTGGAATATGCTTTAATATGTGACAAAGGGGACAAACCAGTACCTCAACAGATGAGTTTTTGGGAAGATTAAATTCGAAGCTTGACCCTCATGGTTTGTAAATATCACTGGGTGTTATTATTTGCAACTTGATCGTATGAACTTTATAAAAAATTTGAATTTTCAATTTATAATAAAACAAAATAAACATGTGTATGTATATATGTAAGATCTAAGGGATTGTAGTAAGAATGTTGATATGTATAAGGTTCTAGAATCAGCATGGTGTATAATGCTAGAATAATGAAAAGTAATGTAATGTGGTTGCCTTATTGTTATGTGTTTTATAATTTTTTTCTTGATTTTGTTTATGTATTGTTTATTTTAAATAAAAACTTAATTTGAAAAAAAAAAAAAGAATTTTACAAGAACCACGAGGAACGAATTGAATTCATATGTACAGGTTTGACTATATACAGTATAGTCAAACCTTGCTGGATTTTTAGGTAAGATTTCCCAGCTTCCCCTTGCTCTACTAAGGCTGATCCTGGGAATTTCTGCTGCTAATGAGGTGCTGGATCACTGCAGGACGTCACCTCTGCAGTCTCCCACCCATCATCCCCTACCCATCATCCTAGCCCATGTTTAACTGGGCCTGAAATGTTTCAGGCTTTTTAGCCCAGTTAATAAACACACTTGGACTAGATACTCGAGAGAAAGAAAAATAGCATTTACTCACAAAAGGAGGCCAGAAGATACATTTGCTCAGGAGTCTTGTTGAAGTTGCATTTTAATAAATAAATAAATAAATAAATAAATCTCTCTCAATGCAACTTCAACAAGACTCCTGAGCAAATGTATTCTTCTGGCCTCCTTTTGAGAGGCAAATGCATTGAATGCAATTTCCCATAGGAATGCATTGAATTTCTTATCTCGAAAAAAATCCTAAGAAAAATTATTATATATATTTGAAACAGTTGTCTTGTAAGGATGTTTCTGGCCTTACCATCGGTTGTGACAGTGTGTGTTGTTGCGTATCGGAAATGATCAGGGCGTTATGTTTGCAGAGGAGAGGGCGGCCCTTCTTCTTTGATCAAGTGGAAGATTAGAGGACCCCCTTTCCTCCTGATTCTTTGCGGTCAATCTGGGAATAAAGTTAAGAGGGACCATTAGTATGTTTGAAAGAATGGCCTCAAGCATCTGTGTTCAGATATCCTCATATTCTGAACACACAGGGCACCACAAGCTATTGGTTGAGTTAGTCGGGCAACTGGAGGTATGAGAACTCTAAGCATGTGCAAAGTGCATTTTCAGTGTGCACTGAGTAAAGAAAGAATTGCATGTCATCAAGTTGCTTCTGATTTGCAGAGACCCTTTCAACATTTTGGGCCGTGGGCCGGTCACGTGGTCCCTCCCACAGAAAGTGGAAGTAAAACGTGCCTTGCAATCTGTTTTGCAACAGGATGGGGCAGATTTTAAGCTGCCATTTTCTCTGCTTAAAACAGGGGTGCCCAAACTTCAGCCTGTGGGCCAGATCTGGCCCCTGACACCTATTCATCCGGCCCATGCCGCCCTCGTCGCTCCCGGGAGCAGACGTAAAACGCGCCTGTACAGATGAATAGGTGTCAGGGCGGGATCTGGCCCACTGGCCGTAGTTTGGGCCCTCCTGATGTGAAGTCTTTGGGGAGGGGGAGATGTTTCTGCCCAACATTTACGATAAAAAGCCCGCTGGAGGATCCATTTCACTTCTTTGTCTCTGCCTGCCGTTCTGCACGTACAGCACAAAGGGCTTAACTACATCCACACCTTTTGCTAAGCACCAGCGTGATAAAAACAGCCCCCCTTCCCTCCACACCCCCACTTAGGACCAAACCCCGCGGACTGAGAGCCGATTAGCCTAATTGGTTTGACAGAGCGCTTTATCCAAACTTGTCGTTCCTCATCAGCCTCCGAAGCAGCTTCCCCGGCCATGGGCAGATGGCAAAGTCTAGCAAGGATGGCAACCTGCTATTTACATCTTCTTTCTTGAAGGAACTCTCTGGTTTGGGATAAGGAAGATTTGACAGCCAATCCAAAGCCAAGGGTAGGCCGTAGCTTTGTTATAACAATAATTATCTGCCACCAAATCAATTCCATATAATAGCGACCCTTCCCAGGGTTTTCTAGGGAGAATTACTTAAAAGTGGTTTTACCACCCTCTTCCTCTGGGGGGAGCCCTTGAGACCACTGTGCAGCTTGCCCAAAGCTACCTAGTCTGGCTCTTTCTCCCTGGAAGGCACAGTGGGGGAATCGGACTTATGGCTTAGAGCCATACCTGTCAAGTTTTGGATTTGGAAATAAGGGAAATTTCCCGGCAAATACGGGATACTTGACAGCTATGCTTATCCTGTGCTGCCCTCCAATGGCGGCAATAGGGCATTGCAGTCTAATTAATAAGGAATGACGGTGGGAAAGAGGATAAAATAAGGGGTTTTCCTGACCAATAAGGGATACTTGACAGCTATGCTTATCCTGTGCTGCCCTCCAATGGCAGTAATAGAGCATTGCAGTCTAATTAATAAGAGATGACGGAGGGAAAGAGGGTAAAATAAGGGGTTTTCCTGGCCAATAAGGGAGACTTGACAGCTATGCTTATCCTGTGCTGCCCTCCAATGGCGGCAATAGGGCATTGCAGTCTAATTAATAAGGGATGACGGCGGGAAAGAGGGTATAATAAGGGGTTTTCCTGGCCAATAAGGGATACTTGACAGCTATGCTTATCCAGTGCTGCCCTCCAATGGCGGCAATAGGGCATTGCAGTCTAATTAATAAGGGATGACGGCGGGAAAGAGGGTAAAATAAGGGGTTTTCCCGGCCAATAAGGGATACTTGACAGCTATGCTTAGAGCAGGGGTTCCCAACCTGCGCTCTCTCAGTCAGTTTCGAGGACCAGACGGCCATTTTATCCTGCCTGCACAATAGGGGTGGTCATTTTGTCCCAATAGCTTCAAAGGGGCAACCATTTTGTTTTTCAAATGCCCTTGGAAGGGGAGGGGACATGAAATGGCACTACAGGCCGGATCCGGGCTACAGGTTGGGAAACTCTAGCTTAGAGCCTGGTTCCCAACATGAGCACATGCCTCACAGGGGGGTAATTTGATTTGGGGGGCAATTTGAGAATGAGTTATTAACAGTGGCCTTTCTGAATAATAAGAATTACTAGCAGGGGGGACCAGCTTCGCTGGGTAGGGGACCCTTACCTGCACTTTGTGCGGCGGCCGCCTATGGCGGCCTTGCCTCACCTGGTGGTTCTGTGGTGTGCGCTGCGGCCGCCTGTGGCAGCCTTGCCACTGTGGTTCCCCGTGGCTGCGGAGGCGCCAGCTCGTGCGCCAGTGTTGTGTCGGGCGCTGCAGGCAGTGGAGCCTCCCATCCAGGGAGCCGTTAATACGGCTGCGCCATAATCCACGCAGTGGTTAAAAAGCTCACCTTGTTAGATGGAAGGCTTGCAAGTCAGCAGTTCGAGACCCGGGTACTGCATGACGGATTGAGCACCCGTCTCTGTCCAAGCTCTTGGGGACATGAAAGGAGCCTCATTTGGGTGTTCCCTGAGCGGAGTTTCTCCAGCCAAAAATCCTTTCAACGCAGAATAATTTCTGACACGAAATTATTATTATCCCATGAGGTTTTACCCTTTGTGTCTGACGAAGTGGACTTGATCCACGAAAGCTCACATTTAAAAAATACAGGAGTTTGTGTTTAAGGTGCCACACCATTTTTCTCTTTTTGTTTTGTTCACTCTCTGATATTCTTGCACAGACTAACGCATCAGCTGCCACTTCGAAAGTTACAGATTCAGCCACCTTTCAGTATAGAGCCCTGGTGGCGCAGCGGTTAAAACTGTTGTGCTGCAGCCAGACGGTTGTGAGTTTGATCCTGACCAGGGCTCAAGGTCGACTCAGTCATTTCCATCCTTCCGAGGTCAGGGAAACGAGTCCCTAGCATGTTGGGAGCGAAAAATGCACATTAACCTGTGAACCACCCAGAGAGTGCACAACTTTGAGTAGGCTGTCACAGATCCTGCGCGGCGGGGGTGAGCAATGCTTTACTCCCCAGGAGGGGGAAGCGTGTGAGGCCAGACTTCTCCAAATCATCAAAGAAGAGTCATGCTTTCCTGTCACCAATAGGAACTGCGCGGCCAGAGAGAAGCAAGCCAGGAAAGGAGATTTTCTCTTGCCGTGAGCAAAGGAGAGAACTGAACTTCAAAAATTCTTCTTCTGCCGTATCCAAAGCCAAATCTTGGCGATCCTCATGGCGATCAGCCATGAAGACTGTCCTGAGAATATAACGCAGTGGCTTTTCCATTGGCTTTCTGCATCGAAGAATACGGCACCCATAGTACTCCTGATCCAGTTCCACGAGTCCCTTTCTGGTCCCTGA
Source organism: Bradypodion ventrale (assembly GCA_035047345.1). Lineage (NCBI taxonomy): Eukaryota > Metazoa > Chordata > Lepidosauria > Squamata > Chamaeleonidae > Bradypodion > Bradypodion ventrale. Next base: position 24,189,009 of record JAWDJE010000012.1, read on the forward strand.
GCCCTTTTGACGTGAAAAGTCCTCATCATCATCATCCCCAGGCCAGGATGGATGAAGCTGCTGCCCTCCATCAAGATGGATCCAAGTGGGATTTAATATATATATATATATATATATATATATGAGAAATAAATATCAAAAATTCTAAGAACTGTAAGGTTGCTCTTCCTTGAAAGCCAGTCGTATCTGACTCTAGGGTTCAGTGCTTATCTCCGTTTATAGCCAAAGAGCCAGCGCTGTCTGCATCTGAGGATTTTTCCGTGGGCATGTGGCAGGCATGACTAGACACCAAAGCGCAACAAACGCTGTTTAACTTCCCACCAAAGTGGCATCTATTTCTTGCTTTCAAACTGATAGTTTGGCAGGAACTAGGACAGAGACGGGCGCTCACTCCGTCATGCAGCACTCAGGTCATGAACTGCCGACCTTCCAGTCACCAAGTTCAGCATCTTACTCGCTAAGCCACCACAGTAAGAACTGTAGGCATAATAAAAGTTAGTGATGACTTAATGGTGAATATGCAAATAGCATGTAACTGTAATGACAGAGAAGCGAAAAGATGGAGGATAGATTTGAATGTTTATAGAAATAAACAAAGTGCGCCAAAAAAAAATTGAACATTAATGGAAGGAATGGTAATCATGATAAATGATAATGGAGAGATAAGTCAGGGAATATTGCGAGGCTTGATAATAATAATAATTTCACATCAGAAATTATTCTGGGTTGAAAGGATTTTTGCTGGAGAAACACGGCTCAGGGGATGCCCAAATGAGGCTCCTTTCATGTCCCCCAAGAGCTGGGACAGAGACGGGTGCTCAATCCACCATGCAGTACCCGAGTCTCGAACTGCCGACTTGCCGGCCTTCCAGTTAACAAGGCGAGCTTCTTAACCACTGAGCCCCTGCCGCCCCTGTGGGGCTCGATAAAAGCAGTGATAAGTGGATTGAGTTTTAAAGAAGTCTTTATATATATATACATTTAAAAACCCATTCATTCACATTTATACTCATTCACATACAGTATATAAAACATGTATATACTGCAGGAAGGGCTTTTTTTTCCTTCTTTCATTATTCTGCATGTTTTAGTTTGGCGTTTATTCGTGTTTGCTACTTTCAATTTATTTATTTGTATTATATTTATTATTATTTTCCTAGCCATGATACGCAACATAGCAATTTATCATCTGTGCCCGAAGAACGGATTCCCTCTTTGCTTTATCCGGTTAAGACCTGAACGTTTCTTCCTAAATCGAACAGCAAGAACATGAGGTTGGAAAAACGAGGCAGAGAGCAGGAAACGACAGATCCGTCTGCCTGTAAAAGGAACTGGCTTTTGACCATTTCAAGAAAGCCGGGCTTCCTGTGTTTAGGATCCCCGGCCGGCTCCCTCCGGTTACCCCGCTCTTGGGTTTCCTTCTCTTTTCTCATCTCAGCACATAAACTCCGCCCGGGTGGCTTAGCGGTTAAGACGCTGAGCTTGGAGCCTGGAAGGTTGGGTTTCGACACCCGAGGACTGCGCTTGGGGACATGAGAGGAGCCTCATTCGGGCGTCCCTTGAGCAGACTTCCTCAAGCAAAAAATCCTTTCAACCCAGAGTAATCTCTGACACAAAATTATTATTATAGCATAGATCTATGGGTGGACGAATGGATAGATAGATAGATAGATAGATGGATAGATAGATGGATGGATAGATAGATGGATAGACAGATGGATAGATGGATGGGTGGATGGATGGGTGCCAATCCTTGGCATTGTACAATTTGTATACAAATTGATGCCACAAGGCCTCACTCTTATGTCTGATGAAGTGGACTTGGGCTCTGCGCATACACAAAGGGGTTCTGCACATACGCAAAGGGGTTCTGCACATGCACAAAGGAGTTGTTGCTGCACATGCGCGCTCGGGCCGGAGCAGTTCCCGTATTTTCTGGAGCTGCGCTTTGGCTGTAAACAGAGATGTGCACTGGACCTTAGAGTTGGATACGACCGGCTTTCGAGCAAGGGCCACCTTTACCTTTACCACCTTGGAAGCAAATTGAAGCCCCCCTCCAAGTGCAGTAAGAGTTCAATAGCTCAGTGAGTTGGGTGTCCAGAGAGCCAGAGGTTGTGAGATCGATTCAACACTGGAAGAAGAGACAGCCTGTGTAGCCCTGGGCAAACTGCACAGTCTTGGAGCATTAAGTAGTGACTTGATGGTGTGGAATTATTATAGCTGACGAGATAGGTCAGCGGTTTAGGTATCTGACTCCAGAACCAAGGGTTTGGAGTTCGATTCTCCACTGTAACTACTGGGAGAAGAGCCAACCTATGTAGCCTTGGGCAAACTGCACAGCCTTTGAGCATTAAGTATTGACTTGATGGTGTGGAATTATTATAGCTGACGAGATAGGTCAGTGGTTTAAGTATCTGATTCCAGAACCAAGGGTTGGGAGTTCGCTTCTCCACTGTACCTGTGAGAAGAGCCAACCTATGTAGCCCTGGGCAAACTGCACAGTCCCAAGGGCTCCCCCTTGTAAAACCACTTCTGAGTAATTATGCTGGTTAGGATCAGCATAAATCAGAATTGACTTGACAGCACGCCATATTTTGTCTCACAAACAGGCAGGCTTGCATATTCTACAGCTGTCTTCATATGGCTGGGCATTCAAGAGCTGGTAGAGAACCAGTGGTTCACAATGTGGGGCCCAGGCCCCACAGGGAGACTTCAATTTCCAGAAGCCTAAGTCAGTCCATTGGCTGATCAGTGCTCTGGGGGACGGAGTTAGGCAACTGGGAATTGAAGCCCAAAAACCAAAGGTTGGGAAACACTGATATGTGTACAAGAAGTGGAAAAGTCCCCAACCATGACCAGATGTTGAGGACAATCATCATCATCATCATGTGTCATCATGTCAGTTCTGACTCATTGGGACCCTTTTTAGGGTTTTCTAGGTAGGGAATATACAGAAGTTGTATTCCGTTCCCTTCCTCTAATGCTGTGGTTCTCAATGTGGGGTCCGGGCCCCACAGGGGTACTCCAATTCCTAGAAGACTAAGTCAGTCCATTGGCTGTTCAGTGCTTTAGGAAATTGACGTAGCCTTCTGGGAATTGAAGTCCAAAAGCCAAAGGTCAGGAAACACACTGCTATAAGGGGAGCCATTGGGACTGTGCAGTTTGCCCAGGGCTACACGGGTTAGCTCTTCCCCCAGGAAGCACAGTGGGGGATCGAACTCCCAGCCTCTGGCTCCACAGCCAAAATCGAGGTAAGAATAACTGACTGACAAAAAACAAAAATAAGCTGAGTTGACGTTGAGAAAAAGAGCAGCCAATTAACCTTTCCTTTGTTGTTGTCGTTCAGTCCGATTCCGACCTTTCGCGACCCCATGAACCACCGCACACCAGGCACCACTATCCTCCACCATCCTCCTCAACCCGCCCAGCTCTGTGCCTGTTCAAGTTCCTAATATTTTATGGCCTGGATTGACTCCATAAAGGAGACCACAACCTTGACAATGCAAAATCTGAGCAAGGTCATTCATGACAAGATATTTTGGAGGTCGCTCATTCATACGGTCAACTTTAAAACATGGAACAACAACCAACCCACAAACCACTCAAGAGACCACCAGCTATTTGTCCACATAGGCCATCACTGCCTACGGTAGCAGCTCCCCCGGTGGCTTAGTGGTCAAGGCGCTGAGCTGGAGACTGGAAGGTCGGGTTTCATTACCCGAGTTCTGCACTTGGGGACATGAGAGGAGCCTCATTCGGGCATCCCTTGAGTGGAGTTTCTCCAGCAAAAATCCTTTGAATCCAGAGTAATCTCTGACATGAAATAATAATAATAATACTAATAATACTAATACTAATAATAATAATAATAATAATAATAATTATTATTATTATTATTATTATTATTATTATTATTATTATTATTATTATTATTATTATTATTATTATTATTATTATTATTATTATTGCCTACGGTACCCATCAGCAGTCAACCAGAGTTTTTCCAATAGGTTCTTTTAATGTCACCTAATATCCCATTCCTTTTCAACATGGCAGTGGAACTGGGTGAGTAGAATAAAAACCCTTAATCCCAAAGTCTAGAAAAGTAAATTTACCAGACTATATTTCCCAGAATTCCCCAGCCAGCATTGCACATGGGAGCTGTAGTCGAAAGAATTTACTTTTCCAGGCCCTGCCTTTCTTCAACTTAACCACTCCTTTCTGACAATCTATACAGGCCCTACAAAGTTCAGTCCTTAGGAAGCTGGAGTCCTGTTTTTGGATTACAACACCCCCAAATCCCCAACACTCAGGGCCCAGAGAGGATTATGGGAACTGTTGTCCAAAAGGACAAAAAATCCTCATCATTCTGGCTTCATTACGGGACCTCCACGAAACGTAACTGTGGATGAAACCCCTGATAATAATCCAAATGTTCAAGAGAGATACGGGTAAACCCTCCACAAACTCAAGCGTCCCACTCCGGTTCCTCCTCTCATCCCTATGGTCCTGTGGGTCAAATCACAGCCGGCCACTCCAATCAGCAATACAAATAGAGCATAAGAGCATAAGAGCAGCCTTGCTGGAAGAGGCCACATGAGCCCATCCAGTTGAGCATTCTGTCTCACACAGTGGCTCACCATTTGCTTCAGGGTATTCTTCCCAAGCAGATTCCTTCACCTGCTTAGGAATCCCTGGACATGGCATTGAGAGATATCCTGCCTATCTCTCCAAACCAGAGGTTGTCCTTAGGTATCCATAATTAATAAGAACATAAGAGCAGCCTTGCTGGAAGAGGCCACATGAGCCCATCCAGTCCAGCATTGTCTCACACAGTGGCTCACCCTTTGCTTCAGGGTATTCTTCCCAAGCAGATGCCTTCACCTGTTTAGGAATCCCTGGACATGGCATTGAGAGATATCCTGCCTATCTCTCCAACCCAGAGGTTGTCCTTAGGTATCCATTATAATTACAGCCATTGATACCCTTTCTCCAGAGCCTTCTGGCTCAATTCTTCCCAGGCAGCTCAAGCCAGTGAGCCAAGCTGCATAGAGTAAGTAAAACTGTTCCGAGGGCAATTCTATGGGGTGGGAAAATATGAAGGTTCGGGGATTGCACCTACCCGGTCATCCCAAGGAGGACAAATAACCCCACACTACCATCTTGGACATTTTACACAGGGGGCCCGATGGAGCGGAAGGCTTCGGAGGAAGGAAGTGGCCGATCAGGCAGGAAGGTTCGCATTCATCCAAGGCTATGGGGAGGGGTGTGGGGTGTGTAGAAAGGAAAACAAGGAAGGAAAGAAGGAAGGGAAAGATAAAAATGATGGCCATGGCAAAACAAAGGCCCAAGGCTGGGAGACGGGATGGGACGATATATAGGGGTCCCTCTCCCCCCGGGGAGAAACTGCAAGGACCCCTAAATGCAAACCTGTCCCATGTTCTGGGGAGGTTTAGAATGCAAGGTGGCGTCCCCCCCCAAAAAAAAAAATTCTGAAGATGTCTCACAAAGACACACACCCCACACTGCCCCATGCACGGCACCCCCAGGGACGATGCCGCTCACCCTGCCAGGGAATCATCGGCCTACTCACGAGTAAGGTGAAGAATCGAGATGGTGACCCTGTGACTGGCTTCCTGAATCGCAGGAAATGTGGCGTAAGGGGGGGCGGTGAGCGAGCCTCCCTCGCACAAACACACACGCAGAACAATGCAGCCAGCGCTGCATCTGAGGTTCTTCCTCTTCAATACCTACTTTAAAAAAAACACCCATAAATACTCTCACGTAACATCCGCAGGAAAAGCACTTTGCATGGTTTGCGTGTTCCACATCAACACACACACTGTGCGCAATGTTGGTTGGGCCGTGCAGGTCGGATCCTGAGCATGGGGAAAAACCAGGAGAAAGGGGGTGGGGGTTGTACTAATTCCCAAAGGAATTAGTTACCTTGAGCATTGTTTTATGCAGAGAAGTAATTAAGATCGTTAGGTAAATTGTAAAGGTCTCCCTTGCTCGAAAGCCAGTCGTATCCGACTCTAGGGTTCAGTGTTCGTCTTTGTTTCATAGCTGAGGAGCCTGCTTTTGCCGTTTCCTGTTTCCATGGACACGTGGCAGGCATGCCTAGACACCAAAAAGTGCACAGAATGCTGTTTACTAACTCTTTATTTGCAATTACTTATGGACTCAAATCTAGTAACTTCTGCTACACATAAATGTCACGAAACTTGACCCTTTTTTTTCTTTAATCCAATGCAAACTAGAGGGTCCCGTCCCATGAGTCTCTCTACTCCACTCCCTCCCCCACTCTACTCTGGGCCAGCTATGGTAACACAGCTGGATTCCCAGATGTCCGTGAATAGGGGGCTTTCTCCTCACTACCAGGCTGGAGGAGGACCGGGGGCAGAAAAAGGCCACTGCACGCTGTTTGGCCTCACAACGCGGACAGGGAGCCATTGAGAAAGAGCCGGCCAGGGGATGGAAGTCGTCTGGCCAGAGCGATATCTAGCTGGGAAATGACCAAAGTGTCCACGAATCCCTTTTGACAACTCGACATTTGGTTCTGATCGTGGAACCGGCTCTAGCACAGAGTAACGGGAATTACTAGCCCTGACTGAAAGGAAATTGTTTTGCATTGTTTGTCTTTAACTACAATTACAAAGGTTCTTCCCTGCCTCAGGGATCACCGGACCCTATTTGCATGTCTTAAGGCCTTTGGTTTGCTCTAGCCGTTTCTCTACTTTGCTTTTTCTGCTTTGGAAGAGGAAATCACAGCATATACTCGAATATAAGCCGACCCGAATATAAGCCGAGGTACCTAATTTTTGAACCTGAAAACCCAGGAAAATAGATTGACCTGAGTATAAACCTAGGTTGGGAAATGCAGCAGCTGCTAGTAAGTTTCGATAATCAAAATACATGAAACTATGGTAAAATTAATTACATTGTCGGCGCATCTCAATCCTGCATGGTCTTGGGACCCTCGTGGTCATTGACCCGAGTATAAGCCGTGTCCCCTTTTTGGCTTATACTCGAGTATGTCCTTTTGAGCGCCTCCATCTTCCAGGCCTCGTGGCTGGAAGAAAGACTTTACTTCTTTCTAAACGCAAACTTCAACAAGACTCCTGAGCAGATGTATCTTCTGGCCTCGTTTTTGTGAGTAAATGCTATTTTTCTTTCCCTCGAGTATCTAGTCCTAGTGTGTTTATTAACTGGGCTAAAGAACCTGAAGCATGTCAGGCCCGGTTAGACATGGGTTAGGATGATGGTTGGGGGATACTGGGTGGGAGACTGCAGAGGTGGTGTCCTGCAGTGATCTAGCACCTCCGTAGCAGCAGAAAATCCCCAGGATCAGCCTGAGTAGAGCAAGGGGAAACTGGAAAAGCTGGGAAAACATATCTAAAAATCCAGTAAGCTGTGGCTGCTGCCAGCCAGTGCTGACAATATAGGGCTACATATGACAGTCCACATTTGTCTCCAATGGGGAGAACTTGCTTTAAACACCAGGAAGGGGTGAAACTACAAAAGACTCTAAATTAGGGGTTCCCAACCTACGGCACCATTTCATGTGACCCGCTGCCACCGCACCCAGAAGTGGACGCGTTTACAACAGCCGAAAAAACGTGCACGCGTAAATGCGGTTATGTCAGCTGTAAATGCGCCCGCGGCTGTCATAGACGCGGAAGCGGGCACATTTACTTCCACTTCTGGGGTGTGTGTGGTCCAGCCGACTCAGCTGTCTGTGGGGTGCGTTTTACTTCCGCTTCCAGGAGCGACGAGGGCTTCGCGGGCCGGATGAATTGGCATCGGGGGCCGCATCCGGACTCTAGGTCATAGTTTGGGCACCCTGGCCTAAACAGCTCAGTTATTCAATTATTTCAGGAGTGCTGACTTGGGCTTCTGGGAATGGAAGTCCAAGAACACCCGGAGTGCCAAGGTTCGCCATCACGGCACGGAAACCTGGCTGACGGAACCGTTAAACCACAAGGCACGATCGTGGGAACATAAAAAACCCCGAAACCACGTCAGCCTCCATCTCAGTACAAGATGCTCTCTCAGAAAGAGTTAAGAAGTGGTTGTTTTAGCGCCTCCCCCCCCCCCCCCGCCAAGCATCTGGATGCCTTTCTGAACATCTGCATCCCTGGCATCCTATGCTGGCTGGAGCGGGAAGAGGAGACTTACCCATCCAGATGTGCTTCCTTTACACCAGCATCCTACTTCCACTCCCACCCCTGGAAGGAAAAGTGAGAGATGATGATGATGATGATGATTTGGACGCCCACCCAAAGGCACCAGATCGCTGCTAGCTAGGGCATGGGAAAGAGGTGACTTCAGGCCATTCATCCTCCTCCTGACTTGAGCCTACCTCGGAAGGCTGTTGTGAAAGCCACGGGCGGCTCGAGGACGTGTCCAGCCCGGCAGCGCCGAATCCACAATGAATAAAACCAAGGAGGAAGCACTTTGTGCATGCTCTGGAACCCTTTGCACCGGAAACATGCGTCTTGCCCGGTGGCAACGCCCGGCTCCCAATGTGTTTCTTTTTGGTAAGAACCAAGGATGGGGAGCAGGAGGGTTGCGGGGGCGCACCTGTGCGCGCACCCTTCCCCAATCCTGGGAGGAGGAAGACAAAGGAACCAACAAATAAATAAAGGAAGGAAAGGATTCAAAATTGATGATGATGATGATGATGATAAGGTTTCCCTTGCTTGAAAGCCAGTCGTATCCGACTCTAGGGTTCAGTGCTCATCTGTTTCAAAACCGAAGGGCCAGCGTTGTCTGCTTTCTGCAGATGTTTCCGTGGCCATGTGGCAGGCATGACTACACACCGGAGCGCACGGAACGCTGTTTACCTTTCCCACCGAAGTGGTCCCTATTGATTGACTTGCAATTTCTTGCTTTCAAACTGCTAGGTTGGCAGGTGCTGGCACAGAGACGGGCGCTCAATCCGTCATGCAGTACCCGGGTCTTGATCTGCCAACTTGCCGGACTTCTAACTAACAAGGCGAGCTTCTTAACCACTTAACCCCTATGCTGGCAGCTTTCGCATGATACCTGAACATGGTTGTGGCAGGAGCTGGGACAAAGACGGGCGCTCATTCCGTCCTGCAGTGCTCGGGAATCGAACTGCTGACCTTCCGCCTCCCAGTCAGCGTCTTAGCCACTTGAGCCACTGCAGTAATAATAATAATAATAATGATGATGATGATGATGATGATGATGATGATGATGATGATGGGTGGTTGGTATAGAGGATTATGCCTTCCCCCACGGTTCCTTTTTAGGGGGTGGGTTCTTAATTCTGTTTTATCTATTTTATCTATGATTGTGAGTCGGCCTTGGTCGAGTGGGTGGTATAGAAATTCAACAATTAAATTAAATTAATTAATAATCATTAATAATATTAATAATAATAATAATCAATAATAATAATAATCATTAATAATAATATTAATAATAATAGGGGTCCAAGCGTCCTTGGTGCGCGGGTCGTGGGAAAAGCGTCCCCGGGCACGCGTGGGGTGCCTACGTGTGCACGCGTGTAGCATTAGGTACGTGTGAACGCCTTAGCCCATCCTGAGCAGGAAGAAGAAAGAGGAAGGCACAAAATAAATAAAAAGAGAGGGGGGGAAAGGGAATCAGAATTGAAGAATAATGTTTAAATTTATAAATGGGGGTGTCCTTTTTTTTGCGCGCGGGGAAAGCGGCTGCTGCTGCTGCCGGGCACACGCGTGTGCGGGGCGGGTAGTGCGTGTGAACGCGCATCATGGCAGGGCTGGGGAAAGAAGGGATGCCAGAGATGGAGGGATGGATCCTTCCCGGGGAGCCATTCATCCTTCCGACCCCCCCATCCACGTGCCCCGGTGGCGTCCAGCGCGCTCCTGCCTACCTGGGGGGTGGGGTGGGTGTCCGTGTCTGGATCGTATGCCGCGCCGCCTGCGCTCCTCCTCACGCCGGGCCGCCCTCCTTCTTCTTCTTCTTGCCTGCCTTCCTCCCTCCTCCTCCTCCTCTTCCTCGCGCTGGGAGGCGGCAGGGCAGGGGCGGGGAAAGAGAGACCCAGCATCGCCGAGGCCTCGCGCGCCCCCGCGGCCGGGGACGCGCGGGGTGGGGTGGATGATGATGATGATGATGATGAAAACACGCGCGCGCCCCCGTGCAGGGACACAAAGCAGCCAGGCTGAAGGAGAGGCGCCCCTTCTTTACCCAGCAGTTGGTTTGGGTGTCCTTAGGAGACTTCCTATGGGGCAGGGTTGGCCAAACTATGGCCCGGGGGCCGGATGCGGCCCCCGAACCTCCCTCGTCGCTCCCGGAAGCGGAAGTAAAACGCCACCTAAACATCTCTGATCTGGGTCGAAAGGATTTTTTGCCGGTGATGCCTGAATGAGGCTCCTTTCATGTCCCCCCCCCCCCAAGATCCCCCCCCCCGCAGAGTGGTCCCTATTGATCTACTTGCAATTCCTTGCTCCCTATTGATCTACTTGCAATTCCTTGCTCCCTATTGATCTACTTGCAATTCCTTGCTCCCTATTGATCTACTTGCAATTCCTTGCTCCCTATTGATCTACTTGCAATTCCTTGCTCCCTATTGATCTACTTGCAATTCCTTGCTCCCTATTGATCTACTTGCAATTCCTTGCTCCCTATTGATCTACTTGCAATTCCTTGCTCCCTATTGATCTACTTGCAATTCTTTGCTCCCAATTGATCTACTTGCAATTCTTTGCTCCCTATTGATCTACTTGCAATTCCTTGCTCCCTATTGATCTACTTGCAATTCCTTGCTCCCTATTGATCTACTTGCAATTCCTTGCTCCCTATTGATCTACTTGCAATTCCTTGCTTTCGATCTGCTCGGCTGGGTCATACGACGGGCGCTCACTCCGTCATGCAGGACCCGGGTCTTGAACTACCGACTTGCCGGCCTTCCAGCTAACAAGGCAAGCTTCTTAACCGCTGGGCTACCGCAGTTAAAGTGCAGGTGCTCACAATGCCTGCCAACAGTCACGCTCCAAGTCTCAAGATGATAGGTCCCTTAAGTAAAGATGTTTGGGAGTCAGTCGTATCCGACTCTAGGGTTCAGTGCTCATCTCTGTTTCAAAGCCGAAGAGTCAGCGTTGCCTGCTTCTGCGGACGTTTCCGTGGTCATGTGGCAGGCATGACTAGACACCGGAGCGCACGGAACGCTGTTAACCTTCCCACCCAAGTGGTCTCTATTGATCCCCTTGCAATTGCTTGCTTTTGAACTGCTAGGTTGGCAGGAGCTGGGACAGAGACGGGCGCTCACTCTGTCCTGCAGTCCTCGGTTATCGAACTGCTGACCTTCCGCCTTCCAATGTAAAGACATGTGCAATTGGCTAGCTTTTGGAGCGATGGTGGTTGGACCCCTGGGTTAGTCTTCCACCTGGACCACACTGCGGTTTAATTAATTTAATTTAAATTATTTTTAATTAAAATTAAATGCTGGGGGGCTCATTTATAACAACCTGGGAAGGATAAAAGGCTGAGTAACCTTTGATTTCCATTCAGGATCAAACTCACAACCATGCAGCAGTTTTGACCCCTGCACCACCAGATCGCTTACCTGTAAGTGTTGTTCCTCGTGCCTATGCGCAGTCAACCCATCCGTGTGGATTCAGAGACCACGGAGAACTTCTTGATAGAGTGTAAGGGCAGAAACAGACACTGTAGAGCAAGGGTGCCCAAACTTTTTGGGCCATAGGCCGGTCACGATGGCCCAGAGGCTGGATGCGGCCCCCGACACCAATTCATCCGGCCCATGAAGCCCTCGTACGGGCGCGTTGTCAGTGATGCACTGAAGCAGGTTCTGTCCTGTTTGGGAGAAACGGTAGCGGATATCCCCCAGGCCATGCCCACCTCCATAGCCCATTGCGTTGGCCATGCCTACAGATTTGGGTCCGCCCAGAGGTGGTAGTAAAAAAAAAATTGAATACTTCACTGTGCGTTTTACTTCCACTCCCGGGAGCGACGAGGGCTTTGAGGGCCGGATAAATTGGCGTTGGGGGCCACATCCGGCCCCCATTCCGTAGTTTGGGCACCCCTGCTGTAGAGAGCCCATTATTAGAACATTGTTGTGTTCAAGAAGGATATAGCAATAGCGATCCTGCTTCTATACCGCTCCATTAGCGCATAGTGCGCTCTCTGGGTGGTTCACATGTGAATGTGCATTTTCACCCCCAGCATGCTGGGGACTCATTTTACCTACCTTGGAAAGATGGGTCAACTTAGCGACTGAACCCCAATATTTAGGGTTTTAAAACAGGAAGTCCTAATCCACGCACCTCTTTAAAAAGAGCACATCAGTTTCAACATTAGACAGAATCACAGCATAAAGGAGCTGGAAGCAACCTTTTGGGACATCAATGCACATCCATGGAGAAAATCCCCACATGGAGAGAGAGACCCCCTTTAAGAAAGGCCGCAGTGGCTTAGTGGTTCAGATGCTGAATTTGACAACTGGAAGGTTGGCAGTTCGAGACCCAAGTGCGGCATGACGGAGTGAGCTCCTCTGTCCCAGCTCCTGCCAACCCAGCAGGTAGATAAACAGGTACAACTTTGGTGGGAAGGCAAACAGTGTCCCGTGCACCCAGCGTCTAGGCATGCCTGCCAGGTGAACATATATACAGAACATACATATGTGTGCTATATATATATAGCACGGTGGCCATGGAAATGTCTGCAGATGCTCTTTGGCTATAAACCGAGGTGAGCATTGAACCAAAGGCACTTGCTTGGCTTTGTCGTTGGCCAAACTTAAGGCTTCGTCGGCAAACTTAAGGCCTCATGTGGCAGGCATGTCTAGACACCAGAGAGCACAGAACGCTGTTACCTTTCCTGCCAACACAGTGCCTATTTATCTACGTGCAATTTCTTGCTTTCGAACTGCTAGGTTGGCAGGAGCTAGCACAGAGACAGGCGCTCACTCAGTCATCGGCAAACCAGCAAATGAGCCGGATTCTGTCTCTCTCCACATTCACACCATGTTGTTGTTGTTGCCAGCAGCCCCAAATTTAGGGACTCTGACCTTCAGCCTTTTCAGGGTCCCCCAAATGTCGTAGGGGAGGTTGAGCTCCTCAGCCATCTCCTCCTCCTTTAATTCTGTTCCTTGTCCGGCAATCTCCTTCCTCCACCTTCTAATCTGGTTTTGCTCTTGCACACCCTCAAGGACGTTTGTTCTTGCCATAAAGCTCTTCCTGGATCTGAGCTGGCATAGTTGATGCTAATCTCCATTCAGAGGAAGTCGAGGGTCCTTCTCTTGCTTAGTTCTCTCGGCGTCTGCTACCGCTTCTCTCCTGATCGATACCAACCTGAGGGTCCATTTTTCTCAACCGGTGTAACTTTGAGGCCTCCAGTATCTTTCCATAGAGCTGAGATAAGACTTAGGACGAGCCACAGGAAGAATCAATATTCCAGTTGTTCACACACCATCCAGAGGGTGTCGAGGGTCCTTCTCTTGCTTAGTTCTCTCGGCGCTCGCTGCTACTTCTCTCCTGATCTTAGGCGGTTCGATACCAACCTGAGTGTCCATTTTTCTAACTGGTGCAGGTTTGAGGCATCCTGTTACTCTACACATGGCTTCATTCACAGCGATGTCAACTTGTTGTTGTTGTTGTTGTTGTTGTTGTTGTTGTGTGTGTGTGTACACTCCAAACTAATAATAATAATTTCATGTCAGAAATTATTCCGGGTTGAAAGGATTTTTGCGGAAGAAACTCCGCTCAGGAGATGCTCAAATGAGGCTCCTTTCATGTCCCCCAAGAGCAGGGACAGAGACGGACGCTCAACCCGTCATGCAGTACCCGGGTCTCGAACTGCCGACTTGCCAGCCTTCCAGCTAACAAGGAGAGCTTCTTAACCACTGAGCCACCCACCGAAGCCCCTGCGCTCCAAACTGGCCCATGGGTTCTTGCTTAGGAACCCATTCCTGGGGCCCCCAACTCCGCTTATGGGGCTGGTCCTCAAACGGAACCTCCCCAGCCAGCCTCGATGTAGACACAATTTAAACACAATTTACGGATTCCCCCCCCCCCCGGAATGGATTAATTGGTTTTCAATGCATTCTTATGGGAAACCGAGTTTTGGTTAATGTATTTTGGTTTTCAATGCACTCCTATGGGAAACTTCATTCAATGCATTCCTATGGGAAATTCAATTTCCACTGTACGAAACGTCCCAGAGAACGCATTCATTACGTCAACTGTATGTACAAACACACACACACAACATAGGGACAGGGGTGGCTTAGTAGCTAAGATGCTGAGCTATATGACTGGAAGGTTGGCAGTTCGAGACCCGAGTGCTGCATGATGGAGTGAGCTCCTGTTGTCTGTCCTGGCTCCTGCCGACCAAGCAGTTAATAATTGCGTGTCGGGGATTACTCTGGGTTGAAAGGGGTTTTTTTTTGCGGAAGAAACTCCGCTCAGAGGATGCCCGAATGAGGCTCCTTTCATGTCCCCAAGTGCAGCTCTCGAGTGTCGAAACCCGACCTTCCAGTCTCCAGCTCAGCATCTTAGCCACTAAGCCGACGGGGGGAGCTGCAACCAAGCAGTTCCAAAGCAAGACATTGCAAGTAGATGGGCACTGTGTTGGCAGGAAAGGTAGCAGTGTTCTGTGCTCCCTGGTGTCTAGTCATGCCTGCCACATGACCGCGGAAACATGTGCAGACGTGGGCAGCGCTGGCTCTTTGGCTATAAACGGAGGTGAGCACCAAACCCTAGAGTCGGATACAAATGAATTCCTAACCGAGCCCTGCCAAAGCATGGAAGGGATAGAAACCCGAACAAGGTTTACCAAAGCAAGGATGGAAGAGGCTGAGTCAACCTTGAGCCCTGGTCACGATCGAATTCACAACATTCTGGCTGCAGCACAGTTTAACCCCTGCGCCCCCAGGGCTCCTTATAAGGGCCACTCATATATTCTTAAGGATTCCCACTCTACCAACCCACCCTTCTCCCACCCGAACCAACCCCAAATCCCAACACCACGAATCGTCCCGTCCCTGCCCTGAATCCCACCAACAAGACGCACGACGTGGTTGTTTGCTGTGATGTGGTTTTTTTCCCTGCATTTTTTTTTAATTTTTATACCAACTCCCCCCAAAAAAAATAATTAGCCAGGATTCCAGGGAAAGGGAGAAGAAAATAAAATAAAAGAAATCCCCCACCCTTCCCCAAAAGCAAGGGGGAAAAAGAAAACGGCCCTTGAGAATCACCGGGTACAAAGGTAGTGTCTGAGGTGGGGTTGGGGGGGGTCCTCGTAATGGGGGGGGAAGAGTAAGGGGGTGAAGGAGAGAAGCCCTCCCCCCTCTTATTGCTGTCCAAGGTCCTGAAGAAGGGGAGGCCCAAATGCAGAAGGTCCGTCTCCCCTGCTTCCTCCCGAAAGGGTCAAAAGAAGTGTCAGACGGGACCAGCCCGTGGTTCTGTGGGATGCGTGGGAAACCCGAACCCCAAACCGCCTTTAGTACTGGTGGTCCAGAAGAGGTTGCACAGCGGCGGGACTCTCGTCTCCCCCTCTCGGCCGCTCCCATTCTGAGGCGACGGGTCCGGATTCGGAAAGAGGGATGCTCCCTCGGGGCACGGCCGGCGGCGGCGAAGGCGGGTCTCCGGGGGTCTCCGGTGCTGGTCCTGAGGCAGGGGGCTGGAGGGGGGGAATAGGCTCCGCGTTAGCATCTCAACAAAGGAAGGACGTATCAGCGAGTAAACAAATGAGCAAAAATAAATATATAAATGTTGTGGCACCTTAAAGCAGGGGTTCCCAACCTTTTCAAGCCGGGAACCGGGTCACACTCTCTCAGTCAGCTTCGAGGGCCAATCGGTCATTTTGCCCTGCCTGCTTGATGTGGGTGGCCATTTTTCCCCAAAAGCTTCAAAGGGGGTAGCCATTTTGTTTCTCAAATGCCCTAGGAGGGGTGTGCTCTCCAGTGTCTAGTCATGCCTGCCAAATGTCCACGGAAATGCCTGCAAATGCAGACAGTGCTGGCTCTTTGGCTGTAAACAGAGATGAGCACTGAACCTTAGAGTCGGATACGACTGGCTTTCAAGTAAGGGCAACTTTTACCTTATCTGAACTGAAAATGCTTCATTCGCTTAGAATTGTTTTGCTTCCTGAAACTTTATGTAACCTGTTTTTGCTACAATATACTTTTAAAAGGCACGAAGATGACTGGAGTTGTTTAATTTCCTATGTGCTACCTATATAACAGCCTGATTCAGGTCCGGACAGGTGAGAAGGCAAGCTAAAATCCTGGATGGCTTGGCCACAGGGCATCAATCCAGGTGCAGCCCCACTTACTTGTAGGCCCAAGGGTCTACTCGGGAGCAACGGCTCCGTCATAGTGTGCTTCTGACACAGAGAGGTGTAGGCGGCATGGAGGCTGCCCAATTGCACCGACGGCTCCTTCGATAAGCCCACAGCAGCCAAACCATAGCAACGACACTTTTATACCGCCCCATATAAGTGCTTAGTGCACCCTCTGAGCAGTTCACAAGTTAATTAGCATTTTTGCCCCCAGCATGCTTGACGCTCATTTACCAACCTCAGAAGGACGGGAGCAGCTGAGTCAACCTTGAGTCCTGGCCAGGACTGAACTCACAACCTTCTGGCTGCAGTACAGCAGTTTAACCACGGTGGCACCAGGAGCGCCTGCCTTTCTCCACCTGCCTTTGATATTAAATGGCTCCAAACATCTCCTCCGTACCAAAGCAGCACCGCATATGCGCATTCTTTTTAAATCACAGAACTTTTACCTGTGGAGGAATGGGGTTGGTGGCTGACCGATCTTAGAGGAATTAAAACTTTCACACTCCAAAGGTGGAAAAATGAATATTGACCATCTATCGCTCAAGGCTTAGAAGAAGATCTCCCTGCTTTGGCCACCCGTGAACATGTATTTCGCCAGAGGGTAACTGCAAGCAAACATTTCTGTTTGCCATAGAGCCAGTTTGTTTAGTTTGGAAGCGTAGTCTACATATTTCCCCCACTTTCTTCTTCTCTTGCTTTGCATTTCTAAATCCAATATGGGTTTGGAAACATTATCGGTCGTATCCGACTCTAGGGTTCAGTGCTCATCCCTGTTTATAGCCCAAGAGCCAGATGTCTCAGTGGAGATGTGGCAGGCATGCCTAGACACCGAAGTGCGAGGAACGCTGTTTACCTTCCCATCAAAGTTCACTCTTGAATGACGGCGTCTAATAGGTGACTTGATTGAAGTTTATAAAATCATGTGCGGTGTGGACAAAGTAGAGAAGGGAAAACTGTTTTCCTTGTCGCATAACACTAGAACTAGGGGAGGCACTCCATGAAACATTTGGGTACTAGTTCTCAAACAAATAAGAGAAAGTACTTTTTCACCCAGAGGGTCACTGGTCTATGGGACTCCCTGCCAGAAGACGTGGTGACAGCTGTCAGTCTTGACAGGATTAGACAAGTTCATGGAGGACAATGGATACCTAAGGACAACCTCCGGGTTGGAGAGATAGGCAGGATATCTCTCAATAAATGCCATTTCCAGGGAATCCTAAGCAGGTGAAGGCATCTGCTTGGGAAGAATACTCTGAAAGCACATGGTGAGCCACTGTGTGAGACAGAATGCTGGACTGGATGTGGCCTGTCCCAGCATGGCTGTTCTCATGTTCAAAGTGGTCTCTATTTATCTACTTGCAATTTCTTCCTTTCGAACTGCTCGGTTGGCAGGAGCTGGGGCAGAGACGGGAGCAAACTCAATCGTGCAGTACTCAGGTATCAAACTCCGACCTTCCTGTCTTCAAGTTCAGCATCTTAACCACCTGAGCCACTGCACTCCTTGAGGGAGGCAAGAGCAAAATCAAGTTAGAAGAGGGAAGAAGGAGCTCACTGGACAAGAAACGTCATTGAAGGAGGAGGAGGAGGAGATGGCTGAAGATCTCAACCTCCTCTACATCACTTGGAGGACCCTGAATAGGCTGAAGGTTGGAGTCCCTAAATCAGGGGTTTCCAAATTACGGCCCATGGGCTGGATCTGGCCTGCGGCACCAGTTAATCTGGCCCACGCCGCTCCTGGAAGCGGAAGTAAAACACCCCCCCGGAGTTGCTTCGGCGAGGGGGCGGCAATACAAATGTAAAAATTAAATTAAATTAAACATGCACATTTTACTTCCGCTTCTGGTGGGAGGAACCAGGTGGCCGGCCCGGCCCACGGCCTGAAAAGCTTTGGCACCCCTGCCCTAAATGTAAGACCCACAGGCTCAAATGGGGGAAATAAAACGCTATGGGAACGCGGAGAGATACAGAATCTGGCTTTTTTTTTTTTTTGCTAGTTAACCGATTGCTACCAGAAACATGTACCGACGAGAACTTAATTTTGACCAACGACGAAGCCAATAAAGTGGCTTCATTTAGACAGTCCAGAAGAAGATGCTGGGGAAAAGGAGGGGGAGGGGGGAGGGGAGAAGGAGGAGATGAAGGAGGAAGAGGAGAAGGAGAAGAAGGAGAAGGGGGAGGAGAAGGGGGAGGAGAAGGAGATGAAGGAGGAAGAGGAGAAGGAGAAGAAGGAGAAGGGGGAGGAGAAGGGGGAGGAGAAGGAGATGAAGGAGAAAGAGAAGATGAAGGAGGAAGAGATGGAGATGAAGGAGAAGAAGGAGGAGGAGAAGGAGATGAAGGAGGAAGAGGAGAAGGAGAAGAAGGAGAAGGGGGAGGAGAAGGAGATGGAGGAGAAGGAGAAGGGGGAGGAGAAGGAGATGGAGGAAGAGGAGAAGAAAGAAGAAGGAGAAGGGGAAGGAGGGGATGAAGGAGAAGAAGGGGCGAAGGAGATGGAGGAAGAGAAGGAGATGAAGGAGAAGAAGGAGAAGGGGGAGGAGAAGGGGGAGGAGAAGGAGATGAAGGAGGAAGAGGAGAAGGAGAAGAAGGAGAAGGGGGAGGAGAAGGAGATGAAGGAGAAAGAGAAGATGAAGGAGGAAGAGATGGAGATGAAGGAGAAGAAGGAGGAGGAGAAGGAGATGAAGGAGGAAGAGAAGGAGATGAAGGAGAAGGGGAGGAGAAGGAGATGGAGGAGAAGGAGAAGGGGGAGGAGAAGGAGATGGAGGAAGAGGAGAAGAAAGAAGAAGGAGAAGGGGAAGGAGGGGATGAAGGAGAAGAAGGGGCGAAGGAGATGGAGGAAGAGAAGGAGATGAAGGAGAAGAAGGAGAAGGGGGAGGAGAAGGGGGAGGAGAAGGAGATGAAGGCGGAGGAGAAGGGGGAGGAGAAGGAGATGGAGGAAGAGGAGAAGAAAGAAGAAGGAGAAGGGGAAGGAGGGGATGAAGGAGAAGGGGCGAAGGAGATGGAGGAAGAGAAGGAGAAGGAGATGAAGGAGGAGAAGGGGAGGAGAAGGAGATGAATTAGGAGGAGAAGGGGGAGGAGGAGATGAAGGAGGAAGAGAAGACGGAGAAGGAGATGAATTAGGAGGAGAAGGAGATGGAGAAGGAGATGAAGGAGGAGAAAGAGATGGAGGAGGAGGAGAAGGGGAGGAGAAGGAGATGAAGGCGGAGGAGAAGAAAGAAGAAGGAGAAGGGGCGAAGGAGATGGAGGAAGAGAAGGAGATGAAGGAGGAGAAGGAGATGAATTAGGAGGAGAAGGGGAGGAGGAGATGAAGGAGGAAGAGAAGACGGAGAAGGAGATGAATTAGGAGGAGAAAGAGATGGAGGAGGAGGAGGAGGAGAAGAAAAAGAAATAGGTGGAGGAGGAGGAGAAGAAGGAGATGAAGGAGAAAAAGGAGAAGAAGAAGAGGGAGGCAACTTTGGTGTTCCTGTTATTTTCTCCTTGAATTAAAGCGGATTCTCTCCAACCTCTTGCTCCTCGATCCAGCACTAGGAACATCCATGTGCCTCTTCCATGTGCCTGAGGTCACCCTGCCAGGGCCGTCATTGCAGCAGGGAGGAAAATGCACAAAACAGAAGGCAGACTCCTGAATTGGGGAGGGATGGGGGGTGGCGGCGGGGGGGGGGGGGGGAGTCCACAAAGAAGCTGATGGGCCTCAGTCCAAAGCGGACTGGGGAAGAATGGGGGGCCACAATCACAGCTGGTGGGGAGCGGGGGGGGGAGGGAGGCTTGGGCCCAAGGGACTGAAGGAGGATTTATCACCACCCGCCAGGCCACACTAAACCGCCTCCATGGTCAAGTCCTTCCCGTGACCTTCAAGAGGAAAAGCCAGGTGGGCCGTGGGGACGTCTGCTTAATAGCTTTCCATTAGCCCTAATGGGATTAAAGAGGGCACATGTCTCCCCCGGCCCCCTCCGGGCCCAGCCACCTGTTTGGGGTGGCGTGGGGTGGGGCGTGGACAGCTCACGGAAAGGTGCGCGGCTGCACACTGGTATAAATAGGCACGGCTAAGGCTCGAGAAACGGCAATTCAATAATCTCATTGACCTCACGCAGGACAGACCGTGTTCAGGTATCACGCGGAAACAGCCGGCACTGCCAGTGATGGTGGATGATGGGTGGATGATGGGGGAAAGGGCCAGATCGTCTCCATCTTTTGCCTTATGAGATGTTAGCTTTTCCCTGGGTTGCATGCATCCCCCCCCCTCTTCTCCACAGCTAAAATGGGAAGCGGTACCCGTGAGACCCCGAGGAATCTGACATCTAAAGCAGTGGTGCCCAAACTACAGCCTGTAGGCCGGATCTGGCCCCGGACACCGATTCATCCATCCCACGCCGTCCTCATCGCTCCTGGGAGTGGAAGTAAAACACACCCATTCAGGCACGTTTCACTTCCACTTCCGGGAGCGGCAAGGGCAGTGTGGACTGGATGAACTGGCATCGGGGGTCCATCTTGATGAAGGGCAGCGGCTTCATCAATGCAGTGGTGGGGCTGACAAGGACTTTGGGAGCCAAAAGGGCTCCCGACCAGAAAGTGGGCCAGAAACTATTCTGGGTGGAAAGGATTTTTGCTGGAGAAACTCCCCTCAGGGGACGCCCAAATGAGGCTCCTCGTTTCCCTTGCTCGAAAGCCAGTCGTATCCGACTCTAGGGTTCAGTGCTCATCTCTGTTTCAAAGCCGAAGAGCCAGCGCGCTCTGCGTCTGCAGACGTTTCCGTGCTCATGAGGCAGGCAGGACTAGACACCGGAGCACATGGAACGCTGCTTACCTTTCCCACCAAAGTGGTCCCTATTGATCTCCTTGCAATTTCTTGCTTTCGAACTGCTAGGTTGGCAGGCGCTGGGACAGAGGCAGGCGCTCAATCCGTCATGCAGTACCCGGGTCTGGAACTGCCCACTTGCCGATCTTCAAACTAGCAAGGCAAGCTTCTTAACCACTTAACCCTATGCTGGCAGCTTTCGCATGATACCTGAACATGGTCTGTTCTGCGTTTCACCCCAGAATAATTTCTTGACACGATATTATTATTATTATTATTATTATTATTATTATTATTATTATTATTATTATTATTATTATCTGGGAAGATAATATGCAAATATCTGGGGTTTCCTGTTCTGGGAATTGTAAAAAGGATGTAGTCTGCTCTCCCCGCCCGCCCAGAGCATCTTAAGATACAGAGCCTGGCTGAAACCATGTGCCATGAATTTCTGGGATTCTTCTTTGTACTCTTCTTACCCTGCCTGAAGAAGTGATCATGAATCATGAAAGCTTGCAATGTTTTAAAAAAAAATTTAAATAGCGACCCTAAAAAAAGGTACCGCCTTCCTCTTGCATGTATTTCATTTTGCCAAAGGGATTTGTGCAAGTGGCACTCACTTAAAATATGATGGACTGAGTTGATGTTTGGACTCTGAATACGGCACGGCAAGAAGAAAGGTTTGTTCAGGACACGAGAGATCCTGGGAATCGCCAAAGCAGAGACTGGAATCAAGGCGTCGCTTCCTTGCAACGTCGGCCCCCACAGACCGCCTTAGAAGTATGGAAGGCGAGCAAGGAGCTACCAGGTCACTGGGCAGAACCACACGATCCTCCGCCATTGTCTGTGTGGAAAGCTTTAAATGGACTGCATGCAGAGGTGGGAAGATCAAGGGCTAACCTGAGAAAGTGGGGTTTCCCTATAGACCACAGCCTGTGTGAATGCGGAGAAGTACAGTACAGTACAAACCATCTCCTATATCCGTGATGGCGAACCTTGGCACTCCGGATGTTCTTGGACTTCAATTCCCAGAAGCCCAAGCCCCCTGTGAATCCACACAAGTGGATTTACTGCGACTCATCCGGCCCACGCCGCCCCTGTCGTTCCCAGAAGCGGAAGTAAAATGCGCCGGTACGGTTAAGACTCTTCCGGGTTAACCCTTCCTGTGTCTGGGCGCGTTTTACTTCCGCTTCCGGGAGTGATGAGGGCAGTGGGGACTGGATGAACCACAGTGAACCCATTTGTGTGGATTCACAGGGGGCTTGGGCTTCTGGATGGGTGTGTTTTACTTCTGCTTCTGGGAGTCACGAGGGCAGCGCGGGCCAGATGAACCGCAGTAAACCCATTCGTGTGGATTCACAGGGTGCTTGGGCTTCTGGACAGGCGCGTTTTACTTCCACTTCCAGGAGCGACGAGGGCAGCGCGGGCCGGATGAACCGCAGTAAACCCATTTGTGTGGATTCACAGGGTGCTTGGGCTTCTGGACAGGCACGTTTTACTTCCACTTCCGGGAGCGATGAGGGCAGTGCGGGCCGGATGAATCGCAGTAAATCCATTCATGTGGACTCACAGGGTGCTTGGGCTTCTGGGAATTGAAGTCCAAGAACATCTGGAGTGCCAAGGTTCACCATCACGGTCCTCTGATACAATGCATGCAATGCCTCTCAACATGCACCGAGCAGGACCTTATGTTGGCAAGAGGGAATGCTGTCGATGCGGCCCAATATTGGACGGATGTCATCTAGCCCTTTTTATTTCTATTTTGTTTAAAGGTAAAGGTTTCCCTTGCTCGAAAGCCAGCCGTATCCGACTCTGGGGTGCAGTGCTCATCTCTGTTTCTAAGCCGAAGAGCCAGCGCTGTCTGCTTCTGCAGACGTTTCCATGGTCATGTGGCAGGTATGACTAGATGCGTTAATTTTAGCTTTGTAGGTTATTATATGCTGGTGGTGCCTCTGACTCGAAGAAAGGAAGGACACGAAATAAGGAGGAGGAGTAAGTGGAGAGAAGAAAAGGGGTACGCACCTGAGGTTGAGGACTTCCCGTGTCACCCGGCGTCCCTAGCGCAGAAGCAGCAGCAGCAGCAGCCGAGGATGATGATAAGGAAGCGCTGTCCTTTGTGTGAGAGGGGGGCGTGGGAGGAGGGACGTCCGTCTCGCTGCCCCCCAGTCCATTCAGTCCCTTGCGGCTAGGCAGGCTCCATTTGCCGCACAGGCCCTCGTAGGCGAAGGCGGAGGGGGTCCCCAACCCTGGGCGGAGCGGCAGAGGGACACGTCCCGTCCCATCGGCCACCGAAGCCAGGGAGCCGGCGCATGACAGCTGGCTTCCCAGGAAATGGGGTCCGGGGGGCCACGAGGCAGCCGGGGTGGGCGTGGGCCGTCCTTCGCCCTGGCTCAGGAAGTGGGCCGTCTGGGAGGGGGGCTGGACCAGCCAGCTTTGGCTCGGAGGAGGATGAGGATGAGGAGGAAGGCCCAACTCTGGTTCTAAAGAGACAACAGCAAAAGGGATCACATTTTCTATACTGCCACACAACCCTCTGGGAGGTTCACAAGTTACAGTAACTGGAATTTCCCCCCAAACTCAGAAGGATAGAAGAGGCTGAGTCAACCTTGATCCATAGTCGGGATCGAACTCACAACCTTTTGGTTGCAGTTCAGCAGTTTTAACCCCTGCGCCACCAGGGCTCTGTCTAACAACAATAGGAACGCAGAGAGTCCTGGCCGAAATCCAGACGAAGCACCCTGAAGCATGTGCGAAATGCGTCGAGAGATGGTGCGCGCTGCAACACTGGAAGAATTCGAGAATCGGAAAGCAAACCTCGGTCAGATCTGCTTTGATTCGGATTCTTGCCTTGCGCAGCCACGGCTGGATCGCCTTCCATAACAATTACTGTACTAAGAACCAGCGCTTTCTCAACCCTCCATGCCCGAAAGCGTGACACATGACGGTTTTATTGATCTTTCAGGTTTATGGTTATTGCCGCCATCACAATTTATACTCAAGCACATGATCGCATCCCAACAGACGGTAGCTGTTTGTTTAGCGCCGGCTTTTGTTAACTACAATTCTGATGTCAATAAAATGTCAACGATACATATAAAATTGCCTGTAAACGAAGAAATGTTCCTCTATATAGCAGGAGTTCTCAACCTTTTTAAGCCAGGGGCCATTGGGTCACGCTCTCTCAGACAGCTTGGGGGGCCGGATGGCCATTTTGCCATTCTCCTGGCTATAGAGCAGGGATTCTCAACTTGTAGCCCATTGACCAGATGTGGTCCATGACACAGTTCATGTGGCGGCCCCACCGCCTCCACCACACCATGTGGTGGAGACGGTGGAGCCCCCACATGAACTGTGTCATGGACCACATCTGGTCAATGGGCTACAAGTTGAGAATCACTGCTCTACAGCCAGGAGAGCTCAACCTTTTCAAACTGGGGGCTGGGTCGAGGGCCGGATAGCCACTTTGCCCTGCCTGCACGATGGGGGT
Organism: Bradypodion ventrale; assembly: GCA_035047345.1. Taxonomy (NCBI): domain Eukaryota; kingdom Metazoa; phylum Chordata; class Lepidosauria; order Squamata; family Chamaeleonidae; genus Bradypodion; species Bradypodion ventrale. The sequence goes on from JAWDJE010000012.1 coordinate 24,213,596, forward strand.
GGCCATTTTTGTCCCAACAGCTTCAAAGGGGTGGCCACTTTGTTTCTCGAATGCCCTTGGAGGGGTGAGGTGCCACACGAAATGGTGCCATGGGCCGGATCCGGGTGAACGTAAGACCACAACCCTGTGGGTCTTTTAGCGGGTCACAAGCCCTGCTTGAAATCCATGGGGCTGCTTTTCCAGGCACATGCATCACTTGCTCACATTATCATTCTGCAGCACTAAAAAAATAAACATTGCCTGCTACTTGGTCTAATCCATGTGTCCCATACTAAATCAAGTGCGCTGAATCCAAATCTGAAGTCCGATTCTGCCTAGGACGTGAAGATCTTAAGTAAGCAAATCTCACGCTCTTGGTTAGGTTCATGCGCTGACCACTTGGGGTATATTTGCCACAAATGTAGGAAAAATATCCGGTTTATTAATGCAGCTGCGCCTCCTTAACTCACTACGGCCTAGCTGTACTATCCAATAAGATGGTTTAGCACTAGAGATGGCTTGGTCCATCTCACCTTATACAGTAAAACCCCTACTTACGAAAAAAAATGTCCGTTCCGTAGGCTTTCGCTTAAATCGTTTTTTTATGCAACTCGAAGCAAACCCATAGGAAAAAGATTCTTTACGTAACTCGAAGCCAACCCATAGGAAATCGTGTAAATCGGGACATGGTTTTAGCACAAAATCATTATGTAAGTCGAATTTTATGTAACTCGAGGCATATGTAAGTCGGGGTTTTACTGTATACCTATTTCTGACGTCTGCTCACTGGCGTGCCCAGACGCAGCTGGAACATGCATGCCACCAGGGGACGTAATTCAGCCGAGGGCGGCAGCAGCCATAGTGATAGCTGCAACTGTTACAACTTTCCCATGTAAAAATACATTACCCAATGACCGACCATTTGAACAGCTATAGCACGACTTAAAATCTGTATGTGATAGGCAAATTCTGTGCTCAGATTTGGAACCTGCACACTCGGTATCATGTAAATCACGTGTGTTCTTCCCAGTAGCAAAATCATTGTTGTGCAGTGGATCACTCACTCACATCAATAAGCTTAAAAGACGAGAATAAGAGAAACTAAGCAAGGGAGGGACCCTCAACATCCTCTGAACGGAGATGAGCCTCAAGTCCGCCGGCTCAGATCCAGGAAGAGCTTTATGGCAAGAACAAACATCCTTGAGGGTGCGCAAGAGCAAAACCAAATTAGAAGATGGAGGGAGCTCATACTGGGCAAGGAACAGCATTAAAGGAGGACATGGCTGAGGAACTCAACCTCTCCTACGTCACTTGGAGGACCCTGAATAGGCCGAGGGTCGGAGTCCCTAAATGCAAGGCTCAAGTGGAGGCTACTGGTGGACAACAACATGCGGTGTGAATGTGGAGAGAGACAGAATCCATGGGCTCATTGACTGGTCTGCCAATGACTGCCAGAAACGTGCACCGATGAGGACTTGAGTTTGGCCAATGACAAAGCCAAGAAAGCGGCTTCATTTTGGCCATCCAGGGTTTGATCAGGACACGAAAGAATTCTGCCCTTGTCTAATCTTGTCTATTAGCTAATCCACCCAGAGCCGTGTCATTTCCAGTGTTGGTGCGCTAATGAGAATATGGAGGACAAGGGTATCCATGGCTATAATTATGGATCCCTAAGGACAACCTCTGGGGTGGAGAGATAGGCAGGATAGATCAATGCCATTTCCAGGGGATCCTAAGCAGGTGAAGGCATCTGCTTGGGAATAAATACCCTGAAGCACATGGTGAGCCACTGTGTGAGACAGAATGCTCGACTGGATGGGCTCATGTGGCCTCTTCCAGCAAGGCTGTTCTTATGTTCTTATGTACCATTCCCGCCATGGGGTACACAGAAAGAACCTCCTTGAAGATTGTGGTATTTTGAAACCACAATCGGGCATGCCCTGGTAACGGCCACCTTGTGTTACCGGCTAATCTTTCTCACACTGGGTCAGGCGAAAGGAAATGCAGAACGAACTCACCAAAGGGTGCCTTCATTTTGGCAGTTTCGCGTCTGGCCTAGACGCAGAGGAAGAAGGAGAGGAAGAAGAGGAAGAGGAGGAAGAAGAAAAAGAAAAATGCCACCCATCCCTTCGTTCCACCCCTGCAAAGCTATTGTAACATTTCTCTGTTCACAAAGATACCTTACCGGCTTGAGGCTGGACGCTGGTAACAGCAGGTTCGGCAGGGTTGACCGCCGCGTGTCCGGCGCCGTGAGCAAGGGTCCCGGGAACTTGAGCCCCATGGGCCGTGGGGTTATGGCTAAGCGAGGAAGATCCACCACCGCAGTCTGAATCATCAATGTTCCCTCCGCTGTTGCAGCCGGCCCCACAACCTTTCTGCATCCTGTAACATCAGGAGAGAATGTCAGGAAGGGTTAAAGTCACCAGGAGTTCGATTCTGACCAGGACTAAAAGTGGACTCCATCCTTCTGAGGTCAAGAGAAGTGTCATTGCTATTGTGCAATATCCTTGCTAAACAGAACAATGTTCTGACAATGGGCTATCTACCGTGTCTGGGACTGCGGTGGCTCAAGCGGTTAAGACACTGAGTTCAATTCCCGGGTACTGCATGACAGAGGGAGCTCCCGTCTCTGTCCTAGCTGCTGCCAGCCTAGCAGTTCGAAAGCAAGAAATTGCAAGTAGATAAATAGGGACCACTTGGGTGGGAAGGTAAGCAGCGTTCCGTGCACTCCAATGTTGAGGCATGCCTGCCACGTGTCTATGGAAATGTTTGCATAGACAATGCTGGGACTTTGGCTATAAACAGAAATGAACACTGAACCCTAGAGTCAGATATGTCTGGTGTTTGAGTAAGGACAACCTTTATTTTTACCTTACCATTTCTATTTCTGTCTGTACAATCTATCACCGTGATGGCAAACCTTGGCACTCCAGATGTTCTTGGACTTCAATTCCCAGAAGCCCCTGTGAATCCTCACAAATGGGTTTACTGTGATTCATCCGGCCCGCGCTGGCCTCGTCGCTCCCGGAAGCAGAAGTAAAACGTGCCCGTACGGTTAAGGCTCTTCCGGGTTAACTTTTCCTCCATACGGGGGTGTTTTACTTCCGCTTCCGGGAGCGACGAGGGCAGCGCAGGCCGGATGAATCGCAGTAAACCCATTCGTGTGGATTCACAGGGTGCTTGGGCTTCTGGGAATTGAAGTCCAAGAACATCTGGAGTGCCAAGGTTCACCATCCCAGGTCTATCACAAGGGTGGCCAAACTTTTGGGGCCATGAGACAGTCACGTGGCTCCTTCCCGCGCGTGCGGTAAACCCATTTGTGTGGATTCATAGAGCAATGTTTCCCAACTTTTGGTTCTTGCTTTGACTTCAGTTCCCAGAAGCCGAAGCTGATCCCCCCAAAGCACTGATCAGCCAATGGACTGGCTTAGGCTTCTGGGAATTGAAGTCCCGGGCCCCACATCGGGAACCACTGCTAAAGGACCCCTCCCCACATGACCCCGGGAGCCTCACCTCTCCCAGCTGCGTATGAACCAGGCGGAGAGGTTGTGCAAACTGATGGGTCCCCCCCACAGCGAGCAGAGCTGGGGGTGGCTGCCGGCGTAGGACGTGGTCAGGGGCGAGACGTAGATGGGGTACCCGATGGGCTGGTCGCAGGAGGAGTTGATCATGTTGCGGAGGGCCTGCTTGGCGTTCTGGATGCTGCCCCGTTCCGGGTTCCGGTTCCGGAGGAACACCAGTTCCTGCTGTTGCCCGGCCCACAGGCCTCGCACGCACTCCCGGTTCACCTGGGCCAGAGATTAGAGGAAAAAGAACGCCATAAGTGTCTTGCAAGCGGCTGTGCTGTATTGCAGCCAAAACTGCTAATCTTGCGAGTATGACACTGACAGGGCTCAAGGTTGACTCAGCCTTCCAACCACCACCACCACCGCCTCCTTCTTGTGCCGCATTCGATTCCGAATACTGGCGATGCGCATGGTGATCAGCCACGAACATTATCTTGGGAATCATATCATGCAGTGGCCTTCCGCATCGCAGCGTGGTACCACTGATCCAGTTAGTATCCGATTTCCCTGAGTGAGAGAAACATGGCCCTATGGGACTTCCAATTATTTCAGGAACAGGATCAAGCCTGAAGTAACTAGTTACAAATAATAGCTTCTTCTTTAAGTGCCGTATCTGATTCCGAATATTTGCCTTCCTGCATCGCAGCGTGACACCCGTAGTACCACTGATCCAGTTCCATGCGTCACTTTCTGGTCCTTTTTGGCACACAAAGTCATCATCATCATCCCCAGGCCAGGATGGATGGAGTTGCTGCCCTCACTCAAGAGGGATTCAAGTGGGATTTAATCCACCTGGGGACCATCATCCTTCCCTGTGGACTTCTCCGCCCAAGGCTTCTATCCTCAGGGAGGTCAGGTTAGTTAACCAAAGGGGTTTGGTTTCTGAAATTCCCCTGATCATCCTTCTTGCCCTCCTCTGGACTTGCTCTAATTTGTTTGCATCATTCTTAAAGTGCCCAGAATTGGACCCAGGACTCTAGATGGGGGTCTAACTAGTACTGAATAGAGAGGGGGGGACTAGTCATACCTCACAGGTTTTGGAGACTAGTAATGGGTAAAGCTCACCCTTGCTCAAAAGCTAGTCAGATCTGACTCTAGGTTTTGGTGCGATTCTCCATCTACAGCCAAAGAGGCAGCCCTGTCTGGACCTAGACGTTTCCATGGCCCTGCGGCAGGCATGACTGGACACTGGCGTGCATGGAATGCTGTTTCCCTTTCACACCGAAGTGGTACCTCTTTATTTACAGTAAAACCTCACATAAAGAGCGCCTCGCTTAGGACTAACCCGCTTAAAGAGAATTTTCTCTGAATGGTCGCCTCGCTTAACAACTAAACCGGGGTCCGTAATCCCCCCCCCCCCCCCGGTGCACGTGCGCCAAAAGTCACAATTGGTCACTTACAATAGTGTTTTGCTTAAAGAGCACACTCACTTAAAGAGCAATCCCGTGGAACGCATTATGCTCTTTAAGGGAGGCACCACTGTACTTGGAATTTCTTGCTTTCAAACTGCTAAGTTGGCAGGAGCTGGGACAGACGACGAGAGCTCACTCCACAGTGCAGCACTCGGGTCTCGACCTTCTGCTTGTGTTGTTCAGCATCTTAACCACTACGCTACTTCAGGCAAAAACTGCTGGCAATGTGAGTGACCGGGCTTAAGGATGTCTCACCGCCTCCTCATCCTTCTTCGAGTGCCGTGACTCCCAATATCGGTGATCCTCATGGCATGTACCTCCTCTAGCTTGTTTGCCTCTATCTTAAAGTGCCCAGAATTGGACCCAGGACTCCCGGTGTGGCCAAACTAGTGCTGAATAGAGAAGAGAACTAGTACGATCTCAGGGATTTGGGAGACTAGAGTTCTGTTAATGCAACCTAAAACTGCGTCGGGCTTTTTTGCAGCCGCGTCGCACTATTGGACAGAGGCTTTCTCTGCTGCTTCTGGTCCTTTCCGTACACACAAGGGACCCTGGAGAGCCAAAGCAAAGCCACCACACTTCTGTCTCGCCCCATTGTGCTCTCGGAGCGGTTCACAAGTTAATGAGCATTTTGCCCCACAACATGCTAGGCCAGGGGTTCCCAACCTTTTCAAGCCAGGGGCAGGGACACGCTCTCTTGGTCAGTTTCGAGGGCCGGACGGCCATTTGACCCTGCCTGCACGACGTGGGCGGCCATTTTGCCCCAACAGCTTCAAAGGGGATGGCCATTTTGTTTCTCAAATGCCCTTGGAGGGGTGTGGGTGGGGGCACATGAAGATGTGGTGCGGGCCACTCGTTAAGTTGGGGACCCCTGTGCTAGGTTGAATCAACCTTGATTCCTGGTCAAGATCGAACTCACAACCTTTGGGTTGCAGGGCAGCAGTTTTAACCCCTGCGCACCCACCTCAGCCAAAAGCAGTCTTTGACCCACCTTGATGACCCGGAATCCGAGGTAGCGCTTGTTGAGCATGATAATCTTATACTCATCGCTGGCGTCGTCCATCACATGGCGCAGGGCCAGCAGCGAGGGCGTGTTGGTGAGGATGGCGCTGCGCCAGGCCGGGTCGCCCTCGTGGGAGATCACCATCTTCTCCTCGTTCGACCGGATGGCGTCGTACAACACAGCCGGGTCGTCGTACTCATCTGGGGAGGTGAAATGGTCCTGGGGAAAGAAGGGGCGGAAGCACTGGGTCAAGCTAATGGGGAGGCACGCATACGCACGGCAGGAGTGTCACTGGACAGCCATGCTTGTTCTCCAAAGTCCCACCCTAGCTTTTCTACTTCATATAAGCAGCGCTGCCGTGGCCTAGTGGTTAAGAAGCTGAGCTCGGAGACTGGAAGGTCGGGGTTCGATACCAAGTGCTGCAGGATGGATCTTGGGGGACATGAAAGGAGGCTCATTTCTCCAACAACAAAAATCCTTTCGACCCAGAGTAATTTCTGACATGACGTTCATTTACTTCGCACAGTGGAACCTCAGCTCACGGAATGATAAATGCATTCTCCGGGACGTTTCGTACAGCAAAAAATGACTTAAACTGAGTGTCTCATGGGAATGCACTGAAAATCAAAAGACGTCAACTGAAACGTGGTTTCCGATAGGAATGCATTAAAACCAATTAATCCATTTCGGGGGAAATTCCATAAACTGAGCCATTGTTTTCTATGGATTTCCTTTCATAATGCGGTTTTTACGTTAACCAAGCTGTTCATTAACTGAGGTTCCACTGTATATGCAGCATCTGCAGTAAATATGGCTCAAGTGGCTAAGACGCTGACTGGGAGGCGGAAGGTCAGCAGTTCGATTCCCGAGGACTGCAGGACGGATTGAGCGCCCGCCTTTGTCCCAGCTCCTGCCAACCTATCAGTTCGAAAGCAAGACATTGCAAGTAGATAAATAGGGACCACTTCGGTGGGAAGAGAAACAGCGTTCCAGGCGCTCTGGTGTCTAGTCATGCCTGCCACATGACCACAGAAACGTCTGCAGAAGCAGACAGCGCTGGCTCTTCGGCTTTGAAACAGAGATGAGCATTGAACCCTAGAGAAGGATACGACTGGCTTTCGAGCAAGGGGAAGCTTTACCTTTACCTATATTTCCAAGGTGCATTACTAGCATTTGCCACTAGAGGCCACTATATACCACATAATCCATAGGGGTCTCTATTTTCCAGTTTCAGGATCCTATCCCCCTAGGACAGTGATGGTGAACCTTTTAGAGACGGAGTGCCCAAATTGCATCCCCAAACACACTTATTTATTGCAACGTGCCAACACAGCAAAAGGGGGGGTGAAGAAGCGATCCCATTGGGCTGCTGGGCAGCGCAAACTCTGTGCTGGGGGAAGGGAGGAAGCGCTCCCATTGGACTGCTGGGCAGAGCGGTGGGGCAAACTCTGTGCTGGGGTGACTGCACGGGTGCCCACAGAGAGGGCTCCGAGTGCCACCTGCCATAGGTTCGCCATCACTGCCCTAGGACAGAGATTCTCAATCTGTGGCCCGTGGGCCAAATGCGGCCCATGGTTCAATTTCATGTGCCCCCCCCCCCGCCTCCACCACACCCAAAAGTGCCATGTGGTGGAGGAAGGGCTAAATGGCTGTCCGGCCCCCGAAGCTGTCTGAGGGTCCCCGGCTGAAAAAAGTTGAGAACTCCTGCCCTAGGATAAGGGACGGGGAAAAGTTCATTGGTTTAGGTAGCTGGTTGTTGAGCCACAGATTATGAGTTCAATTCCCCACTGTGCCTTCTGGGAGAAAGAGCCAGCCCAGGGGGTGAGAGAGAACAGCCTGGTGAACATGCTCAGTAAAAGATCAAGGTCTCCCTTGTTCGAAAGCCAGTCGTATCCAACTCTAGTGTTCGATGCTCATCTGTTTCCATGGACATGTGGCAGGCCTGCCTAGACATGGAATGCCATTACCTTTCCCACCGAAGCAGTACCTATTCATCTACTTGCACATTTCTTGCTTTCAGATGGCTAGGCTGGGCAGGAGCTGGGGCCGACAACAGCAGTTCACTGTGTCATGCAGTACTCGGGTCTTGAACTCCGACGTTCTATAGTCGAGCTTAGCATCTTAACCACTAAGTACTTCAGCCTCTTCCAAAACCACAAGTTCCGAAGTCAAGGAGGGACTTAAATCTCCTGGAGGTTTGAGCACTGCCCGACTCTCTGGAATGTAAAATGCGACTGCGTTGCGCCTGTCGGATTCAACCGAGGGGAGAGGCTGAGCCCACCTGGTGCAGTTTGAGAGACATGCGCACTCCGGGGGCCACGACTTGATGGAGCAGGTCCATGTCGGCGAAGACCCATTCGTCGCGGGGCGAAGTGATTCGGAAGTCGCCTTTGAACAGTGCATGTAGACCGTAAAGGAAGGGCTCTAGGCTGCAGAGAGAGAGAGAGCTGTAAACATGGGCACATAGCACCACATGAAAGGGAAAAGGTCAAGGTCACCATGGCTTGAAAGCCAGTTGTGTCCAACTCTAGGGTTCACTGCTCATCTCAGTTCATAGCCAAAGAGCCAGCACAGTCTGCGTCTGTAGACATTTCCATGGCCATGTGGCAGGTATGACTAGACACATGGAACGGCGTTACTTTTCCCACCGAAGTGGTACCTATTTATTCTACTTGCAATTTTCTTGCTTTTGAACTGCTAGGTTGGCAGGAGCCAGAACAAAGACGAGAGCTCACTCCGTCATGCAGCGCTCAGGTCTTGAACTGCTGACCTGCCGGCCTTCCAGTCAGCATCTTAACCACCTGAGCCACCACAGTCTTCCCCTCACATGCAAGCAGCCACTCCGATGCTTTCATGAGAACTTGAACATGTACTGCAGTGGCCCGATGGTTAAGAAGCTCGCCTTGTTAGCTGGGAAGGCTGGCAAGTCAGCAGTTCAAGACCCGGGTACTGCATGACGGGTTGAGGGCCCGTCTCTGTCCCAGCTCTTGGGGACATGAAAGGAGCCTCATTTGGGCATCCGCTGAGTGGTGTTGATTCCGCAAAAATATTTTTCAACCCAGAATAATTTCTGGCATGAAATTATCATTATATGATAACTTGAGCACAATCAAGACATGGCGGCGACGTCTCTGAAGCCACCAGAGAAGACGTGGTGGGGCCAGTGATGGTCAAACATCTCATGCCCAGGCTCCATGCATCAGATGGCAGATTCCACTGGTCTCAGACAGTACAGCTAATGTGTAGACCGTCCGGGCACATAAACATGTGCCATGCTGTATTTGACTAAATGTCCGCTTGGTTCAGGATTCTCCTGCCGTAGGTGCCGAATGGATGCCAACAGCAAAATGTGGAAGTAACACGTCTCAATTCTTCCAGCCTTGCCACAGAAGAAGAAGAAGCTACCAACTTATCTTTGAACAAACTAGTCTTGATTGCATCCCCTGCTATCCATTAATAGCTTAATTTCCCCTTCTCTTTCCAGAAGACATGAGAGGAGATGATACTTGTTAAAGTCAAGGCCATTAGTGATTAATCAGTTATCAGCTTCTTCTTCTTTCCTGTCTAGGTCAGATTTTAACCCAGGGGTTTGCAACCTACAGCCTGTAGGCCAGATCTGGCCCACAGTGCCAAATAATCTGGGCCACGACCTCCCTTCAGCCGCTGCCACCAGAATTAGCCGTGGACTCATTTACGGCCGCGGAAACGTGTTTGCTACAGCTGTAAATGAGTCCACGGGCATCGTAAACATATTTACGACAGCTGCGGACGTGTTTTACGGCCCACTCAGCTGTCTGAGCGGGCATGGTCCAGCCCATGGCTGAAAAAAACGTTGAGAAGCCCTGCTTTAACCTGTCAAAATGAAGCCACCTTTTGGCGAGTTCTTCTGGGCCGGACGTGGAACTGCCAAAACGAAGGCAAACTTTTGGGGAGTTCCTTGTGCTGTTCCTTTCGCTTGGCCTAGTGTGAGAAAGATTAGCCAGCCACACAAGTTTGCCCTTACCGGGATATGCCAGATTATGGTTCGAGAACACCACAATCTTCAAGGAGGCTGCTAACCTTTAGACACTCCTGGTCTCTAAGACCTGCACTGAAAGCAGAGATCGATGTCCAGCACCGTCCTTTGCTCCTGGTTCTTGCCCAGGTAGAGCCAGAGGGCATCCCTCAGGTTGGTCTCACCTGGCAGACATGCTGTGAGAAGCCGTGCCCAGCGCCCGGCGCCCGAGGATGCAAAGGCCGAAGCAGAGGGTGACAAGAGGGGAGTTCCATTCCCGATCCACCGGCTGCAGGGAGAGAAAGACACCAGAGGAAGTGAGAGGAAGGAGATCATCATTATTGTACATGATCATAGTAAAGGTTGCCCATGCTCGAAGGCCAGTCGTATCTGACTGTACGGTTCAGTGCTCATCTGTTTGCAGCCAATAAGCCAGCACTGTCTGGATCTGTAGACATTTCCATGGGCATGTGGCAGGCATGACTAGATGGCGGAGTGCACGGAACGCTGTTTCCCTTCCCACCAAAGTGGTCCCTATTTATCTACTTTGGCAATCAGCCATGAAAACTGTCCTGAGCATATAATGCAGTGGTCTTTCATCTGCCTTCCGCATCGCAGCATGACACCCATAGTACCACTGATCCAGTTCTGCGAGTCACTTTCTGGTCCTGAGCCCTTTTGGCACGCAAAGTCATCATCATCATCATCCCCAGGCCAGGAAGGATGAAGCTGCTGCCCTCCATCAAGATGGATTCGAGTGGGATTTAATCCACTTGGGGACCATCACCCTTCCCTGTGGACTTTGCCACCCAAGGCCACTAGTCCTCAGGGGGTCAGCTTAGTTAACCTCCACCTGACATTTGGCCTTGAGTCACTGGCAGTAGGGTCTACTCCAAGGATGGCGAACCTTGGCATTCCAGATGTTCTTGGACTTAAATCCCCAGAAGCCCTGATCAGCAGGAGTGCTGACTTGGGCTTCTGGGAATTGATGTCCAAGCATACCTGGTTGGCCACCACTGCAGTAGGATATATTCTATGACCATAGCAGGATCGCCTGGCCAGACTCATCTTTTCTCCCCACTTCCCTCCTCTCCAACCCACCTTCTCCCGGCGCCCAGCACAGTACTGGATCCAGTCGAGGTAGATGTTGCAGAAGGAAGCCAGGGTGATGCCCGCCATGCGGTGGTCGTAATCCTCGTCGATGTTCAGGTTGAAGGTGGGGTCGCTGTCGGCATAGTTCGGGGAGGCGCAGGGGCGCAGGGCCTCCTGGATCCCCTCGTGGCGCATCCATTCTTCCAGCTTCAAGGAACACGTCACGTAGTAGATGATGCTCTGTCCGTGGGGCGGTGGATCAGTCCAAAAGAGAGGGAGGAGGAAGGAAGAGAAGAGTATGAGTATCCCACCAAACGTCTTTTCTACAACTATTTCGTAAAATGTTGAAGATAACAAGGATCTGAGGCTACTCTAATGCAATTATTGGAAATCACGGGATTATTCCAAGTCCCACATAGGCTCCTTTTGTAGAGAGAACCTCTAAAGACATTTCCCCATGTTGGTTTTTATTTTTAGAAGAGTGAGAATCGTGGTTTCTCACCCATTTGGAGAGAATGTCTTGGAGCTGCATATATACCATACAAGGCCTATATGGGAAGAGGAGAAGGACAAAGACCACGAGGAAGGCCCAGAGGAAGGTGCAGAGGCAACATGAAAGAAAGATTACAAGCAAAGGCTCATCTCTGTTTCAAAGCCGAAGAGCCAGCATGGTCTGTTTCTGCAGACATTTCCGTGGTCATGTGGCAGGCACGACTAATGCTGGTGGAGGCCGATAGCAATGCCAGAGCAAGAATCTTGCATCTTCCTTGACACAAAAAGAAGAAGCGGAAGAGGAATAAAAAGTAAAAAGAAGCAGAAGAAAAAGAAGTAGAAGATGATGAAGTGGAAGCAGAAATGGAAGAACATGAAGAAGAGGAAGGGGAAGAAAGAACGGAAGAAGAAACAGAAGAAGAAGAGGAAGAGAAAGCGGAAGAAAAAGATTTATGGTGATTAATTTGGTTTTTGTGCTTATTTTACATATTATTAGAATGTTGGGGATAAAATATATAGATTTATCGAAATATATACGTAAATAATTAATGTGGTTATATATTATAAAAGACATATATAAAAAAGTAAAAGTAGTATATATTTGATGAATGAGTTAAAAACGAGATTAGCTCAATATTATGAGTAAGATAAGCTCTATTTTTACTTAGATTTTGTATTTTTGTATTGTATTTTGTATTTGTATTATATTGATTTTTCTGTTTTGTTACTTTCATTTTTCTTCTTTTTGAAAAATTAATAAAAATATTACTATTACTATTACTATTATTATTAGAAGACGAAGAAGAAGAACAGATATGGAGGAGGAGGAGGAAGCGAAAGAAAAAATGGAAGAAGCTGAAGAGGAAGTAGAAGAAGTGGAAGAAGAGATGGAAGAAGAAGCAGAAGAGGAAGAAGAAAAAGGTGATGATGATGATGACTGGTTTCTCAGTTTTGGCATGGGGCCTTTTCTCCTTTCTCTAAGGTTGAACATCCATTCTTCAGACTGACTTCCTTCCAGAGTAGACATTTGAAGCTAACGTGTGCATATTCCGGCCCACCACCCACCACCCGGTTTGAGAGTGGAAGACACTCTGGTGTCTTACTTCTCGTAACACCTCCGCAACCCGAGCCAGAAAGGAGAAAGAGAAGTAACCCTTTCCGGGATTGGCCTTGAGTGACTCCTCCGGAAGGGAGACGTCATTCCGGAGGTGCTCCACTCACCTTGACGTAGTAGGTGATGAGGATTTTGCGCAGGTCAAAGACCTGGAGCATGGAGGCAGCGTTGTTATCGCTGATGCTGTAGCCTTCGAGGACGTACTTGGTGGCGGCCACTTCCCAGGCCAGCCAGCGCTGCCCGAAGGCCGCGTTGAAGCTCAGCATGCGCGGGAGGTGGCCCGGCTCGCAGCAACAGCACCCTTCGTCCTCTTCCACCCCTTCGGTGATGGCCTCCACTTCCCGCTGCTGGCAGTAGGTGCCTGGGGGAAAGGAAACCCACAGGTTAGGTGGCAAAGGCTGCCTGAGGCCACAAGTTATGGCTTTCCGTTGGCATAGAACTGTGATGGCAAACCTTGGCACTCCAGCTGTTCTTGGACTTCAATTCCCAGAAGCCCAAGCACCCTGTGAATCCACACGAATGGGTTTACTGCGATTCATCCGGCCTGCGCTGCCCTCGCCGCTCCTGGAAGCGGAAGTAAAATGCGCCCGTACGGAGGAAGGGTTAACCCGGAAGAGCCTTAACCGTACGGGTACGTTTTACTTCCGCTTCCGGGAGCGACGAGGGCAGTGCAGGCCAGATGAATCACAGTAAACCGATTCGTGTGGATTCACAGGGTGCTTGGGCTTCTGGGAATTGAAGTCCAAGAACATCTGGAGTGCCAAGGTTCGCCATCACGGACATAGAAGGACCCAGGGATCGATCTCCAATTCCAGCTCCGATGATCAGCAGAAAATCTGGCCTTTCTTCTTCCTCCTTGTCAATGCAATAGTCAAGGTCAAAGTCACCTTTGCTTGCAAGCCAGCCGTGGCTGACTCTATGGTTCGGTGCTCATCTCTATTTACAGCCCAAGAGCTGGCCCAGTCAGTGTCTGCAGATGTGTCCGTGGACATATGGCAGGCATGACTAGATGCCGGAGCGTACAGAATGCTGCTAACCTTCCCACCGAAGTGGTCCCTATTTCTCTACTAGCAATGTCTTGCTTTTGAACTACTAGGTAGGCAAGAGCTGGGACAGAAGACAGGAGCTCACTCTGTCCTGCTGCATCTGGGTCTCGAACTGCTAACCTGCCACCCTTCAGTGCCTTAACCACTAAGCCACTGCAGTCCCTCAGAAGGCTAAGGACTAACCATAGATGTAAGGCAGGGTGTCAATAGATCAAATCATGCATTCAGTTAATCGAAGGGCAAAGACTGCAGTTTAATGGCAGAGACTCTGTTACAAAATCCTATGTATTGAGATACCAAATGACTTCATCGTTAATTGGGAAGAAATCTTCCCTCCTTTTCTCACTGTATTGTATGTTCTTGATCTATACCACCAAGTCACCTATAACTATATTTCCCACCCTCTTGCCTTTCCCATAAAGCAGGGATTCTCAACCTGTGGCCAAAGATGAGGCTTGTGGCACCATTTCATGTGGCCCTGCACTGCCTCCACCACACCAGGAAGTGCCGTGTGGTGGTGGAAGGACAAAATAGCCACCCGGCCCTGGATGCTGTCTGAGGGAGGGTGACCTGCCCCTGGCTTAAAAAGGTTGAGTACGCCTGCCCTTAAGGAATCCAGCCAATGACCAGTATCACATGTCTATCAGACTTAGTTTCATTTCTTCCAAACCACAGGACTAGCATGTTTTGACTAGCAATCCTTCTATGGAATGTGCCATAGCTCTCCCCACGCTTGGAAATCTAAGCTCAGGGTGCAATCAATACCCTGAATGTCCTTCACTCACCACGAAACTCAAGGCCCCGCAGCTGGAAGGTCACCAAGCCGTTGCCGATCTCAATGAGGTGCACCAAGGCGTTCAGGTAGTCCGAGGCCAGGATGAAACAGTCCCCCGTGGTGTAGCTGCTCCACCGGCCCAGCAAAAGGTCCCCGCAGAGGGTGTGTTGCAAGGAACGTGTCAGGTGCTCGTAGAAGATGGAGTTGAGGTTGTTGTCATCGGCACCTGCCAAGACACACAAAGGCACAGATGCACAAAGGAAAAAACAATAAGTATGTGCTTTAACTGTTGTTATAAGGAACAAGCAGTTAGAAATTAGCAATTTGCAGTAATGAAATATGAAAGGGATCCCTTTCAATGGCCACCTGGGGTTATTCAGTTTCTAAAATACACCAACCATTTCATTAAACTTAAACATTTATGTTTGAAGCCTGCACTACCACCTTCAGTCACTAGATGGCGGCTTTCCTTAACCAACACATAGGTTTGCAGTCAATCCAGTTTGATGGGTTCAGGGAAATTGTTGGAGGAACAAAGTTATACAGGTAGTCACCTCCGCCTTGTCTAAAACTTAATAAGGGGGTGGGTGGGGGGAGAGCTTGTTAGATCTGTATACACCCCACCTCAGGGATTGTTATTTGTAGATACCACCTTAAAACACACCTGGGTTGCGGTCTAGCTGTGTGGCCAGTCGAGTATTAGAGTGGTCAACTCTCTTGGTGCTGAGAGAGAAGGGAAAGACAGGTTAGATTTACACATGAACAGGAACCCTATAGGCCAGTAATGGAAAAACTTTTAGAGGCTGAGTGCCCAAACTCAACAGGCTGCCGTCCACACCGCAGGGGTGTGTGGTGTGAATTCTATGCTGGGGGAAGGGAGGAAGTGCGCCTATTGGGCTGCTGGGCAGAGTGGTGGGGTGAATTCTGTGCTGGAGGGAAGAAGTGCTCTCATTGGGCTGCTAGGCAGAGGGCAGGGCAAACTCTGTGCTGGGGGAAGGAGGAAGCACTCCCAATGGGCTGCTGGGCAGAGCAAACTCTGTGTTGGGGAAGGAGGAAGCGCACCCATTGGGCTGCTGGGCAGAGGGCAGGGCAAGCTATGTGCTGGGGGGAGGGAGGAAGCACTCCCAATGTGCTGCAGGGCAGAGGGACAGGGAAGCACTCCCAACTCAGGCTTCTGCAGAGGGGTATAGTGAACTCTGTGCTGGGGTGACGTGTGTGCCCACAGTGAGGGCTCTGAGTGCCCCCTCTGGCACCCATGCAATAGGTTCACCACCACTGCTCTAGGCCAGTTCAGGACGCAATCAGCCCTGCTTTGAACCTGACAGACGCATCACTCACGTGTCACTTACTTGTAGTCACGTTCCCAAAACTTGACGGGGCGAGCGTAGGACATGATGAAGACGGCACTGCCCAGGAGGGGGTTGAGAGGGGTGGAGAATAGGGCAGAGAGAACAGCCTGGACAAACAGCATGGCTGAATCTGGGCACAACGGAGGTCAAGGAAATAACCACATCTTATTTAAACCAGCTAAATACTGAATCCTGCGCTTTCCCTTCCAGAACATAAAATGGGAGTCTGGCAATGGTCTTCCATGACTAAGATTTTAATTCAGTCAGTGATATGGTATTGAGGCAGCCAGGTGCTGAACATGGAGGCTGTGTTTTTACGCGCCCTAGTGGTCATGTGGCAGGCAGAAACACATGGAATGTTGTTATTTTTCTGGCTGAAGTGGTACCTATTTATCCACTTGCAATTTCTTGCTTTCGAACGGCTAGGTTGGCAGGAGCTGGGACAGACGAGAGGAGCTCTCTGCCATGCAGAACTCGGGTCTCAAACTGCTGACCTGCCAACCTTCCAGTCATCAAGTGCGGCATCTAAAGCACTAAGTCAATGGAGTACCCTAGCCAACAGTTACTTATAAACAAAATCTTTCTTGCGGCAATTTTAAACCATATAGGCCCGTGATGGCGAACCTTGGCACTCCAGATGTTCTTGGACTTAAATTCCCAGAGGCCCAAGCACCCTGTGAATCCACACGAAGGGGTTTCATCCAGCCCACACTGCCCTCGTCACGCCCGTACGGAGGGTTAACCCGGAAGAGCCTTAACAGTGCGGGCGCGTTTTACTTCCGCTTCCGGGAGCGACGTGGGCAGCGTGGGCCGGATGAATCGCAGTAAACCCCTTCATGTGGATTCACAGGGTGCTTGGGCCTCTGGGAATTGAAGTCCAAGAACATCTGGAGTGCCAAGGTTCGCCATCACAGATATAGGCTGTAATCCACCATGATTCCTGCGAAAGGAAACCCTATAGATCAACTGGAAAGACTAGCAGGTCTGTCTTGAATCTAAAGGTTGTTTTTTAGGATGATTCTGGTTCCCTTTGTGCTTCGGAGACGAAAGTGGTGCGTGCAAATTCTCTTTAGGTCATTCATCCTCTAGACCAGTGATTCACAACCTTTGGTTTTTGGACTTTAATTCCCAGAAGCCTAAGTCAATTCCCCCAAAGCAGTGATCAGCCAACGGACTGACTGAGGCTTCTGGGAATCGAAGTCGAAAAAACCAAAGGTTGGGAAACGCTGGTCTTGACCCTTTACTGCATCTGCCCATGAAATATGTCAACAGCCAAAGGATACGAGGGACAGCAAACGGCTGGGCGAAGGCGTGGAACGCTGAGCCCCACGTAATCTGCCACGGGGCAATATAGGTTAACACAAAGCGGAGTTTGTATAGGAGATCCCATAGCTGGGAGAGGGGAAAAACAGGAGGAAAAAGAAATTAGGAGAGAGGGTCATGTTTTGCAAAAACCAAAAAATCCCAAATAAAGTTCATACCAAAAATCTCCCTCATCCCAGAGGTTAGGATATATTATTCCCTACAGTTGCTGGTCTCCAGAGGTACAGGTAAAGGCTGCCCTTACTTGAAAGCCAGTAGTATCTGACTCTAGGGTTCAGTGCTCATCTGTTTATAGCCAAAGAGCTCATCTGTTTATAGCTGTGGGCAGGTATGCCTAGACTGCAGAGTGCGTGGAACGCTGTTTACCTTTCCCACCAAAGTGGTCCCTATTTATCTACTTGCAATTTCTTGCTTTCGAACTGCTAGGTTGGCAGGAGCTGGGACAGACGACGGGAGCTCACTCTGTCATGCAGCACTTGGGTCTCGAACTGCTGACCTCCAGAACCAAGCAGCAAAAAATAAATAAAAATAAAAATAATTTTGGAAAAGTCCTAGCCCAGAGGTGGCTAACCTTGGTGCCCCAGATGTTCTAGGACTTCAATTCCCAGAAGCCTCAGTCAATTCCCCAAAGCACTGAACAGCAAATGGACTGACTTGACTGCTGGGAATTGGAGTCCAAAACCCAACGGTTGGGGATCACTGTTAAAAGCTATACACAAAAGCTATTGTGCAGTGGTGGCGAACCTTGGCTCTCCAGATGTTCTTGAACTTCAATTCCCAGAAGCCACCTGATCAGCAGGAGTTCCAGATTTGGGCTTCTGGGAACTGAAGTCAAAGGACACCAGGAGTGCCAAGGTTTACCATCATGGGCCCATGGGATGACCAACCCTGGAGTTCCTTGGCCCTTCAATCCTGCCAGGGGGAGAGATGCAGATGCCATGAGGGTTCCCTGGGTTGTCTGGAAGGAGGATCCTGTCCCCCAAGGTACCTTGCTGAAGAGGATGGACATGACGAAGTAGTCAGTCAGGAAGCCCTCGGAGTATTGCTTGTAGTCAAACTGGAAGAAAAGGACGGTGAAGGCCAGCGTGACGTACTGTTGGGGCGGGCAACAGAAGGAAGAACGCAGCAGCTTCATGCCAGCCACGGTGAGGAGGAGGGCGCGACAACTGGGAAAAGGCAGAGAGGAGGGGAAGGAGGAGAGAACAGGCATCAGCGCTTAGGTCTAGGTCTCCCAACGCCGTGGTGGCGAACCTTGGCACTCCTGCTGTTCTTGGGCTTCAATTCCCAGAAGCCCAAGTCTCTGTGAATCCACACGAAATGGGTTTACTGTATGGATGCGTGGATTCACAGAGACTTGGGCTTCTGGGAATTGAAGCCCAAGAACAGCTGGAGTGCCAAGGTTCGCCACCACGGCCATAGGAACTGTGGTGGCTGAGTGGTTTTGGTCTCTGAAGACGGGCAAGACTCCAGAGGCACCTACTAGATGCAAAGCTTGTCCTGACGGGGGTTGCTGACTGAGTGGGCGTCGATGGTGAGGGCGTTGAGTACCACGGCTGGATAGATGAAGTATTTCTCCACACACTGCAACCAAGCGTACAGCTTCTCAAACCACATCAGCTGGGCAGCGCCTGAGAAGAGGGAGGGAGGGAGGGGGAGAGAGAAAGAAAGAGAGAAACGGAGAAATGAAGGAAGGAAGCAAGAAGGACAGAGAGACAAAAAAGATGGAGAAGGAAAGAAAGAAGGAAGGAAAGATGGAGAAAGAAAGAAAGGACAGAGAGACAGAGAAAGAAAGGAGGGAGGAAAGAAAGATGGAGAAAGAATGAACAGACAGAGAAAGAAAGATGGAGAAAGAAAGAAGGAAAGAAAGAAAGATGGAGTAAGAAGGAAAGGACAGACAGAGAAAAAAGAAGGGAGGAAAGAAAGATGGAGAAAGAATGAACAGACAGAGAAAGAAAGATGGAGAAAGAAAGAAGGAAAGAAAGAAAGATGGAGTAAGAAGGAAAGGACAGACAGACAGAGAAAAAAGAAGGGAGGAAAGAAAGATGGAGAAAGAATGAACAAAGAAAGAAAGATGGAGAAAGAAAGAAAGATGGAGTAAGAAGGAAAGGACAGACAGACAGAGAAAAAAGAAGGGAAGAAAGAAAGATGGAGAAAGAATGAACAGACAGAGAAAGAAAGATGGAGAAAGAAAGAAGGAAAGAAAGAAAGATGGAGTAAGAAGGAAAGGACAGACAGACAGAGAAAAAAGAAGGGAGGAAAGAAAGATGGAGAAAGAATGAACAGAGAAAGAAGGAAAGAAAGAAAGATGGAGTAAGAAGGAAAGGACAGACAGACAGAGAAAAAAGAAGGGAAGAAACAAAGATGGAGAAAGAATGAACAGACAGAGAAAGAAAGATGGAGAAAGAAAGAAGGAAAGAAAGATGGAGTAAGAAGGAAAGGACAGACAGACAGAGAAAAAAGAAAGGAGGAAAGAAAGATGGAGAAAGAATGAACAGACAGAGAAAGAAAGATGGAGAAAGAAAGAAGGAAAGAAAGAAAGATGGAGTAAGAAGGAAAGAACAGACAGAGAAAAAAGAAGGGAGGAAAGAAAGATGGAGAAAGAATGAACAGAGACAGAGAAAGATGGAAAAAGAAAGGACAGAAAGATGAAAAAGAAAGAAAGAAGGAAGGAAAGTAAGAAATGGCAGAGAGATGGAGAAAGAAAGAAAGAAAGGACAGAGAGAAAGAAAGAAGGAAGGAAGGAAGGAAATAAAGGAAGTAAGAAAGAGAGAGATGGAGAGAGAAAGAGGGAGAAAGAAAGGACAGCGAAATGGAGAAGGAAGGAAGGAAGGAAGAAAAAAAGGTCAACATAGGGAGGTGGTGAATGTAGGGAAGTTCTACTGTGTTTCACTTATGTTTTCTTTTGTTTATTTTAAAAATAAAATTTAAAAACAAACATACAAACACAAAAGGAAAGCAAAAGGGGTGCTCTTTCCAGCCAGGGTGCCTGTAGGCGAAGGGACTTTAAAGCCAACCTTCCCCTCCCTGTCCAGGAGGGATTCAAGCAGAGGGCCCAGTGCACCCGGTGGTGCTTCGACACAGACACTTACTGCGCACTTCAAACTGGCTGTATTCCCGTGGCTTCAGCACCGGCTGCGAGAGGCAGAACCAGGGGAGCTGTTTCCTCAGCTGGGGCAGCAGGTAGTGGGTCACAAAGCCCACCAGGCCCGCCAAGGCATAGAGCACGTACCCTAGAACAGACTGAGAAGAGCGGAGTAAGAGAAGGGAAACAGGGAAGGAGGGAAGTCTTTAACGGCTGCAATTAATTAAATTAATTAATTAATTAACTGGATTTTTATACTGCCCATCTGAGTATTATCTCACTCTGGGTGGTGAACAATGGAAAAAGAATAACAACAATACCCACAACAAATCAAACCCATCACCAATAAATACATCATAGACTAAACTAAACTAAACTAAAAATAATTGGTGTCAGAGGACATCAGAACTAAACCTAAATCTGTCATCCAAGGGGTTCCCAAACTAAGCCCGTGGTCCGGATCCGGCCCATGGCACCATTTCATGTGCCCCCAACCCCTCCAAGGGCATTTGAAGAACAAAATGGACACCCCCTTTGAAGCTGTGGGGACAAAATGGCCACCACCCCCATCGTGCAGTCAGGGCAAAATGACTGTCTGGCCCTCAAAGTATTTCCCAAACTATGTTCCACAGAACACAGGTGGACTCCAATTCCCAGAAGCCTCAGTCAGTCCATCGGCTGATCAGTGCTTTGGGGAATTGACTTAGGCTTGGGAATTGAAGTCCAAAAGCCAAAGGTTAGGAAGCGCTGCTCTAGAGTCCTGTGTTCGATTCTGGACACGGTACTTTAATAACAACGCAAATAAGTTAGAGCCAGTCCAGAGAAGGACAACAAGGATGATCTGAGGATGGAAACCAAACCCTAGGAGGAAAGACGGAAGAAACTGGGCATGTTTAGCCTTGGGAAAAGGAGACAGAGGGGGAGATGATGATGATGATAGCACTCTTCAAATGCTTGAAAGATAAAGCATCTTTAGCTCAAAACGGACTCACTATGGCCTAGCTGTACTATCCAATAGGATGGTTTCGCACTAGAGACAAGCCCTTGGTCCATCTTTCCTTATACAGTATATCTCTTTCTGACCTCAGCTCACTGATTTGCCCAGACATGCCTGGCCTCTGCTGGAACATGCATGCCACCAGGGGACGTGATTCAGCTGAGGCAGCAGGACGCATAGCTGCAACTGTCATAATGTTCCCAGTTCCCATGTAAAAATATATTACCCAATTACCAACAATTTGAACAGCTATAGCTTGCTTTAAAATCGGTAAGTGATAGGCAAACTCTGAGTTCAGATTTGGAATCAGCACACTCGATATCATGTAAATCACATGTGTTATTCCCAGTAGCAAAATCATTGCTGTGCAATAAAGGGAAGGGAAGGATCTGTCCTTCATCATCCCAGTGTGCAGGATGCATAATAACGGGCTCAAATTAAAGAAAGCCAGATATAGGGGGAACTTCTTAACTGTTAGAGCAGTACGACGGTGGGACCCGCTACTTCAAGAGGTGGGGAGCGCTCCAACACTGGAAGCCTTCAATAGAGAATTGGAAAACAACAGTCTATGAGATCTGGTTTGATTTGAATTTCTGCCTTGAGCAGGGGGGGTTGGTCACGATGGCCTCACGGGCCCCTTTCCAACTCAGATATTCTATGATTCTTTCTTAGCTGATTGCTGATCACTATAAATGCCTGCAGAGGCCCTGTGGGAATCCCAAAAGGTCTCCTCCCAACCTGAGCCCACTTCCAAGAATAGCCTCCTCCCCACACGTACCTCGAGGGCGATGAAGACGGTGCTGGCGCTGATGGCGAAGGTCAAGACGGCGATGACCGAACACATGACCAGATCGGAATGAAGGATCTCCCGCTGGATGGGGGGGGGGGAGGTGAAGGAAGAGAAGGAGAAGGAAGTGAGGAGCAGGGACATGTTGGCCAACCGTTGAGTGTTGGTCAACATCGTGGCACCCCTGCAGAGGCCGAAGAAGGTTCTGGCATTTGTAGGCACATTTCCACGCTTACCCAAGAGATATACCAGTGAGCCCATCCCTGCCTGGAGATAGAATGGGGAGCCAAGTGTAAGACCCTGTCCTCCACCCCCACTCCCACCCCCCAATCTACGGTCTCTCTTTTGGAATGCAGAAAGCTATTCACACGTCAAGCCACATAAGAAGGAAAGGGCTCACTGGACATTAAAGGAAGAAATGGCTCAGGAATTCAGCCTCCCCTACATCACTTTTTCACCCAGAGGACCCCTGGTCTATGGAACTCCCTGCCAAAAGAAGTGGTGACAGCTGTCAGTCTTGACAGCTTTAAGAAAGGATTAGACAAGTTCATGGAGGACAAGGGGATCAATGGCTATAATTATAATGGATACCTAAGGACGACCTCCGGGTTGGAGAGATAGGCAGGATATCTCTCAATGCCATTCCCAGGGAATCCTAAACAGGTGAAGGAATCTGCTTGGGAAGAATACCCTGAAGCAAATGGGGAGCCACTGTGTGAGACAGAAGGCTGGACTGGATGGGCTCCTGTGGCCTCTTCCAGCAAGGCGGTTCTTATGTTCTTATTAATTATGGATACCTAAGGACAACCTCTGGGTTGGAGAGATAGGCAGGATATCTCTCAATGCCATTCCCAGGGAATCCTAAGCAGGTAAAGGCATCTGCTTGGGAAGAATACCCTGAAGCAAATGGTGAGCCACTGTGTGAGACAGAAGGCTGGACTGGATGGGCTCCTGTAGCCCGTTCCAGAAATGCTGTTCTTATGTTCACTTGGAGGACCCTGAATAGGCTGAGGGTTGGAGTCCCTCAATGCAAGACCAAGAGGCTCGAGGGCTTCTGGCGGACAACAACACACCATGTGAACATGAAGAGGCACATTGGCTCATTTACTGGGTCTGCTGATTACTCCCAGAAACAGGTCTATGATTCTTTCTTGGCTTATTGCTGACCACTATGCTTTCAAGTCATACAAATGCCTGCAGAGGCCCTGTGGGAATCCCCAAAGGTCTCTCTCTTCGCCACCTGAGCCCACTTCCACTGATGAGGGTTTAAGTTTGTATTTTTTAAAATGTGCTTTTAATATGTGAGTTCCATCTTGTTAGCTGCCCAGAGTAGGAAAGCCTCCTAGATGGGCGGGGTATAAATGGAATAAATAAATAAAGTTTGGCCAATGACAAAACCAAGAACGTGGGCTTCATTTTGGCAGTCCGGCATTTGATCGGGATACCAAAGAAAAAGAATTAGGCTTGCCTGGTTGTCCTCCGAGCTCCCCAAGGTTTCAATGAAGGCTTTTTGGAGAACAATCCAAACATCCAACATGGGAACTTTCACATCCAAAGCCACTGTTTGGGCTTATATCCCGTTCCCCGTGACCTGTTTCCCAGCCCTACCTTGAGATGTCATGGGTCCACATGGACATTAAGTTCTCTGATACTGAGCTAGGCTATCATCTTTGTTGCTTTTCCAAGAACCTAACTTTCTGGCAACTCTGCTCCTGGCTAACTTTGGAGGCTCACTGAGAAGGAAGCTGATAAGTCAGGCTTTATCCCCACAACCATTTGGCTCTCAAAGGACGTGGCCAGCAAAGAACTCCCCCCACCCCAGTCCCCATCTGCCTCATTCTAGGCTCATTCATGCTCCCAGCTCTCACCACCGAACTGCGCAGTTTCTCAGGCAGCGGATCCTGAATTCCAGGCGGAGGGCTCTCCACGTTACGGTTGTCAAACTCGGGAAAGAACTTGGTCCGTATCAACGACCTACACCGGAAGAACAAGGTTTAGGGACATTTCCTCTGCCCCCCCCCCCAGGCCCCTCAATCTGGAAAGAGAGCCACTGGTTCATATGGTCCATAAGAATAATCTCGGTACAAAACAGTAAGAATCTAACCCATAAGGGTGGCCGAGGGGTGGGGGGTGGGGGAGATCTTTTTGGAAATTTTGGCCTACTTATTCTCAGCCTTGGAAGGCAAGCAAGGTGGAAGGGAATCGCTGTGCCAACTCTAATCGCTGACCAGATAAATTGGTAAATAATCTATGGCTCTTACCTACCAGAGAGATACACACAGTAGCCAAAAGATTTGCAAATTTCTAACCTGATGTAACTAATCCATCCAACCATCCATCATAACCTTTCTCTTTCCCATCCATCCATTTATCACTCCATCCATCACTCCATTTATCACTCCATCCATCTATCACTCTATCCATTTATCCATTTATCATTCCATCCATCTATCCATTTATCACTTTATCACTCCATCCATCCATCTATCACTCTATCCATCCATCTATCACTCTATCCATTTATCACTCTATCCATCCATCCATTTATCACTCCATCCATCCATTTATCACTCCATCCATCCATCCATCCATCCATTTATCACTCCATCCATCTATCACTCTATCCATTTATCACTCTATCCATCCATCCATTTATCACTCCATCCATCCATTTATCACTCCATCCATCCATCCATCCATCCATTTATCACTCCATCCATCTATCACTCTATCCATTTATCACTCTATCCATCCATCCATTTATCACTCCATCCATCCATTTATCACTCCATCCATCCATCCATCCATTTATCACTCTATCCATTTATCCATTTATCACTCCATCCATCTATCACTCTATCCATTTATCACTCCATCCATCCATTTATCACTCCATCCATTTATCACTCCATCCATCCATCTATTTATCAGTCCATCCATCCATCCTCAGATGCCAGTTATTTTATTTTACTTATTTTATTTTACTCTGGTATTTATATATACTGTATGTGCATTTTTTTAAATGTGTGACTGTTTTTAATGTGTGAGGTTGTGCTGTCAGCTGTCCAGAGTAGGTAAATCTCCTAGATGGGTAGAGTATAAATATAATAAATACAGTGGAACCTCATACAACAATTGCCCCGTGTAACAACGAAATCGCATAACAATTAGGTTTTGGTGGGAAATGGCATCCCGAGTAACAGTTTTCCCTATGGAAAAAAATCGTACAATTTTTCAATGGGAAAAAACACTTAGCAAAAAAGATCATTGTATGATGCATCCCATAGAGAAAATCGCTATATGATATAGCAATTGTTTCGTACAACAACATGCCCCGTGGAATGGATTAAAATTGTTGTATGAGGTACCACTTTGTAAATAAAAATACAAAAATAAATCCATCATTCATCTATGCAACCAAGCCACTTGTCTCCTACCATGCATGGCTCGTATACAGCACTATTAGTGAGCACACACACACACACATAAATTCTCAAAAGCTGCAGCCAACACTACGCAATCCACACCGAAATACGCACCAGAGGACAGTTGGGTCGCTGCTCTGGCGGCTTAGGTGGTAGGAGAGAGCCACAAGAAGTCCGCAAAAAACAGAGAAGAGGACGGGCACATGCTGGTCGCCCCACGGCGCCTGAAAGCCATGAAAGCCAGAGAGGGATTGAAAATCAGTCAGGCTCTGAGCCATACCCAAACCTGACCCGACAGGGACACGAAAAAACAGGTACCCCACCTCACTTCCTCTCCCCGATCCCACAGTGGGGCTATCCCGTTGGGGTTGGCTTACCTTGATGGCTCCGAGGCAGAAGCCGTAGAGGAGGGCGGCCACGAGGACGCTACGCAGAAGGGCAAAGAAGGCGGTGAGGGGGCTGGTGGCCGCTGGGGAGAGAACAAGGCCAAACTCATGAGCAGAGACAAACCCACCTGCGGAAAATCCTGACCCACAGGGGCTGCTTACGGCCATTGGACCCTCTCTGTATGCAATCACTCCCGGTCTGTTTGCCAACAGATCAACCCGAAGTGCAGAGCAGCAGCACTAGGTATTAATTCAAAAGGAGTCAGAATGGGGGCAGCTCAGTCCCGCCTGCCCGCCACGTCCTCCCACACTGTTGGAAGGGGCCTGTGAGGCCGTCAGGTCCAAACCCTCCTGCTCAATGCAGAAAAGAAGAAGAATCAAAACAGATTTGACCGAAGGTGGTCCGGTTTTGTCTTGAATGTGTTGGAGTGCTCCCCACCTCCTGACATCATGGGTTCCATTGTCGTACTGCTCTAACTGTTATTAAGTTTTTCCTGGTATTCAGCCTATTCTGGCTTCCGGTAATTTCAGCCCATTATTACATGTACACACGACACCCTCCTCCTCTATAAATATCTCCTGACACACAGAACCATCTGGACAATCCCTGGCGGCCAACCTTGACACTCCGGTTGTTCTTGGACTTCAGTTACACTGCATGACGGGTTGAGCGCCCGTCTCTGTCCCTGCTCTTGGGGGACATGAAAGGAGCCTCATTTGGGCATCCCCTGAGCAGAGTTTCTCCAGCAAAAATTCTTTCAGCCCAGAATAATTTTTGACGCAAACTTATTATTATCAGGAGCCCAAGTCAGAACACCTGCTGATCAGGGCTTCTGGGAATTGAAGTTCAAGAACACCTGGAGTGCCAAGGTTGGCCATCCCTGAAACTGGCAGCCCTGCCTTTGAACCTGAATTGGGTCACTCTCATCCATCCCTGGCCCTAGTAGGGCCTGTGAAATGATATTTTTTTAAAAAAATCCTGGCAAATTGGGAAGAATAAACCATGCCTGTGTTTTGAATTTTCGTTTTTACAGACGACCCAAAACGGGATTCAACAAGAACTTTGCAAAATGAAAAAAGTTACCGAATGCACTATTTGTGATGTGCATGATATAGATTAAAGATTGGATTGAATGATGAAGGTTTGGAGGAACTGGTATGTTTTCAAGCTGTTTTAAACTAAAAATAGTTGGAGAGGATCAAATTTAGGGAGGGTGGCACCAATGCCAATTTGTTCGGCCCATGAAGCCCTCGTTGCTCCTGGAAACAAAAGTAAAATGCGTCCATCTGGGAGAGTTTTACTTCCGCTTCCAGGAGCATCGAGGGCTTCGCAGGCCGGACAAATTGGCGTCGGGGGCCGCATCCAGCCCCCAGGCCATAGTTTGGGCGCCACTGCTCAAGAGGCACCCTGACCTCCTGGTGTCCTGATATCTGACCCACACCCCCTCCTGTGCCCCACTGCTTCCACTCCACATACCTGTTCCACCAAAGAGATTCATGTCCACTTGCTCCAGGAGGTACATGAAGCAAGTATTAACCTGGGGGAGGAGTCCAAAGAGGAAGATGGCTGGGAAGCAGAGGGTGAAAACTACGGAAAGAAGAAATAGAACAGGTGAAAAAGGGACAGGCAATAAATACCCTCCCTCGACATCCTCTTGAACGGAGATGAGCCTCAAGTCCGCCGGCTCAGATCCAGGAAGAGCTTTGTGGCAAGAAGAAACACTCTTGAGGGCACACAGTGTTTTGCAATGTGGTACCCATGCCCCACAGGAAGACTTCAGTTCCCCAAAGCCTTAGTCAGTCCATTGGCTGATCAGTGCTTTGGGGAATTAACTTAGGCTTCTGGAAATTGAAGTCCAAAAACCAAAGATTGGGAAACGCTGCTGTAAATGCAAGAATGTGGAGAGAGAAAGAGTCCATTTGGCTCATTTACTGGTCGGCCAATCTCTGCCAGAAACATGCACTGATGAAGACTTAGGTTTGGCCAACAACAAAGCCAAGAAAGTGGCTTCATTTTGACAGTTTAAAGTTTGATGTGGACACAAAAGAAGACTATACACCAGCGATGGCGAACCTTTCAGAAACCGAGTGCCCAAACTGCAAACCAAAAACCAACTTATTTATCGCAAAGTGCCAACACAGCAACAGGGGAGGAAGGAAACACTCCCATTGGACTACTGGGCAGAGGGGCGGGGTGAACTCTGTGCTGGGGGGGGAGGGAGGAATCGCTCCCATTGGGCTGCTGAGCAGAGGGGTGTGATGAACTCTGTGCTGGAGGGAGGGAGGGCTGTTGGGCAGAGGAGTGGAGCAAACTCTGTGGTGGGGTGACTGCACGGGTGCCCACAGAGAGGGCTCCGAGTGCCCCCCTCTGGCACGCGTGCCAGAGGTTCGCCACCATTGCTATACACCCTTTCTCATTGTCACAAGCTTCCCAGGCACCTCACTTGTGTCCCAACAGCACACACAACCCCCCTCCCGCGATTCCCCCTGGCCACCTACCGATAGCCACATCTCGAGCGCAGTAGAAAAAACCAGCAGAGAAAAGGGTGAGGTCGTAGAAGGCCATGGGTGGGAGCGGCACAGCTCGGGCACAGAGGTCCAGAAGCCAAATCAGGAGACACGCCACGCAGAAGTAGACTGGCCGGCTGTAGGCAATGATCCAATTGTGTCCCTGCCAAGAGAAGAGAAAGCCAGGCTGAACAGCTGTTTGGGGGGAAAGTCTGCCTTATAGGATCTAGAATACAGAAAAACCTCAAGTTACGGACGCCTCTACTTACGAAAAACTTGAGCTACAAAAGGAAATCCCGGGGGGGGGATGTTTTGAGATATGAATTTTTTTGAGATACAATTTTTTTTTATTCCGATGCTTCCCATGGCAGCGGGAGGGTGTTTGGAGCATTTCCATTCCATTTTTGGAATTTTTCATCACGTTTTGGCACCATCAAAACCAGGAAGTGTCCCCTTCCCCTCAACAGCTGATAGTCGGGACTGAGCCAGCAATTACCAGAACTGGCCACTAGAAGGCAGTGTTGGAAATGTGCTGAATATACACTGAAGTGCACAGAAAACCTTCCAGAGCTCAGAAATAAGGGGGGACGGGACGTCTTTGATCTGTTCAAAACTCTTTCTAAAGTGCACTTTTGGAATTTGGGTGGTATACAAGTGCCATTGCTAATTGTAGGATGTGGAGTCCAGAAAAGTAACTTTTTATGTTCTGTGTATAGCTAAAAGCTATATTGCAAAAGCTATCAAGAACCTTTGGTTCTTGGACCTCAATTCCCAGAAGCCTAAGTCAGTCCATTGGCTGATCAGTACTTTTGGGAATTATAATAATAATAATTTCATGTCAGAAATGATTCTGGGTCGAAAGGATTTCTGCGGAAGAAACTCCGCTCAAGAATGCCCAAATGAGGCTCCTTTCATGTCCCCCCCAAGAGCTGGGGCAGAGACGGGCACTCAATCCGTCATGCAGTCCCCGGGTCTTGAACTGCCGACTTGCCAGCCTTCCAGGTGAGCCACCACAGGCTATTCTTTTGGGATTTGTAATCCAAAGAAACACTGTGCTAGTCCCACAAAGGACCCCCCATCCTTGGTCTCAAACTGCCGACTTGCCAGCCTTCCAGGTGAGCGTCTTAACCACTGAGCCACCACAGGCCATTCTTTTGGGAATTGAAGTCCAAGGAAACACTGTGCTAGTCCCACAAAGGACCCCCCATCCTTGGTCTCAAACTGCCGACTTGCCAGCCTTCCAGGTGAGCTTCTTAACCACTGAGCCACCACAGGCCATTCTTTTGGGAATTGAAGTCCAAGGAAACACTGTGCTAGTCCCACAAAGGACCCCCCATCCTTGGTCTCAAACTGCCGACTTGCCAGCCTTCCAGGTGAGCGTCTTAACCACTGAGCCACCACAGGCCATTCTTTTGGGAATTGAAGTCCAAGGAAACACTGTGCTAGTCCCACAAAGGACCCCCCATCCTTGGTCTCAAACTGCCGACTTGCCAGCCTTCCAGGTGAGCTTCTTAACCACTGAGCCACCACAGGCCATTCTTTTGGGAATTGAAGTCCAAGGAAACACTGTGCTAGTCCCACAAAGGACACCCCATCCTTGGTCTCAAACTGCCGACTTGCCAGCCTTCCAGGTGAGCGTCTTAACCACTGAGCCACCACAGGCCATTCTTTTGGAAATTGAAGTCCAAGGAAACACTGTGCTAGTCCCACAAAGGACACCCCATCCTTGGTCTCAAACTGCCGACTTGCCAGCCTTCCAGGTGAGCTTCTTAACCACTGAGCCACCACAGGCCATTCTTTTGGGAATTGAAGTCCAAGGAAACACTGTGCTAGTCCCACAAAGGACCCCCCATCCTTGGTCTCAAACTGCCGACTTGCCAGCCTTCCAGGTGAGCTTCTTAACCACTGAGCCACCACAGGCCATTCTTTTGGGAATTGAAGTCCAAGGAAACACTGTGCTAGTCCCACAAAGGACACCCCATCCTTGGTCTCAAACTGCCGACTTGCCAGCCTTCCAGGTGAGCGTCTTAACCACTGAGCCACCACAGGCCATTCTTTTGGAAATTGAAGTCCAAGGAAACACTGTGCTAGTCCCACAAAGGACACCCCATCCTTGGTCTCAAACTGCCGACTTGCCAGCCTTCCAGGTGAGCTTCTTAACCACTGAGCCACCACAGGCCATTCTTTTGGGAATTGAAGTCCAAGGAAACACTGTGCTAGTCCCACAAAGGACCCCCCCCCCATCCTTGCTCAGATTCCTTGGGGTTGGATACTCACATGCATGGGCGAAGCGGCATCAGGTTGGACGCTCTGGGGAAATAAAAGGAAAAACAGAGATCAGAGAACAGGAAAGATGCGTCTGGTCGCCTCCCTGCTTGAACAGAGAGCTCCTCTCTGGCTCCATCCAAGGGTTCGACAGCCCAGCAGAAGAGAGGAAGGAATTCCCATCACGGCAGAAGCCAAAACTGTACAAGAGGCAGGGATTCATAGCACAGAGTTTGTACAGCTAACCCAGTCTTTCCCAACCTTTGGTTTTTGGACTTCAGTTCCCAGAAGCCCAAGTCAATCCCCCAAAGCACAGATCAGCCAATGGACTGACTGAGGCTTCTGGGAATTGAAGTCCAAAAGCCAAAGGTTGGGAAAGACTGGGTTAGCTGTACATTAGAGGTTTTTAAACAGCAGTTAGATGGCCACCTGTCAGGGATGGCTCCTTTTTCTTCTTTCGTGTCCTGGACTGCCAAAATGAAGCCACCGTCTTGGCTTTATTGTTGGCCAAAATTAAATCCTCATTGGTAAGAAGCACTGCAGACATTTCCATGGTCATGTGGCAGGCATGACTAGACACCGGAGCACACGGAGCGCTGTTTACCTTCCCACCGAAGTGGTCCCTGTTTATCTACTTGCAATTTCTTGCTTTTGAACTGCTAGGTTGGCAGGAGCTGGGACAGAGGACAGGCGTTCATTCCATCCTGCAGCACTCGGAAATCGAACTGCTGACCTCCCACCTTCCAGTCAGCATCTTAGCCACTTGAGCAGTAGATGGCCTTTTAGACTTCCTCCACGTGAATAAAGTAAAGGTAAAGATGTTGCTTGCTTGAAAGCCAGTCGTATCCGACTCTAGGGTTCAGTGCTCATCTCTGTTTCAAAGCCGAAGAGCCAGCGCTGTCTGCTTCTGCAGACGTTTCCGTGGTCATGTGGCAGACAGGCATGACTACACACCGGAGCGCACGGAGCACTGTTTACCTTCCCACCGAAGTGGTCCCTATTTATCTACTTGCAATGTCTTGCTTTTGAACTGCTAGGTTGGCAGGAGCTGGGACAAAGACGGGTGCTCATTCCGTCCTGCAGTACTCAGGAATCGAACTGCTGACCTTCCGCCTCCCAGTCAGTGTCTTAGCCACTTGAGCCACTGCAGTGAATATTAATCCACATTTTGAATAATAAGAATTATATGTCACAGGGGAGGGGGCATCAGGATTTTAGAGATGCCTAGGTTGGGCACGGTGGGATTGCAGTGGCTCAATTGGTTAAGACACTGAACTTGATTACTGGAAGGTCAGCAGTTCGAAACCCGAGTGCTGCACAACGGAATGAGCTCCTGTCGTCTGTCCCAGCTCCTGCCAACCTAGCAGTTTGAAAGCAAGAAATTGCAAGTAAATAAATGAGAAGAAAGGACTCACTTGAGAAGGCCTTGATGCTGAGAAAGATCAAAGGCAAAAGGAGAAGTGGGCGGCAGAGGATGAGTTGGCTAGACGGCATCGTTGAGGCAGTGGGCGTGGAGTTGAGCGGACTGCGGAGGATGGTGGAGGATAGGGGTGCCTAGCGTTCAATGGTCCATGGGGTCACAAAGGGTCGAACTCGACTGTGTGAATGAACAGCGTTCCATGCACTCCGGTGTCTAGTCATGCCTGCCACATGACCACAGAAACATCAGCAGAAGCAGACAGCGCTGGCTCTTCGGCTTTGTAACAGAGATGAGCACTGAACCGTAGAGTCAGACCGTAGAGTCAGATATGACTGGCTTTCGAGCAAGGGAAACCTTGACCTTGACCTAGGTTGGGCATGGCCGTAAAAAGATTGGGAACCCCTGTCAATCTCCGCTCTCTGGTAAAAGCCATGGTGGTGGCAGGCAGGAGGAGCTTTGGGGCAGGAATCCACGGGAAGCAAAGCCACGGTTCAAACCTCCGCGGGAGACTCGGGTGCAGGAGACTCACCTTCAACAGGGAATATTGGCAACTGGCAATTACGATGCAGAACTGGAACACCCAGATGTCCCGGAAGAAGCCCTGGAGGAGGAGGAGGTAGCCAAGGAAGGCCACCAAGCTCGCCAGCAACACCACAAACACGTTCTCTGCCAACTGCCGGTTGCTGGGAGGGAGAGAAATAAAGGAAGTCACGGAGGACACGTTTTCTACACTCTCGGTTATTCGCTTGTCTGCAGGTGACAGCCTTCTGCCGGCTCTTCAGCGGTTGCGCTTCCAACCAGAATGAATGGCACGATTGTCATAGAAAGGCTGCATGGGCGTCACTCCCAGGACAAAGATTTATACTGTAGTTACATTGGATAACCCATTCTTTTTCTCCCCTTTTTTTCTTGGTCCTTTGGTTGGTTAGGTTAGGTTAGGTTAGGTTAGGTTAGGTTAGGTTAGGTTAGGTTGGGTTGGGTTGGGTTGGGTTGGGTTGGGTTGGGTTGGTAGGGAGGGAAGGAAGGAAGGAAGGAAGGTCAAGTTAGGGAGGCAGAAGGAAGGAAGAAATGAGGGAGAAAAGAAGGAAGGAAGGAAGGAAAGAGAGGGAAGGAAGAAAGGGAGGAAAGAAAGGGAAGAAAGAAAGAAGAGAGGGAGGGAGGAAAGGAAGGGAAGGGAAGGAAGGAAGGAAGGAAGAAAAAGAGAGAGGGAGGGAAAGAAGAAAGTAAGAAAAGGAGGGAGGGAAGGAAGGAAGAAATGAGGGAGGGAGAAAAGAAGGAAGGAAAGAAAGGGAGGAATGAAGAAATAAAGAAAGGAAGGAACAAAGAAAGAAAGAGGGAGGAAAAAGAAAGAAAGAGAGGGAAGGAAGGAAGGAAAGGAAGGGAAGGAAGAAAGAAAGGGAGGGAGGAAGGGAAAGAAGAAAGAAAGAGAGGGAGGAAGGGAAGGAGGAAAGGAAGGAAGGAAGAAAAAAGGGAAGGAAGGAAAGGGAAGGAAGGAAAAGAGAGGGAGGGAAGGGAAAAAGAAAGAAAGAGAGGGAGGAAGGGAAGGAGGGAAGGAAGGAAGGAAGAAAAAAGGAAAGGAAGGAAGGAAGGAAAGGGAAGGGAAGGAAGGAAAAGAGAGGGAGGGAGGGGAAAAAGAAAGAGAGGGAGGGAGGGAGGAAAGGAATGAAGGGAAGGCAAGGGAAGGAAGGAAGAAAGAAAGAGGGAGGAAGGGAAGGGAGGGAGGGAGGGAGAGAAGGAAGAAATAAAGGAATAAAGGAACAAAGAAAGAGGGGGAGAGGGAAGGAGGGCGAGAGGGAAGAAAGAAAGAGAGGGAGGGAGGGAAGGAAGGAAGGAAAGGTAGGGAAGGAAGAAATAAAGTAATAAAGGAACAAAGAAAGAAAGGGAGGGAAGGAAGGAAGGAAGGAAGACACACTGGCCCCTGGGCTTAAAGATGCTTACTCTAACTGTGCAGACCCCTCAAGCGCCCTGCTTCTGCATTTTGAAGGCTCAAATGCTGAAAAGCCACCTGAGTGGGATCCCAAAGCTTCAGCCTCCCTCCCTCCCACCCACCCACCAGTGGCTCAGACTTCAAAGGTCCAAACCGCCAGGCTGGCTAGAAGTAACGACATGCCAGCCACACATTCTCAAGTTTTGGAATCTGACTCTCAACTTCTCTTGATGTGATCCATGAGATTTTCCTTCTGCGCTTACACTCAGCGCACACGCACACACACACACACACACCGGATGCTGCGAGCGGAGCGGGTGGGGGGAACTTGACCTCTCTGGCCGACTGCTGGCCAGCACAACTTCTGGGTTGGCCACTCACCGGTCCAGCAAAGCCAGCAGGGCTAAGCGGTCATAGCGGACACGCATCCAACGTCCGGGCAGCACCCAGAATTTGTAGTACTGGCGCGGGTGGCACTTGTCTTCGATCATGAGTGTGTTCTCCTGGGACTCATGGAGTGATTCTTGGTCCAGAAGGTCAAACTGGGAAGGGAGAAAACAAATGAGATGCCTTCACCAAGGCAATCTCAGTGCCAACATCATCATTTCTAAAAGCAGAGATGGGCCGGTACATCAGAGCATGCTTTGAATGTTAAAAGAAGAGTGGTCATTCCATTGTGGCTAAAATTTAAATACTGTACATATAAAGAAAAACAGGGTCCAGCTAACGTGATCGTCTTGATGTTTCTAACTTGTTCCCAGAAAAGAAGGTCCAAGTCATCATTATTTTTTTACAGCTGTAATACATACATCCAGTCTGGCCTGGTTATCCTGCTATGGTAATAGAGTAGACCAGCGGTGCCCAATGTAGGGTCATGGCCCACAGGTGAACTTCAATTCCCAGAAGCCTAAGTCAGTACATTGGCTGATCAGCGATTCTGGGAATTGAAGTCCAAAAGCCAAAGGTTGGGAAATACTGGAGTAGACCAGTGACTCAATGTGAGATTCTGTAGACCAAGCCCACTTCGTCAGACCAAGAATTAAATCTTGTGGGTCTTAGCTGCAGTCTGGCCAGGTGATCCGACTATGGTCATAGAGTAGACCCAACTGCCAGCAACTCAACGATAATCATCAGGTGGTGGTGAACTAACCAGATTTTTTTGATTTTTTTTAATTTACACACATTTGTATCCCGCTCTTCTGGTGCATGCGCCACCCAGAGCGGTTAACAACATATATATATGAATAACATACAATCATAAAAAGCATTTAAAAACTGATCACGCTGAAGACTAGCGGCCTTGGGTGGCGAAGACCACAGGGAAGGGTGATGGTCCCCAAGTGGATTAAATCCCACTTAAATCCCTCTTGATGGAGGGCAGCATCTTCCCTCAATACTGGCCTGGGGCTGATGATGAGGAATTTGCATGCCAAAAGAGTTCAGGACCAGAAAGTGATCCAAGGAACTGGATCAGGGGTACTATGGGTATCACACTGTGATGCGGAAGGCAAATAGAAGGCCACAGCATTATATTCATCCCAGGACGATCTTCATGGCAGAAGCCATGAGGATCGCCAGTATTCAGAATCAGATACGGCACTTAAAGAAGAAGAAGATATTATTTGTAACTAGTTACTTCAGGCTTGGTCCTAATCCTGAAATAATTGGAAGTTGTGCATGGACATGTTTCTATCACTCAGGGAAATGGGATTCTAAGAAAGCTGGCAAGTCAGTAGTTCAAAACCCGGGTACCTCCTGACGGATTGAGCACCTGTCTCTGTACCAGCTCTTGGGGACATGAAAGGAGCTTCATTTGGGCATTCCCCGAGCGGAGTTTCTTCTGCAAAAAATCCTTTCAACCCAGAATAATTTCTGATATGAAATTGTTATACTGGATCAGGGGTACAGGTGCCATGTTGGGACATGGAAGGCAAATGGAAAGCCAATGCATTAGATTATTCCCAGGGAAACCTTCATGGCTTCACCATAACGAGAGCCAATATTTGGAATCAGATATGGCACAAGAGGAAGAATATGTACATGGAAAGCAAAACAACCATTACAACATTATTTGGAAAGACAGACCAGAGCAGTCTCGGAGCAGATCTTTTAGTCTCATGGCCTCACCTCGGGGATTTCCAGCGGCACCCGGCGCACCTGCATGCCCTGGAGGACTACGGGCCGCGGCTGCAGCAAGGTGAGGGCAGGCGTTCCTTCTGGCACCTCGGCGGAGTTGAAGCTGGAAGAATGCGAATGTCTGTCCCTGTCAAGGCAAAGCAAAGGATGTCAGGGCAGCTGTCCCTTGAGCCCCTCTCTTGGGATACATCACAGTTATCTATCCCCACTGGTTTTACTTACATCCTACTGCTTAATCCGAGAGGCAGCCGGCCCTAACATTGGTCGGACTATTCTGCACGGGAGGCAGGCCTGTCACTATGCAAGTTTAGGGAGCTCCTTAAGCAGCAAGGGAATCCTAGAACAGTCATAGCAAACTTTGGCACTCCAGGTGCTCTTGGACTTCAATGCCCAGATGCCCAGGTCCCTGTGAATCTACAGGAATGGGTTTACTGGCACTCCACATGTTCTTGGACTTCAATCCCCAGAGGCCCAGGTCCCTGTGAAGCCACAGGAATGGGTTTACTGGCACTCCAGCTGTTCTTTGACCAGTTCCCAGAAGTCTAAGTTTCTGTGAATCCACAGAAATGGGTTTACTAGCACTCCAGGTATTCTTGGACTTCAATTCCCAGAGGCCCAGGTCCCTGTGAATCTACAGGAATGGGTTTACTGGCACTCCAGCTGTTCTTTGACTTCAGTTCCCAGAAGTCTAAGTTTCTATGAATCCACAGAAATGGGTTTACTAGCACTCCAGGTATTCTTGGACTTCAATTCCCAGAGGCACAGGTCCCTGTGAATCCATAGGAATGGGTTTACTGGCACTCCAGCTGTTCTTTGACTTCAGTTCCCAGAAGTCTAAGTTTCTGTGAATCCATAGAAATGCGTTTACAAGCACTCCAGGTATTCTTGGACTTCAATTCCCAGAGGCCCAGTTCTCTGTGAATCTACAGGAATGGGTTTACTGGCACTCCAGCTGTTCTTTGACTTCAGTTCCCAGAAGTCTAAGTTTCTGTGAATCCACAGAAATGGGTTTACTAGCACTCCAGGTATTCTTGGACTTCAATTCCCAGAAGTTCAAGTTTTTGTGAATCCACAGGAATGGGTTTACTGGCACTCCAGGTGTTCTTGGACTTCAATTCACAGAAACCCAAGTCCCTGTGAATCCACATGTATGCGCAGTAAACCCATTTGTGTGGATTCCTATATTCTTTCAGTTCATAGAATAACTAAGTTGGAAGGGGCCTTTTAAGAATTTAAGACAGGGATTTTCAACCTGCAGCCCACGAGCCGGATGAAGCCTGTGGCACCAATTCATGTGGTCCACCACCACCTCCACTACACTAGGAAGTGCCATGTAGTGGAGGAAAGCCAAAATGGCCATCCGGCCCCCGAAGCTGTCTGTGGGAGTGTGACCAGGCCCCTGGTTTTAAAAGGTTGAGAACTCCTGATTTAAGAACAGGGTCCAGCATAGAATCATAGAATAATGGAGTTGTAAGGGGTGTCATGAGGCCAGTCCAACCCCACTGCTCAAAGCAGGAATCCGAATCAAAGCAGATTATGACAGATTCTTTCTTGAATGATTCCTGTGTTGGAGCGCTCACCACCTCTCAAGATGTTGGTCAAGATGTTTAACGTAGCACGTGAACCTCTCCCCCTCATCACCCATAACTGTAAACTGTTTTGCTTGAGCAAGGGAAGTAGAATAAGAGCTCTGGCACTTTAAGGCAGTTTTTAAGCAAATCAAATTTCCCCAATGCAAAATTGACCAAGAGCCACGCATCTCTGCTGGGTGTGTGTGTGTGTGTGTGTGTGTGTGTGTGTGTGTCGTAACAGACAACAAGTTCAAGACTCACCAGCCACTATTGGTAGCATGCTCCGTGCTGACTTGCTGTCCCACTGGGTTCTCATAGCCACCCCCTGCTAGCCCGAAGGTGTAGGAGCGCCGAACTCCTGGGAAGAAGGGGAGAAATATTGGGAGGCCACACCCATACAGGAGATTCCCATATCTAGCAGATCCCTTCTGCCTGAGAAAGATCACCATCAGATCTCCAGTCCTTGTACCTGTTGAGCATTGTAGTGAAACTCCAGCATGTAGTGGGTGTTAGGTAACACAATAACCATAGTCAGAAATACTAGCCTAAATTAAAGAAAGTTGTTTTATATTGTTTGTCTTTAAGTAACCAATTGGAAGGTTTCCTGTCTTCCTGCTTCTAGGGGTCCTTTGACCGATTTTCATGTATTAAGACATGAATTAAGACGCTTTACAGACGGCTCACGTACTGGACAACTTGCTTCATGGACAGAAATCTATAGGAAATGACAGTCTGCTTCACAGACCAAAAATCGCGAAATGGACCAAGTTTCCTCAGGGTGCAAAGCTTTTTTTGGCTGCTTGAGCCCCCCTGTCACTTTCCACAGTGGTGGGAGGATATTCGGAGCATTTCCGCTCTGTTTCTTGAATTTTCGTCACGTTTTCGATGCGATTCAGCAGCTTAAAAGTAGCGTTCTACACTTCCGGGATGGTGGTGGGGAAAACAGCTATTGGGCCATTACCACAGCTGGCCACTAGAGGGCGTGAAGCATGGTCTCCCATAGGAATGCATTGAAAATCAATTTCTTCTGTTCTGAAGGTCAGAAAAAAGCAAAAAAAATGCTATTTTTTTCTGTTCAAAATTCTTAATAAAGTGCACTTTGGAATTTTTCACCACTTTATAAAGAGTTTTGAACATTTAAACCATTATTTTTAGATTTTTTTCCTGAGCTTCGGAACGTTTTTCTCTCTCAATGCATTCCTATGGGAAACCGCCGTTTGCTTTAAGGACAAATCACTTTAAGGACAAACCGGTTGAACGGATTAATTCCATAAAGCAGGGGTTCACTGTATTTGGGATACCATCTGCCCCCCCCCCCAACCAACACCACATACTGCCCATCCCACTCACCACTCTCGTCGTAGAAGTAGTGCACGGCTCCGTCGGAGGTGTCGTCAAAGTTGCAGGCCTCGTGGATGGCGCCCCGGGGCAGCAGGAGGGAGCTGGCAAACTGGAGGGCCGAGGGGAGGGTAAGGGTGCGGGAGTGGGAGGAGGCGCGGCCCCGCTGCAGGTCCTGCAAGCTGGACATACGGGCAAAGGGTCAGCCCAACGGCAGCGGCCCACAGAAGAACCAGGTCAAAGCCAAAAGAGGTGGATGAGAAGACGACGACGGGGCTTACCTGGGTGGAGAGCCCATCACGGAGGACGGTGGGGTGGGGTTGCTCCCAGCGTTGTGCCGACGCCGCATGGCCTGCATCCGTTTCGTGCTGTTGGACCGATCTGGCTTGGGGCCTTCCTCGCCGGCAGGGGCTAAAAGGCA
Source organism: Bradypodion ventrale (assembly GCA_035047345.1). NCBI lineage: Eukaryota > Metazoa > Chordata > Lepidosauria > Squamata > Chamaeleonidae > Bradypodion > Bradypodion ventrale. The sequence goes on from JAWDJE010000012.1 coordinate 24,253,004, forward strand.
GGGGAGAAGATGGTGAAGAAACAGGAAGCAGGTCCAACTTTGCAGACTTCAGACGTTGGGATGAGTCTCAAGGACCCTTAGAGTCATAGAATCGCTGAGTTGGAAGATGCCTTTTGAAGCCATCCAGTCCAGCCCCCTGCTTAATGCAGGAATCTGAATCAAAGCACATCTGATAGAGCGGTGATGGCCAACCTTGGCACGCCAGGAACTGAAGTCCAAGAACATCTGGTGCCAAGGTTGGCCATCACCGGAATAGAGGGTTGCTTTCCAATTCACTCTTGAAGGCTTCCCAGTGTTAGAGAAAGCACCACCTCTCGAGGGAGTGGGTTCCGCTGTCGTATTGCTCTAACAAATGCAAACAAACTAGAGCAGGTCCAGAGAAGGGCAAGAAGGATAATCCGAGGAAACCAAACCCTAAGAAGAAAGACGGAAGGAACTAGGCATGTTTAGCCTGGAGAAAAGGAGACTGAGAGGGTATAGGATGATTACACTTTTCAAATACCTGAGAGATAATCATGAAGAGGAAGGGCAGGATGTGTTCTCCATCATCCCAGAGCGCAGGACGTGTAATAATGGGCTCAAATTAAAGGAAGCCAGATATAGGGTGAGTATGAAAACTTTTTAATGGTTAGAGCAGTACAACACTGGGACCCACTGAAGATGGTGAACGCTCCAAGACTGGAAGCATTCAAGAGAGAATTGGAAAGCAAATGTATGTCTGATCTGCTTTGATTTGGATTTCTGCATTCAGGAGGTTGGACTCGATAGTCTAAAACAGGGGTTCTCAACCTACAACCTGGCAGGAGCTGGGACAGATGAGAGCTCACTCCGTCATGCAGCACTCGGGTCTTGAAACTGCTGACCTGCCAACCTTCCAGTTGTCAAGTCCAGAGTTTTAACCCCTAAGACACCACAGTCTCTTCCCAGCGTGAGGATACAGAGCAGCCATTCTAAGTGAAGAGGAAGAAGAAACGGAAGAAAGAGAAGAAAGAATTTTCTGCAAAGCAAGATTGTCCAGTCTAGGCTGGAGGAAATGTGGGTCCCGCACTTCCATCTTAAGCGGCTAAACTGCTCCAGGGATTTCAGACACGTACCTCCCCCAACGGCCCCCTCGGCCAGGAGCTCCCCCCTCCATCCAGGCTGGTTGGCCGACTGACTGCGCACGGTGTTGCCAGCCTCGCCCTCCACTGCCCGCTTCCCAGCATGGGCTTCCAGGTCCGACTTGGAGACGGCAAGGCTCCCGAGGGGCTTTCCCTCCACCCCGTGGCTCCCGTCCATGCTGAGCACCCGGGCGTGGGTCTTGGCACTGGCCGTGCTGCCGGAGCGCTGGGCATAGCGCTTGGGGGCCAGGCCTTCCGCCGGGGGTGGTGGTGGGGGCGGCTTGGTCCCAGCCAACGAGAAGCCCTGCAAGCCATGCGGGAGGGTTGGCCGGCGCTCCGGGGAGTAACATGAGGTGCTGGATGAACTATCACTGCTGTAGTTGGGTTGCGAGTGGAGACTGGAGACCCGGCTTAAATCACTGCAGTCACTCGAGTCCTCATCGGCAAAGAAGCCCTCAGCGTAGGCCTTGCTGTCCAGGAGGCTGCGCATGTGCATGTAGGCGCTGGCATGCCTGCGGGTCACGGGGCGGTGGTGGCGGCCCTTCAGCCTGAGCTCCTTGGGCCGGACCACCTGCTCTGGCTCGCCGGACCACAACTCGCCCTTGACCGTCTCCAGCGAGTTCAAGGTGTTCTGGGTGTCGAAGCTCAGCTCCCCGAGCAGGCCCAGCTCTGGCGAACGCAGCAGCTCGCTGTCAGAAAGGGCGTCCGTGTCACTGCCTCCGTCGCCCTCGTCAGGGGGCGGGGAGAGGCCGAGGGCCACCGCCGTGGCTGCCTCGTCAGGAAGGCGCTCCCCGTTGCCTGCCCCCAAGGAGGGGCTGTCCAGGTGGGTGGAGTTGGTCTTCTCGCTGCGGTAGCTGCTCAAGGTGCTGGGCGTCTCCTTGTCGGTGCCGCTGAAACAGCTGTCAGAGGAGCCGGCTTTCGGGGGCCGCTCCGGCCGGGGCTCCAGCGGCTGGTAGTCCACGCCGGACCGGCGCTTCTCGCGCCCGCCGTGGCTGCCGGGCTCTGGCAAGGACAAGCTGAGGAAGCTCTGACTGAGCTCAGCGCTGAGGCTGCTTTTGAGGAGGGGGCTGAGTGGCGTGTCGCCCATGCTCTCCGACTCACTGGCGGTCCAGCGGGGCAACCGGGAGACGGGCCCCGCTGGTGGAGACGGTTCTGAAGAGTCAGTGCTTTGGATGGAGGTCTGGGTGGGGAGAGAGGAAGGGGGCTTCCTGCCGCTGGTGGGGGCATCCGTCCTGGGAAGCGGGAGCAGGCCACTAGTCTTTCCCTCCACCTCAGCCGACGTCAGCACGTGATCGCCTGCTACAAAGAAGGTAAAATGAGAAGAAATGTTTAGGTGCCATAGGAAGGGGAATAGGCTCCTTTTGAGGGTAGCCCCAGACCTAAGCTTCCTTCCTCTTCCTTGCCCCCTTGCCTGTAAATTCATTCATTCATTGAAATGGGGTAAAAGATGAAGCAAAGAAGATTGATTGATTGAGTGACTGATTACCTACTTTGCTAAAATAAGTAAATTTGGTAAATTAAGGCCAAAATGAAGGCTGATAGATAGATAGATAGATAGATAGATAGATAGATAGATAGATAGATATTAGAAAGCAAGCCAGGGATAGAAGGTGGGATTTGCCTATTTTAGTAAATTAAGTAAATTTGGTACAGTAAGGCCAAAAGGAAGGAAGGAAGGGAGGGAGGGAGGGTGGGAGGGATGGATGGATGCCCTAATGTCTGACTGGACATCCTGCTACAAAAATTGAGTAAGACCATACAGCCAGTGACTCAATGCCAAGTGTTGGACGGAAGTAGATAACCTGACTCCCTAAAGGGGCCAATGGCTACGGGTAGATGAGCCCCCTTAGGTGTGATGATGGTCCCCCTCAGTGGAGGAAATGCAACTGGGAATCATCATATTGGGCCCAACAGCAAAATAAGCGGAGGAGGAACTCTGATTCCCAATGGTCATGGAGACGGAAGAGGCCATGCCAGATGGACTGGCCATGAAGGCGCACCTTGTCCATATCCTCAAGGCTGCGGCAGTCCACTGCAGTCCTGGTTTAATATCTTGCATGTCTCATTTCATGCGTGAAGATGACTCCGTGATCATAGTGTGTGGGTCACTTCATGGCAAGCGGAGATCCACCTTAAACAAATTCACCCCAATGGCATTTTTCCTGAAAATTATTTTCAAAGGGGGGGGGGGGATTGGCATACTTGAACATGAGTAGCAGCCAACGATTTGCACCCAATGGTGTAAAAGGGGAAGCGAAGAAGAGAATATTTATTTATTTATTTACACCCAATGTTTATTTGTGTTTGTTTGTTTACACCCAATGGGATAAAAGAGGAAGAAAAGGAAAGATTTATTTGTTTGTTCAGTCACTCACTCACATTTATACCCCACCCTTTTGATGCAAGCACCACTCAGGGCGGCTCATAAAATATTTATATAAAAAGGATCAGAATGAAACCATCCAGTGATAACCAATAAAAACCCAAACGTAAAAGGCATTTGGTTTATCTATAACTGGGATCTTCATTGGCTTGCATGTTTTAAAGAGAAACAACCTCAGTCCGTCTGCTGCGAAGAGTCACACGGAACGCAATTACCTTTCCCGCCGAAGTGGTACTTATTTATCTACTTGCAATTTCTTGTTTTTAAACAGGTAGGTTGGCAGCGTCTTAATGTTCGGTGTCTTAACCACTAAGCCACCGCAGTCCCTACAGAACTCCTAATCATTGAACCCACCCCACTTGGCCCTTTTATTTATTCCTTCCGTCCAGCCAACTAAGACGAGGGACCTACCCTGGTTCTCAGGGGAGCACTGCTGGAGCATGTCTCGATCGGCCGCGGTGACGATGACGTTGTTGCTGCCCTGTTCACGCACCAGTTCTTTGATATCTATGCGATAAAGCCACAGGAGGGTTTAAAAGGCATCTGATCTAACCTGCATGTCCCTGTCTCTAAGGAGCCAGAAAAGGTGGACGTGACGGACTACAGGAGTGGGAAATTGTTCAATGGCTGCCAGCATGAATCCCCCCACCCCCCTCTCTGTGTGTTTCAAAACACATGAATACAAAAGCAAGCAGAGAGTGGTGGAAGGCAAGAGGCCACTTCAAAAACTAAAACATAAACAGCATAGAATCACTGAGTTGGAAGGGGCTTCTGAGGCCATCCAGACCAACCCATTCCTGCTCAACACAGGAATCCGAATCAAAGCAGCAATGACAGAGGGTTGCTCTCCAATCTCTCTTGAAGGCTTCCAGTGTTTCAAGGCAGTGCGTTCCACTATCGTACTGCTCTAACAATTAAGAGGTTTCCCCTGATATCCAGTCCATGTATCTGCCTTCCTGTCGTTTGAACCCGTTATTACCTGTCCTGCACTCTGGGTTGATGGAGAAGAGATCCTTCCCTTCCTCTTTATGGTTATCTTTCAGGGAAATTTGAAGAGTGCTATCATCATCATCATCTCCTCTCTCCGTCTCCTTTTCTCAAGGCTAAACCTGCCCAGTTCCTTCCGTCTTTCCTTCAAGGGAGGGGTTCTCAACCTTTTCAAGTCAGGTCACGCTCCCTCGAACAGTTCAGGGGGCCAGACTGGTTGTCCCCTCGCCATTTACAGCTGTCGTAAATGCATTTATGGTGGCTGTAAATGAATCCGCGGCCGATTCCGCCGGCAGCTGGAGCGAGGGCACGAGCCAGATTATTTGGCGGTGTGAGCTGGATATGGCCCACGGGCCGTAGGTTGAAAACCCATGTTCTAGGGTTTGTTTTCCAATCCTCTGATCATCCTTGTTGTTCTTCTCTGGACCTGCTCTAGTTTGTTTGCATCTTTCTTAAAGTGCCCAGAATTGGACACAGGGATCCAGATGTAGTCTAACTAGTGCTGAATAGGGGGGGGGGGGGGGGACGACTATTCATACCTCACGGGTTTTGGAGACTAGACTTCCGTTAATGCAACCAAAAACAGCATTGGCCTTTTTTAACAGTCATATCTCACTATTTAGCCTGGGCTCCAGATGTCCAATTCTGGGCACTTTAAGAAAGATGCAAACAAATTAGAGCAATTCCAGAGAAAGGCAAGAAGGACGATCAGAGGACTGGTCACATTGAGCCTGTGATCTACAACAATCCTAAGATCCTTTTCGCTTGTAGTATTACTAAGCCAAGTCTCCCCCATCTTGTAACTGCGCATTTGGGTTTTTGTTCCCTAGGTGTAAAACTTTGCACTTCTTGTTAAATTTGATGCTGTTGGTTTCAGCACAGGGAATGGAGATGAACCTCAAGTCAGATCCAGGAAGAGCTTTAAGGCAACAACTCCAAGATCCTTCTCGCCTGTAGTATTACTAAGCCATGCCCCCCACCCCACAGGTACTGCACCACAACAGAACTAGACCCTGGCTCTACCTCTCAGTATGGCTCACCTCTTACAGGTGCCCTGTCTTCCAGGTGGGGCATCAAATCCTAAAAGGAAAAAAGAAAGACAGCTGAATCACCCAGAGGCTAAAGCAGAGGTGGGCAAACTACGCTCCGTGGGCCGGACCCAGCCCATGGTGCCAAATCATCCAGCCCGCATCGCTCCTAGAAGCGGATGCATAACAGCAGCATTTTGCACATACGCAGGCACATTTACTTCCACTTCTGGTGGGAGGAACCACATGACCAGCCCACTGAACCACATGACCGGCCCACGGCCTGAAAAGTTTTGCCAACCCTGGGCTAAAGGGAAATGGAGGAGGCAAGGAACAAGAAGCCAGCTGGCCATTGATCAGGGTCAGAGACCAAGTCTGACATGCAATCTCTAGGACCAATTTTGGAAAACTGCCATCTTACGTTGAGAGAAAGCATCATGGAGCAAACTAGATCTTCTACTTCTTCTTCTTCAGATGCTGTATCCGATTCCAGATATTGGCTATCCTCATGGCGATAGTCTTCCTGTTCTTCACTCCTAGGATCAGTGTCTTCTGAGGACCTTCCACACCAGTCTCTCAGGTTCTCCAGCCACAAAGTCTGTCTACATGAAGGGCCTCTTTCTTCCTAGGGATTTTTCCTTGCAGACCAAGTTAGAGTATTCTATATTTTATGCTATTCCTCATTATATGACCAAGGTATTGGAGCTTTCTTTGCCTAATGGTCTTAAACAGCTCTTGTTCTTTAACCATTCAACACAACATGTCTACATTCGTCCCGTGGTCAACCCATAATATCCTTAGCAGCTGCTTGTAGATCCACATTTCAAAAGCTTCGATCCTCTTTTCAAATGCTTTCGTCAATGTTCAAGCTTTGACTTCAAATGACTAGAACTGGGAAGGCAAATCTCTCGACCATTAGCTGAAGAACATCAACTCCCAGCGTATCTCATTATTAGCCAGTTAAGGTTCATGGGAGTTGGAATTCAACATATCAACTGTGCTAGATAATGAGCCAAGTAACCCCCCCCCCCATCTTGTAACTGGGCATCTGAGTTTTTGTTCCCTAGGTGTAAAACTTTGCACTCATCCCAGTTAAATTTCATTCTGTTGGTTTCAGCCCAGGGTTCAAGCCTGTCATCGGCTGCTACTCATATATGAGCAAAGGTCTTTCCTGGAAATCGTTTTCTCCATTGATGGATGTGTCTCTGGTGACTCAATAAGCCAATCCTGGCATGAAACATGCGACCACACACATTACACTGAATAGGTGAATTTGACGAAGCCTTTCATATTTGTCGCTTAGCCTCTTCATGTCTGTGGCGTTCCCCTTCGAAGTGATTTGTAGTAGCACAGATGATTTTGGTGCCAAAGCGGGCGATCTATGGCCGCTGCCTCCCAAGGTTGTTTGTTTATACCTGACACCTTCATGATTTGATTCAGTTGGTCCTTATAATGCTTCATAGGAACTCCACAAAGTCTAAGCTCCCCATAAAGAATTTGACGAGGAAGCCTGGAACCATCCATACGGCGGGCATGCCCTATCCCTCTAAGACAATGGCCTAGGATGGAAGTTTCAATGCTATTTACATGTGCCTTCTTGAGAACTTCGATGTTGGTGACATAGTCATCCCACTCCACGTTGAAGATGGACCTTCACTTCTGTAGATGAAAGCACTCAAGCTTCTTGACGTCTATCCAGATCTTTTTGAATTCTGCTCGTCTTCTCAAGGTATTCACAATTCCACACAGTTTTGTGTCATCTGCAAATTGAGCACCTCGCCTTTAAGCCCAAACTCCACACCACCCATCATCTCCCTTCCCCCTAAAGGACAAGAACTCAAATCCACTTCCTCATTCTTACCATGACCTGGTTAAAGCCAAACACTGAATGCTGGGAGCTGCAGCGCACTGGAGGTGTAGAACTGACCTTCCGGAACACAATCATCTCCACCCCGCCAGGGTCCCTATGGGAAAGAGCAATAGCAATGACACTTCTATGCTGCCCCATATAAGCGATTAGTGGGTGGTTCACAAGTTACTTAGCATTTTGCCCTCAACGTACTGGGTACTCATTTTACTGACCTTGGAAGGATGGAAGGCTGAGTCAACCTTGAGCCCTGGGCAGGACTGAACTCTCAATTCACAAGCTTGGACACTTTGTGAATTGTTGGGCCCAGAGACTGACCTTACCACCCTTTTCTTATTGTGCCACATCCAAATCCGAATATAGGTGCTCATCATGGTGATCAGCCATGAAGATTGTCCTGAAAATATAATGCCGTGGCCTTTCATCTGCCTTCCGCATCGCAGCGTAACACCCATAATACCACGGATCCAGTACCATGAGTCCCTTTCTGGTCCCTGAGCCCTTTTGGCACGCAAAGTCCTCATTGTCATCCCCAAGCCAGGATGGATGGAGCTGCTGGCCTCCATCCAGAGCAGTGGATAAAAATCAATGATTATTTTTTAAAAATCGGATTTTTTAAATCTAAATCGGATTTTTTTATTTTATTGAAATGCTTTTTGAGGAAAAATCTCTCTAAAGATCGTGTTCTAGTTAAGATACATTATAGTCCAAAGGTTATTCATCATGAAATTAGTTTTTAATCATGTGGCCTAAGGCTGTATTAATCCATTCACAATGTCATGCTCTCCCAGAGGTTTCTGATTATTTGGGGCAATTTTTCTATCTAGAAGATATTATCAAATCAAATGCTTGGTTTTGCTGTTTTCAAAACTGTGCATTTGGATCTGCAACGAAAACATGCCTCCATCATTCATAGCAAATATAAGCATACATAAAGCTATATAATGTTATTGTTTTGGTTAAATAAAACTATTTAAATGTTAAGGTAATTATTATTTTTCTCCTTCCAATAAAGTACAACAGAACAGTTGTCCAAATATGAATTATTAACCTATTAAACCGGAGATAGTTCACCTTGCAGTAATTTCATCATTATCTATCTATGTATTTCTAATGGTATATAATCACCAAATTAGTAATTTTCTGATATAACTGTAAAATTACTGTAATCTGAAAAGTTATTCTTCTAAAAATAAAGCTTTTATCTGGTTGTAAATATTAAGATTAAAACAACTCCAGCAAAAATGAGTCTTTATGTGGAAAATCATGATTTAAATCGAGCCTTACTGACTAGTGATTTAAATCATGATTTAAATCAAAGTGATTTAAATCAAACCTACCCTGATCCAGAGGGATCCAAGTGGGATTTAATCCACTTGGGGACCATCACCCTTCCCTGTGGACTTCGCCACCCAAAGCCATTAGTCCTCAGGGTGGTCATCAGGGTGCCTGATGATCAGTGATGAGTCACTGGTGGTAGGGCCAACTCCTGTGGTTCCCAATATGGGGCACATGCCCCATGGGGGTGCAATTTGATTTTTAAAGGGAGCAATTCGAGAATGAGCTATTAATAGTGAATATTTTGCAGTGTCCTTTCATTTTTTGTTTCTTTCATGGATGCCACGTTCTTTGGAAGCTTGTTTTAGACTAAGTTAATGGCCTTTTAGGCTTCCTCCATGTGAATAGGCGTTCATCTTTTGAATAATAAGAATTATATGTCATGCTAGGGGAGACGTCGGGATTTTAGAGATGCTGAGGTGGGGAACCACTGGTCTACTTTATTTACCATAGCAGGATCACCTGGACAAACTGGAAGGCCCTGTTCTACAATCCTAAAATTAAGAGACTCAACTGCACCCCATAAAGACCCACCTGGCCAGGTTTCCGTCGTCTGCCCCTGTTCCTTCTTCAGCCTTGGCTGCTTCTGCCAGGGCCGAGTTCTTCTCCACGATCTCTCCCTGGTCGAACATGGTGTGCAAGCGGAAGTTGACGGTCTTCACAGTGGTGAAGAAGGTAGCCACCACCGCACAGTACGCGCCCGCCACCATGATGCTGGGGGGCATCACCTGCCGAAACAGAAGGCCACGCATTCAATGTGGGAGCAGCCAGTTCCAGCACCGAGCATAGAAACCTACCTATTCACAGTGCCTGTGCTCGATGTCGTAAAAAGCAAACCAGGGACACACTTGAAAATCTGTACCCTTGTAAATTCCACACTAAAATAAAGGGAACGAGAACTTTTAGGAAGCGGCTCCTGGATTCAGTGCTCAACTCTATTTATAGCCAAAGAGACAGTGCTGTCTGCGTCTACGGACGTTTCCTTGGACATGTGGCAGGCACAGCGAGACACCAGAATGCATGGAAAACTGTAACCTTGCCCACCAAAGTGGTACCTATTTATCTACTTGCAATGTCTTGCTTTCGAACTGCTAGGTTGGCAGGGGCTGAGACAGAGACGGGAGCTTTCTCCGCTGCACAGCACTCAGGTCTTGAACTGCTGACCTGCCGACCTTCTAGTCAACAAGTTCAGTGTCTTAACCACTAAGCCACCGCAGTCCCTCAAAGCTCATTATAAAACCCATACAGTGGAACCTCGGTGAACCAACGGCTCGGTTAACACAAAAATCACATTAACAAAAGGAAATCCATAGAAAACAGTGACTCGGTTTACGGAATTTTGTCCGGAACAGACTAATTGGTTTTCAATGCATTCCTATCGGAAATTGCATTCAATGCGTTCCAATGGGGAATTCGGTTAAAGTTATTTTTGCTGCAAGAATTGTCCCAGAGAATGCATTAATTACGTTAACCGAGGTTCCACTGTATTTTACATCTTACAACGTATCTCGTTAATACGGTAACACATAACAAGGTGAACCCCGCCACCCCTGGGGCCATATTTCTTTATCCATCATTATTCTAACCACATTGTCTAGTAGTAATTTATCCCCTATTTCCCAAAAACAATAGATTCTTGACCTGGCTTAATTCTTGGAATACATAGTCTATGAAGCATCTTCAATAAATGAATGAATGAATGAATGAATGAATTTGCACATGTAAGGTTCCATAATTCCCGATACCATTCTTCCAGACTGATACGAATGTGCACTTTCCACTTCTTTGCTGCCACCGTGTTAACACCTCCGAGTCCTGGTAATGCAATGGTTTTAATGCGAACTTTCAAGCTGGCTGCAACACTCAATTGGTCGGAGCCAGAAGTCAGGAGTTTGATTCCCCGCTTGGAGAATAGCCAGCCAGCTCGACCTTGGACAAACTGTACAATCCTAGGAAGCCCCCAGAAGAAGGGAATGGTCAACCACTTCTGCATATTCTCTACTGAGAAAACCCTGGAAAGGGTCGACGTAAGTCAGGATAGACTTGATGGAGCACAATAATTACTATCAAGATTACTCAAACTTCCATGCCTCTCAAAAGTGCAACGTGCAACTAAACAGCTCCATCTAACACCTTACAGTAGGGGTTCTCAACTTACAGCCCATGGGCCGGCCCCAGCCCATGGCACCATTTTCATGTGGCCCACTTTGCATTTACGACAGTCATCAATGTGCCCACAGCAGCTGCGGACACGTTTACGGCAGCCGTAAACGCGTTAACGGCAGCCATAAACACGTTTACGGCAGCCGCGGGTGCATTTACGGCAGCTTTTACTGCCTAGGGACCATCAGTCCGGCCTCCTCAACTGTCTGAGGGAGCGTGACCTGGCCCACGACTTGAAAAGGTTGCCGACCCCTGTCTTAAGCAGACTCCATGGATTTGAACCGATTCCCCAGTTGCTAACATGGTGATGAGAACTGGATGGAGTAAATCGCTCCTTCACGAACATTCACTGCTTTGCTTGACTTCAGTCTTTTTTTTTCCAGCATGATGAAAAACGCAGGGGCATCGTTTGTGGTCTCCACGGATGAGGTGTACAGTGTTTCTTGAGAATCATGATCTAATCCAGCCAGTTCCAAGAAATGGGCATGAAAGGTTAAATCAATTTTTGGTCGCAGCTACGCCAGACCTGCTGAAATGAACGGCTCTTGCCCTTTAGCACTGAAACGTCCTCTGGATTTCAATCGGACCTAATCTGGGTGGTATTAATATTGGACTAGGTTCAAAAATGTGGGAGCCTCGGCTTCCGCGCAAAATCTGCAATGCAGACTCGTCCTCCAGATGTTGAGAAACTACCAATGTCCCAAACTTACACAGAGAAAGTATTTTTAATGCCAAATGTTATCGATATCACCCAAGGGCATGCTCACACATGGACATCCACCTTTTAGTCTATCTTACAAAGAGATAAATAGGGACCACTTTGGTGGGAAGGTAACAGCGCTCCATGCGCTCCGGTGTCTCGCCATGCCTGCCACATGACCATGGAAACGTCTGCAGAAGCAGACAACGCTGGCTCTTCAGCTTTGAAACAGAGATGAGCACTGCACCCTAGAGTCGGATACGGCTGGCTTTCGAGCAAGGGAAACCTTTACCTTTACAAAGCGATACAGTGGAACCTTGTATAATAAAAATAGTTGGTTCCACAAGGCACTTTGTTATATAAATATTTTTTTCACTGTACAATGCATGCATCGTACAACAAAAAGCTCTTTGGGAAAAACCGTACAAGAAAAATCTCTATGGGAAAAATAATACAAAGAAAAATATTCGTTGTACTATTTTTCCCATAGAGATTTTTGTTGTACGATGCAACTCAATTTTTTTCCTTGTATGATGCATTTGTTATATGAGTTTCCACTGTAATCTTTTCTCGCTATTCCTCATCTTGTACAAGACAATTTAAGCTTAAGGGGACTGAAGCCAAAGATGCTAAAATGACTGGACATGAACCATGTATACACATACTTAGGGAGAGGTAGTAAAGCCTAGGCTTGGAGAGTTGAAGCCCTAAGACAGTGGTGGGGAACCTATGGCACACTGTTGCCCCAGCAAAGAGTTCACCCCGTCCCTCTGCCCAGCAGCCCAATGGGAACGCTTCCTCCCGTCCCTGTTGGCTAAGGCGGGTTGCTCACAGTAAGAAGACGGCAACCTGTTGAGTCTGTGACGAAGGTGAGTTTAGGCACTCGGTCTCTAAAAGGTTCACCATCACTGTCCTAGGGACCTTCTCCATAGCGGGGACTATGATATTACCTGCCACCTATTTCAGGCTTCCAAATTCCTCAGACCTTATCCACAGTTCTAACAATAGCTGGAAGAGCAATTGATTTGCCCGAACACAAGCTATGCCTGCTGCAATGCAAACTATCTGAAGACGAGTTTGTTCTTGAATGGGCAATTAAGAGCCACTAGCTTTATAAAAGACCTTCCTCTCATTTGATTATCCAATTGCTGCATTTTTGGACTCTCCGTATGGGTGGTAGTTTGTTGTGATGGGTAGGTGCAATGCGAAATTTACTAGTATATCTGCTCTCTACTATAACTACCAATCCCAAAACCATGTGCTTTTCTGACCCTGACCATATATCCAGTTATATACAGCACACATTCTTCATAATGCTTCTCCGAACCTGACAAGGAGGAAGATCTGGTATACAGTGCCGAAAGTATTGGCTTAACATGGCCTTCTGGTTTTTAAAAATGTTTAAATTACATTTTCAATAGAAAGAAATCCCCTTCTGTACATACTATTGTCTTCTTCTATCTGAGGTCAAACATGACTATCATGTCTTCACCCAATGCTCCCCTCTACACTTTAGACGTCAATCATTGGTAGCCCAAGCCAGTATGAACAATGGTCAGGTATGGTATTTTGGAAATCGACACCTACAATGGGGACTGAGGTGGCTTCGTGGTTATGACGCTGAACTTGACAACTGGAAGATTGGCAGGTCAGCAGTTTGAGACATGAGTGCTGCACAACGGAATGAGTTCCCATCATCTGTCCCAGCTCCTGCCAATCTAGCAGTTCAAAAGCAAGAAATTGCAAGTAAGGTAAATAGAAACCACATTGATGGGAGAGTAAACAGCATTCCATGCACTCGGATGTCTAGGCATGCCTGCCACATGACCAGGGAAACGTCTGCAGAAGCAGACAGCACTCGCTCTTTGGCTATGAAACAGAGATGAGCACTGAACCCTAGAGACGGATACGAGTGGCTTCCGACCAAGGGCAGCCCTTACCTTTACCTTTGCCTAATATCACAGGGGACAAAAGTTGAAAACCACTGAACTAAATAGCATAATGCACATTTAAATGCATTTCTGAAGTTTAGGACTACTAGATGTACAGGGATAATGACTAGGATGAACACACGTCATTCTCTGGGCCAGAGCCAGGATCCCACTTAGCATCAATGCTGGAGAGAGCTTAAAATGTCATCTCTGTTTTGGAGCTTCAGGTTGCAACTAAAGGTAAAGGTTGCCCTTGGTCGAAAGCCAGGAAAGGGACCTTTTTGTCCTGGTGGACGAGAGCTCAATGAAGGTGTCAACCCAGTGTGCCTCAGTAGTGAGAAAAGCAAACTCCATGCTAGGGATCATTAGGAAGGGTATAGAAAATAAGTCAGCAAGTGTCATTTTGCCTCTTTATAAATCTATGGTGAGGCCACACCTGGAACACTGTGTACAGTTCTGGTCGCCATACCTCCAGAAGGATATTATGGAGCTGGAAAAAGTGCACAGGAGGGCAATGAGAATGATGAGGGGACTGGAACACCTTCCTTACCATCCGAGGCTGCAACGGTTGCTCCTCTTCACTCTTGAACGACGGCGTCTAAGAGGTGACCTTCCAGATGTGGCTTCACCATAGATTTATAAAGAGGCAAAATGACACTGGGTGATTTATTATCTATACCCTTCCTAATGTAAGTCTAAACAAACAAATACGACTGGCTTTCGAGCAAGGGCAACTTTTTACCTTTACCATTTTAGGAAAAAAATGTTTAAAATGTGAACCCAGAACTTTCACAACCCCCCGTTTCAATCCTATTTGTTTCCACATTGGCATTTCTACATCCGAAAGCCGAAACAGCAAGTGATATCCAAAGGGTGACAGCTGATAGCTCAGCTCCTTCCAAGGGCCGCTAGGTAGAAATGTGCTCTTAGTTTTCCTTAAATAAGTATTAGGAAAGCATTGCTTTGAAAACCAGGGGAATTTGAAGCCGAGCTTTTAATCCCCAAAAGGGAAAAGGCACGTGTGGGGGAGTATTCCCTTCAGTCCACTCAGCAAGTCATGTTAGATGTTCGTGCGGATGCGGGACTTTCTACGGCTGCCTACTTGTTGTGAAATTCAACCTGCGATGATTCACTCTCTGCCCCAACTTCTCCTTTCCGAGTTCTCCTTTTGCAAGGCAAGCTGAAATGTCCGAGGCGATTAGAGCCAAAGAGAGGAGCACCAAGACCGAGGCCAAACAGCGCCGAGGCGCACTGATGAAAAGCTTTCCCCTTATTAATTCTTTGACAAAGTGTTTGTTCCTAAATGCACACATTCGAACGACTGTACAGTTCAGGTTGTCACAAAGAGCAGAGAGACTGTTAGATGAACAGGGAGGGGGAAGGCCTTTCTAGAATATATACAATATATATATATATAAAATCAACCTCAACAGTCCCTACGTTCACATAAGGTAAAGGTTTCCCTTGCTTGAAAGCCAGTTGTATCCGACTCTAGGGTGCAGTGCTCATCTCTGTTTCAAAGCCAAAGAGCCAGCGCTGTCTGCTTCCACAGACGTTTCCGTGGTCATGCGGCAGGCATGACTAGACACATTCACATGGAGGTGCCCAATGTTTCCTCTCTCTCTCCAGCCCCACGGTGCCCAGACTCACCATGTAGAGAAGGAAAGGGATGATGAGCAGGAAGATCCAGGTGTAGAGATGGAAACAATTGGAGAAGGTGCTCTGGTGTGGGTCAAAAAACCATCCGCCCGTCAGCGAGGCCCAGACGCCCTGGCGGAGGATCTGCAGGACTTGTGACCCCATGTCCACGGTGGGGCCACCTCTTCTTCTTCTTCTTCCTCTTCTTCCTCCTCCTCAAGGAACACAACTGCCCAGCTGGCACTCCCAAATCCCGTCATCAAGGCAGCTTAAGGCCCATGATCCACAAAGGCTGGAGTCTCCAGAACACCTCGCCCCACCCCACCACCACCACTTCTCTTCCACTCCTAGCTGACGCCCCACCTGCGAGACCCCTTTCTCTACACCAAGGAAGGGGTGGCGACCTCCAGGGTTGGGCCCCACATTTAGGAAGGGCCACCACTCCTTAGGTACCCCCGATACTATGACTATCTGCCCCTCCCCGCCCCACACTCTTCCTTCTCTTCTGCCCCCCCCCTGCCCAGCCACTCACGCCATTTTGGGTCCAGGAAATGGGGGTGGGGTGGGGGTCCCACCAGAGTGAAGCCCAGGGGGGCCCAACGCCTCAAGCAAGAGGGCCAAAAAGGGGGGGCTCATAAGAAACACCTCCCCCCAAAAACACTACCCAAATTGGGGGGTGGGGGGTGGGGGCAAAGCTTAAGGGGGGGTTGCCCTGGCCAGGCAAGGGAGGGGGGGTCTGTGCCAGACAAATAGGGGTTAAACAAGGCCAGGCAAAGGGGGGGCAGCCCTGAATTCCTGGGGGGGGGGCAAAAGTAACCTAGGAAACGGCCAATCCCCCCCTTTAACTCCCCATTAAAACGCACAGGAGGGGGGAAAACGACCCAGGGAGTCCCAGTCCGGTTCCACTTCCGGGGTCAAGGGTCAGGTCACCCGTCCCTCCCTCCTTGGGCCTGAAAAGTGAAGGCAAAGCCAGTGGCGCCTTAACCCCCCACCAGGGTCTGCGGAGGCCGGAAGAAGAGCCCCGAGACACACAACAGGGGCAGCTGGGGGTAGTGCGCATGCGCCGCCCGCCCTGGAACCGGAAGCAAACGCTGAAAAGGTCAAGGCGGAAGAAGGAAGTGGAGGAAGAGAGCCCTTCTAGGGCGGGCTGGGCACCATAGAGATACGAAAATTGTAGAGAGGCAGCCGAACTACAATACTGTACTGTACTCCCATATAGGCTGGACACCCTTCTCTAAGGCACAGGTTGCCCAAGCTTTTCAGACCACGAGCCGGTCACGTGGTTCAGGGGGCCAGACATTATGATCCGGGGGCCAGATCGGTCCCACCGATGCCAATTCATCCGGCCCATGAAACCCTTGTTGCTCCCGGAAGCGGAAGTGAAACGTGCCCGTAAAAACTGCAACAATCGAAAAATGAGTTCTTCCATGTCTAGGCCAGACAGCGCTGGCTCTTTGGCTAAAAACAGAGATGAGCACCAAACCCTAGAGTCAGATATGGTTGGCTTTTAAGCAAGGGTGGCCTACCTTTTATTTATTACATTTTTATACACCCCCACCTGGTACGGGTGTTACGCTGCAATGTGGAAGGCAAATGAAAGGCCACTGCATTATATTTTCAGGTCAGTCTTCATGGCTGATCGCCATGAGGATAGCCATATTCGGAATTGGATACGGCAGAAGAGGAAGAAGAAGAGGATGAAGGTGGGCACTAAGGCCCAAAGATTTGCAACGTTTGCAAGCTTTCAGGCACGCCAGAATATTTGGTCAGGCTGGATACTTAAAACAACTGGAGAGCCAAGAAGCCATAACTTTTAGGCTAGGAGCCCTAACCCTTGTTGTTGTTGTTGTTGTTGTTCAGTCGCATAGACGAGTCCGACACTTTGCGAGCCCATGGACCACTGCATGCCAGGCACCCCATCCTCCACCATCCTACGCAGCCCGCTCAGCTCTACGCCCATCGTGTCAACAATGCCATTTTAGCCATTTCATCATCTGCCCTCTTCTCCATTTGTCTTCGATCTTTCCCAGCATCGAGGCCTTCTCAAGTGAGTCCACTCTTCTCATTTGGTGTCCAAAGGGGCCATTCAACAATTACGTGATCCATTATGACACCCCCCATGTAATCCGACCGTAATTTTCGCTTCAAACCCCCTCCCCAGAGGTTAATCCAGAGGTTTTGTATGGAAACTCTAATTTTTAGAGCTTTTCACTATTGGTGCCTAATTTATTATTTATTTATTTAGTATATTTTTATACCGCTTTCCTCACCTATGGGTGACCCAAAGCAGTTTACAGACAAACAAAGATGGTAAATTACAGTACATAAAACTTGAAATACAATTTAATGCCGACTGCACAAGCAATTCAATAATCTCAAATCGGATCAACATTCCCAGAGATCATTTTTGAACCTAAAAAAGGCACCATGTTTCAAAACCACAACTGCTCCAAATGGATTATGTAATCTTTGACCTGGAACCCCCCCCCCCCCCCCGCCCCTACGTAATTTTCCGTAATTCAGATGGCAGGCCCCGTTGAGGATCACGTAATTGTTGAATGAAGAACTTTAGCTTCATCTACAACAGGGACTGCAGTGGCTCAAGTAGCTAAGACGCTGACTGGGATGTTCGATTCCCAAGTACTGCAGAGACAGAGACAGAATTGAGCTCCCGTCTTTGTCCCAGGCTCCTGCCAACCTAGCAGTTCGAAAGCAAGACATTGCAAGGAGATAAACAGGGACCACTTCGGTGGGAAAGGTAAACAGCATTCCGTTGCGCTCCGGCATCTAGTCATGCCTGCCACGTGGCCACGGAAACGTCTGCAGACGCTGACAGCGCTGGCTTTTCAGCTATGAAACAGACATGAGCACCGAACCCTAGAGTACGACTGGCTTTTGAGCAAGGGTGACCTTTACCTATTTATCAGCAGTGTTGGTACAATCAGGGGTGGCTCTTCGGCTTAGAAACAGAGATGAGCACTGCACCCTAGAGTCGGATACGACTGGCTTTTGAGCAAGGGAAACCTTTACCTTTTACAACAGGGGTGTCCAAACTACACCCCGAGGGCTGGATATGGCCCCCGACGGCAATTCATCCGACCCGCGAAGTCCTCGTCGCTCCCGGAAGCGGAAGTATTCCGCTTCCGGGAGCGACGAGGGCTTTGCGGGCCGGATGAATTGCCGTCGGGGGCCGGACCCGTGGCCCAAAAAGTTCAGGCACCCCAATCTACAATATTTGTCCTTCCAAGGCGCAGTCAGGGTTGATTTCCTTCCTGATCGACTGGTTTGATCTCCTTGCTGTCAGGGGGAGGCTCTCAAAAACCTCCTCTAGCCCCACTATGGTCGCCATCCTGGCCTTGACCCCAGCCTTTAAAGCGCTCTGCAGCCCCCTCCCTCCTTAGAGGAAATAGGATCGAGAGAATAGAATTAGCCTTATACGCAAACAAGCACACACCCGCCCCCGTCGGAGAAGCAACGGTCCCTATTTATCTCCTTGCAACGTCTTGCTTTCCTGCCCTCCCAGTCCATTGTGTTTCTCTCCGGCGCCCCTCCCCGCGGAAGTCGAGCCTGCCTGGGCTTCCCGGGGCCGCCCTATGCTTTTGTTTTTTTCCCCCAGGCGACGCGCGATCGAGACCCGGGACCGCCTCCAGTGTCCGCGCAGAGGAGCCGCGATCCCCGAGAAGCGAGAGCCGGGTCGACACGGCGGGGAGGACCCTCGAGGGCATCGGGGAAGAGGTGGGGGGGGGGGATCCCTTGCTTTCACCGGTTATCGACGGGAGGGAAGGGGGGGGGAACGACCCGACGGGGCGGGGAGTCGACGGAGGAAGAGGAGGAGATCCGCTTTGCCCCGACGGGAAACCGGCTTGGAGAAGAACTAGAAGTAAGTTGTTTGGAGGGGGGGGGGATTTGCAGGGGTAAAAAACCCGTAGACGGGGAGGTTTGGGTGGAGAGGGATCCTTGCTTGACCAGATCCCTCAAATGTACGTTGACAAATCCCCCCCCCCTCTCCTTGGAGGAAATAGGATCGAGAAAATAGAATTAGCCTTATGCGCAAACAAGCACACACCCGCCCCCGTCGGAGAAGCAACTCAACAGTTGGTTCTGCTTCTTCCCTGTCCAGGTCAGATGTGAAGCTGCCCCCCCCCCCCTTTAAAAGCACGAAGCCAACTTTTTGGAGAGTTCGTTCTGCACTTCCCATGGCCTGACCTAGTGTGAGAAAGATTAGCCGACCCACACAAGGTTTCTAAGGTACGCCCAATTGTACGGGGTGGCCCATAAGCCATCCTTAGGTATTATATATTTTTCTTTCCCCCACCCCCCACCCGCCCCAGAGAAATATGGTTGATTTAAGCCCATGTACACTTGAAGATTAGATGACATCGTGGATGCAGTGGGCACAGAGCTGCCCGGGCTGAGGAGGATGGTGGAGGGCAGAGGTGCCTGGAGGACAATGGTCTATACAGGGTCGCAAAGGGTCCGAATCGACTGTGCGACTGAACAACAACACATTTGAAGGACTGCAGTGGCTCAAGTGGCTAAGGCGCTGACTGGGAGGCCGAAGGTCAGCAGTTCGATTCCCGAGTACTGCAAGACGGGATGAGCTCCCGTCTTTGTCCTAGCTCCTGCCAACCTAGCAGTTCGAAAGCAAGGAAATTGCATGGAGATCAATAGGGGCCACTTCTGTGGGAAAGGTAACAGCGTTCCGTGCGCTCCGGTGTCTAGCCATGCGTGCCACATGACCACGGGAACGTCTGCAGAAGCAGACGGCGCTGGCTCTTCAGCTTTGAAACAGAGATGAGCACTGAACCCTAGAGTCGGATACGACTGAATTTCGAGCAAGGGAAACTTTTACCTTTACACTTGAAGAGCGTATTGTGACAAGTACGTGGGTACATGAGCACAAGAATACTGGTGACATCCCCTGGATACAAACAGGCCCGTGCTGGCCATTTGGGACACAGGGACAAGTCCCGGTGCGCCCCAGTGATCGGTGCGCCCCAGAGATGGGCAGAAGTATGTCACCTGGCGGCTACAGTCCATGACTTTGTGCATTACCCCCCCCCCCATAGGTGCTGCCCCCTCGCTCCCTGTCCAGCGCCCTTTTAGCATAGCCCTTGGCTACAATAAGTGGCAAATTTAGAGAACGGTTCAATAGGGCAGGAGTTCTCAAACTTTTTAAACAGGGGACCGGGTTACGCTCGCTCAGACAGCTTCGGGGGCCGGGTGGCCATTTTGCCCTTTCCCCCACCACATGGCACTTCCGGGTGTGGTGGAGGCAGTGGGGGGCACATGAAATGGCGCCATGAGCCACATCCAGCCCACAGGCCGCAGGCTGAGAATCCCTGCCATATGAGCGCATGGATACTGGATGGTCTTTAAAAACTACTGTTGCTCCACAAAAGGAGCAAAGTTACTACTTGTTAAATTACATTTTGTTTTGTTTACTCTCTGATATATTCGTAATGTAACTTAGTTACATCCACGAATGATTCATAACTACTGGTAATTTGTATTTACAATGAGCTTACTTCCTAGCCAATTGTTTTGCGGTTCTTTACTTCCAGGTTCCGGACAAAACTAAATTTGTGGCCGTGTGTGGCTACCAGTCGTAAATATTTGTAGCTGCCCCTCCACAGCTGGCGGAGTCTGTGGACTGACCCTGAGAATCTCTCCCCAAAAACGGAGCATCCTATTTCCACAATGGGAAGAGGCTTGGATGGAGGACAGAGTTGACCCCTCTCTGATGGCCACCAGGTCACCTCCCTAGTCTTAGATGAGCGGTCATTTCCAAGGACATCCAACCCCTGGACCAATGAATCCGAGAAGACCCCATGGAGCCGCTGAAGAATATCTTCCGCAAGGCCCCCCTGCCATTGGGGTCAAGGGTCAAGGGGTCCCTTACTACTGCCTATGCCAACCCGGTCTGGACGGCGTTGTTTGACTACGAGGCGACCAGCAGCGACGAACTGACCCTCCGGAAGGGCGACCTGGTGGAAGTCCTCTCGTGGGACGCAGCCATTTCCGGCGACGAAGGATGGTGGGCCGGGAAGGTCAACGACCAGGTGGGCATCTTCCCCTCCAACTACGTCTCACCTAAGACCGGGGGCTACGCGGGTCCCGAGGGCCCCCCCGAAGCCGACTTCCGAGACCTGAGGCTGGAGGAGGTGATCGGCGTGGGAGGCTTCGGCAAGGTCTACCGGGGCAGCTGGCGGGGAGAGCTGGTGGCAGTCAAGGCCGCCCGGCAGGACCCCGATGAGGACATCAGCACCACGGGCGAGCGGGTGCGCCAGGAGGCCCGGCTTTTCGCCATGCTCAAACACCCCAACATCATTGCCCTCAAGGCCGTCTGCCTCCAGGAGCCCAACCTGTGCTTGGTGATGGAGTACGCGGCCGGGGGACCCCTGAGCCGGATGCTGGCTGGACGCAGGATCCCACCCCATATCCTCATCAACTGGGCCGTCCAGGTGGCAGACGGGATGCAGTACCTGCACTGTGGCGCCATTGTACCTGTCATCCACCGGGACCTGAAATCCAACAATAGTAAGTAAATAAATATATCTAGATACAGTGTGTGTGTGTGTGTGTGTGTGTGTGTGTGTGTGTGTGTGTGTGTGTGTGTGTGTGTGTGTGTGTGTGTGTGTAAATACATATATATTCTAGGATGTTTTTCTTCGTCATCTTTTACCAATCCAACTATTTGAGGACTATGGATTCATAGCAATAGCAATGACACTTCTAGACACACACACCCCATAATAGCACTTAGTACAGAGTTATTAGCTTTTTGCCCCCAACATGCTGGGTCCTGATTTGGCTGACCTTGGAAGGATGGAAGAGGCTGAATCAACCTTGAGCCCTGGTCAGGATCGAACTCATAACATTTTTGACTGCAGGACAGCAATTTTAACCACTGCGCCATCAGGGCTGTACAACCAGGGGTGGCCAAACTTTTTGGGCCGCAGGCCAGTCAGGCGGTTCAGTGGACATAGTTTCTCCCACCGGAAGCGGACGTAAAGCGTGCTCGCACATGCACAAAACGCTGCCGTAAAGGCACCCGTGGCTGTCGTAAACGCATTTATGACAGCTGTGGGTGCGTTTACGGCAGGGCTTTGCACATGCATGAGCGCGTTTTACTTCTGCTTCCGGGAGCGGTGCGGGCTGGATGATTTGGCATCAGGGGACAGATCCGGGCCATAGTTTTTGGCACCCCTTCTCTAGAACGACAGGTTGCTTACCCGTAACTGTTATAATTATTATTATTGTTATTGTTATTATATTTATATTTATATTTATATGTACATTTCTATTCCGCTTTACTTCCCCTAAGGGAACTCAAAGCGGTTTACAACATATAAATACGCCAGCAACTCAGAACATGACTTAATAGTGACCCTAAAAGGGCTTTCTAAGGAAGATTACTGTATTGTTTTGTTTTGTATATTGCTTATTGTATTGATATTGTATTGTTTTTTGCTGCTGTCTGATGTGCAGGCAGAACGCTTCACTTGTGAACCGCTTTGAGTCGCCTTCGGGCTGAGATAAAGCGGTATATAATATTATTATTATTATTATTATTATTATTATTATTATTATTATTATTATTATTATTATTATTATTATTATTATTATTATTATTATTATATTTAAGGAGTGGTTTTACCACCTTAGGACAGATTGCTTACTCGTAAAGTTTCTAAATGACGCTCAATTTGATGCTAAGCAGGTCGGTAGGTCAGCAGTTTGAGACCCGAGTGCTGTGCAACGGAGTGAGCTCCTGTTGTCCATCCCAACTCCTGCCAACTTAGCAGTTTGAAAGCAAGAAACTGCAAGTAGATAAACATGGACTGCTTTGGCAGGAAGGTAACAGCATTCTGTGCATTTCTGGCATCTAGTCCTGCCTGCCACGTGACCACGGAAACATCTACAGAGACAGCGCTGGCTCTTTGGATGTAAACAGAGATGAGCTCCGAACCCTACAGTCGGATAGGACTGGCTTTCGAGCAGGGGAGACCTTTACCACATCGGCTGCGCACCCATCCCCGTGAGTTACTGTGGCTTAAGTGGGAATTTGAACTCGCACTTCTGGAGGCGCAGTCTATCTGCTAACAACCTCAGTGGGTGTCGAGCTAGCTATAATTTGTGGTAAAATGGTACAACATTGAGATAAAAGATAACCAAAGAGGGAACCTCTGGTGATAAGGAACAGCAGACGTGGAAGAGTTGGAGAAAGAAATCAGAACAGAAGTGTGTTAATGCTCAATTTAAAAACCCGACATTGAAAGATGTAAGCCAGACCTTTGTGGCTTGTGGAACATCATGCTCCTGGGATTTGGGTGCACAGTAGAAAGGGACCGGTTTCTTTTTCCCCCACGGGATGTGAGAGTTAAAAACTGAAATCAAACCGCTATAAGTTGCTTTCATGGTCTAAAGCAGGGGTGCCCAAACCTTTGGGGCCAGGGGCTGGTCACATGGTTCATCAGCAGGGCGCTCACGTGCTTCAGTGGGCCGGAAGCAGAAGCAAAACGCACCTTGCAATCTGTTTTGCAACAGGATGGGATAGATTTTAGGCTGCCATTTTCCCTGCTGAAACCAGGATGCCCAAACTACAGCCCATGAGCCGAATCCGGCCCCAGATGCCAATTCATTCGGCCTGTGCTGCCCTCATCACTCGCGGGCCGGATGAATTGGCTCATTTCTGTTTATAGCCAAAGAGCCAACGCTGTGTGTGTCTGCAGACATTTCCGTGGTCATGTGGCAGGCATGACTAGAGACGCTGGAGCACACAGACCGCTGGTTATCTTCCTACCAAAGTGGTGCCTGTTGATCTGCTCGCAATTGCTTGCTGTCGAACTGCTAGGTTGGCAGGAGCTGGGACAGACGACAGGAGCTCACTCAGTCGTGCAGCACTCGGGGCTCGAACTGGTCTTTAAGTTCAGTGTCTTAACCACTAAGCCACCGCAGTCCCTTAAAATTCATCTCCATTTGCTTGTCTTGTACTTAATGCAGAAGAACAAGCGGTCGCAATTTTATTCCTCTTCTTTTGCAAGAGGTGAAAGATCTTTTTTTTCTGCTTGGAGGAGAGTTAGCCCTATTTTTGAACGCAGCTCTTGCACAAGTTGTGTAAATAGTGCAGACCGCACAAATCTGCACCGGCCGCTGCTTTGTTTTGTGGACTTTTCGGAGCAGAGAAGCATTCCATAGCTGGTTTCCGCCGAATTGCTCTGTCCTTCTGAGCTCACTGCGTGCGTGTGCGCGGCTTGCTTCTCGGAACAGGAAGGACAGTCATTTTGCATGCATACATTTTGTGCAAAATGCACAGAGTTTGGTGTGTGTGGGAAACAGGAGAACGTTGTCATGTTGCAGGCGAGGAATCGTGCGGGGTTCGCACACCCCTCTTCCATGTGTCTTTTGACATAAATGGAAAACGGGGCAATTTTTTTAAAAGTCCATCCCTATTCCAGATGTGCTGGATCTTGATTCCCAGAATCCTCGACCCATGGCTGCTCTGTCGGATACGGTGTGATCAGACGGGGGGAAAGGCGTGCGTCCGACTGTCCTGGGAAAGGGGTCATTTTGCAGGGAGTGATTTCCTTAAAGTAATCCCTCCACCTGTAGGGGAATCCAGCCCCCAAAGTAGTAGCCCTACAACTAGACCAAAACCAGGCGCAGGTCAGAATCACGCTGGAGCGCATTTCCCCCAGTGCACCACAGAATCCTAGCGTCATGGAATAAATGAGTTGGAAGGGGCTTGTGAGGCCATCTAGTCCAACCTCCTGCTCAGTTCAGGGGTCCCAATCCAAGCAGATCTGACAAATGGTCGTTTTCCAATTCTCTCTCTTAAATGCAGAAGGGGATGCGTAGAAGCCTTCTACGCATGCGTAGAAGTGACCTGCGCAGAACGGTTCTGCGCAGGTCCATTCTATGCATGTGTAAAAGCCTTCTACGCATGCGTAGAAGTAACCTGCGCAGAACGGTTCTGCGCAGATTGCTTCTACGCATGCGTAGAAGGCTTTTACGCATGGGTAGAACGGACCTGCGCAGAAATGTTCTGCGCAGGTCCCGTAATCTCCGGAGCTGCGCTTGACAGGTATGCTTAAAGTGTGCCCAGAATTGGACACCGTACTCCGGATGTGGTCTAACTAGTGCTGAATAGAGGGAGACTAGTAGTACCTCCTGGCTTTTGGAGAGTTAAGGTAAAGGTCACCCTTGCTCGAAAGCCAGTCGTATCCAACTCTAGGGTTCAGTGCTGATCTCTGTTTTATAGCCAAAGAGCCAACGCTGTCTGCATTTGCAGACGTTTCTGTGGACATGTGGCAGGCATGACTCGACACTGGAGTGCACGGATCACTGTTTACATTCCCACCAAAGTGGTACTTATTTATCTACTTGCAATTTCCTTGCTTCCATACTGCTAGCTTGGCAGGAGCTGGGACAAAGACGGGAGCTCACTCCGTCGTGCAGCACTCGGGTGCCCGACCTTCCAGTCTTCAAGTTCAACATCTTAACCACTTGAGCCATCTTCTGTTGATGCAGCCTAAAACAGTGTTGGCCTCTCTTGCGACCACGTAGCACTACTGACTCCTATTTAGCCTGTCTTCCTCCTCTTCCGTGTCTAGGACAGACATGAAACTGCCAAAACAAAGGCACCTTTAGGTGAGTTCATTCTGCAGTTCCTTTCGCTTGACCTA